>CAWUFW010002199.1:1800000-2356737 GCA_963921515.1 Calotriton arnoldi
ATCAGGCGCTAGCGTGTCCTTGATGATAATGCGATAAAATTATCGCCGCTTTTCGCCCGAAAACGGATGCTAAAGCGGCGATAATTTTATCGCGGGCTCTTGATAATATGCCCCCATGTGCCATGCATTGATGTTACCCTAGGTCTCATTTCACCCCGAGAAATGCCAAGTGTGAGATGGAGTAGGAGAATGTGCTATTCTCTGCAGTTCCACGTTCGAGGGCAGAGAAGGGCATCCTGTCTGCTGGGCACACTTGGGGGGTGTTCCCATATCCCGGCCCCCTTGATGCCTGACCGTGTCCATACAGATGGGCACTGTAATCACAGTGCCACCTCTTCTGCCAGGTGGACTCAAAATGAGACCGTTTAAGGGCTTCACACCTTGTGGGCTATTTATGTGTTTCCATAATGAAGCTGAATGGCAAAAGGGATGATGTTTGTATAAAATTGGTAACCAATGGATCTCACAGAAATTCTCTGTCTAACCACACTACACTCTGATCCCCAGTGCCTGTAAACCCCTGTCCTAGTTTTCCATGTGTAGCCTTTGTGTCCCACCTCGTGACCCCACAACCATCCATACTTGATACTCCATAAAATGTAGGGGCATATTATCAAGGGCATTATCGCCGCTTTAGCGGCACTTTTTGCCGCTAAAGCGGCGATATTTTTAACGCCCTATTAGCAAGCTGTCGCTAACAGGCGTTAGCGACAGCTTTCAGGCGTTAGAGGCCGGGAATTACATCGCCTTGCATGTCAGCGATATTTATCGCTAATGACATGCAAGGTAGGCGTTCCCAACTAAAGCGACGGTAAACAGTCGCTTACATACCTATCGCCTATTAGCAATACCCGCGAAGCGATAAAAAAACGCGTGCTAACCCCGAATAGCGCTTGTTTTTTAGAACTGATAAAAACATGACTTAGCAATGAAAGTCAATGGGAGGTGGATTGTAAGGTTAAGTCCCCAGAATTAGCGATAGGATTTTATCGCTGGATTTCTCGCGTTAAAGCTGGGTTTCGCCGCTATCGCTGGATATTTTATCGCAATGGAGATAAACCTTGCTAATAGCATGTTATTTCCGCGGTAATATCCAGCGATAGCCGGCGATAAAAAAAGGCGCGCTAAGCAAGGTTTGCGATATTTATCGCATGTTCTTGCTAATATGCCCCGTAATCTCTACATTACATATGTGTGGTTCTCCTCATTGAGAGTACAGTTGTGCAGCACGTTGTATCCATATTATATAATAGTGTTTAAAGGTGCCTTTTTATATCATAGTGTTATTGCTATTCATATAGTTATTTTTTGTTTACTTTTCTGTGCAGCCATGCTGTGGTCTGCATGGGTTTGTCTTAAAGCACCCCAGCCTTTGTCCCAAACATGAAGGGGCATCCAGTGCGAGAAAGCTAACTTTGAAGTGCACTGTGGATGCGGTAGGTGCCAGCCCACTCTATGCTCACCCGACATGCGTAGCGCTTCTCCAGGCACTTTGGTTTTTAAAAGGTAACAAAGTCTGGTTTTACTGGGGAGTCAGTAAGCTAGACCGCTCACAGCCGATGATGCCCTGGTGGCATGACCACCGCTGAATACAAACCGTGACCTCAGCCAGTGCTTATTTTGTAAAACAAAAAAGTGCCAGAGCCCTGGTCAGGAGTCCACTGCAGCTTGCACCACCCATTGCCCCTGTCAATGCCAATGGCAGTGCCAACAAAACTACTAACCATCAGACTCCTACCAGTGTGACAGTTCAGACTATTCTGGGCCACCCACTGTTATAACAGTAGCTTGGGTGGCGGTTTTAATAATTATCAATGTATAGTCAATTATTAAGCATCTGTGAATTTGACAATCAGTGCCACCATGAGGCAGACTGTCATAAGCGCCTGTGTTGGCAATTTGGTGCCGGTGCCGAGGACCGGAATCCATCGGCTCAAATTAAGCGCTCTGCAGTCTTGCTGTTGCTATGGTGCTATTAGAGTTTGTGTGTTTGAGCATTTGTTTACCTTTTCAGACCATATAATCTAGTTTGATTTCCGTTCAATTATTGAAACTGGATTCATGAACTAACCATTTCTTGCTCTCTCTGGGCCAGATTTACAAGCCCCTTGCGCCGCCATTACGTCACTTTTTTTGACGGAACGGCGGCGCAAACAATGCGGCCTATTTACAACGTGACGCATCTAGGGAGATGCGTCACGTTGTAAAGCCCTGCATCACATTATACCTGCGTCAGGTATAATGTATGCAGGGAGGGCGTTCCCACGCAGGAAGGCGTCATAAAAGTGACTCAGTGAAATCTACAAGATTTCACTGCGTCACTTCTAGGACGCCACTGCGTCAAAACCTTACGCCTGCTTGAAGCATGCGTAAGGAGTGACACAGTGTAGTGGGAATAGGCCTCAAAATGCATTGCTGGAGTTGCGTCATGCTTGCGACACAACTCCAGCAATGCGTGACTTTTGCCCCAGCAGATGCGTCAGAATTTCTGACGCATTTGTCAATCCTTGCGCCATATTGCGCCGTATTGTAAATACGGCGCATCTATGGTGGCGCAAGGGTTTCTCAGGGTGGCCCAGGGAAAGTGACGCATCTCTACAGATGCGTCACTTTCTTGTAAATCTGCCCCTCTGTTCCCTGGCAAGGCCTTCCGGTGTGACTTATCCACTAGGGACTCTGTAACCGCATTCTCCCCGGTCCACCACGGGATTCCTTTCCCGATTGTTGTGGAGGGAGGCGCGGCATATTCTATCTCTTCCGGGCTAGAGGTGAGGGGGGGCGGAGTGCCATTGGCTGCTGATCACCTGTGCAGCATAAATTGGGAATGCCACACGCTTCACGCAGTGGACGCGCGCAACGGGCGCGCCGGTGGCGCGCCAAAGGCAAGCCCGTCTGCGCCCGTCTGCGCCCGTCCGCGGCCGGACGGGGCCAGGGGCCACAACCCCTGCCCGTTTATCCCCACATCTCAGGAGTTACTGCCCCCACTCCCTTCTTAATCTCAGAGGAGCGACCCCTGCTATCTGCCAACATTCTTGGAACGTGGCAGATGAACACAACTCCTGCCCACACTGTGGATTCCATTTCCAACCCACCCACCATACCAAAAACACCCAGCGAAGTATGTACCTCCTAAATTGCAGATCACTCCCCAAACACTCCACTGAAATCGCTATGCTCTTAGAAGAACTTAAACCAGACGCCCTATTCCTGACAGAGACCTGGCTCAACGCAGAGTCAGAACCAGATCTCATCCAAACCCTCCCTCATGGGTATCACATACAACGAGAAGACCGTAAAGAGGGTAGAGGAGGAGGCCTAGCAGTTATCTTTAAGGATTGCTACAAGTGCCGCAGCTCTCCCAATCTGGTACCAGACTTCGAAAGTCCCTCCTTTGCCATTGATTTCTCCCCCATAAGTACCTTCTCTGGGCTACTTATATATTGTCCACCCGGGGCTCTGGGACAATTTCTTAACACCCTTCCCCCCATCACAGCCGAACTGGCTTGTAGGCCGTCTAATTTTACACTATTAGGGGATCTTAATATCCACTTTGACGATGCCTCTGACCTCATCGCCAAAGAACTGACCATGAGCCTCTCCGCACTACAACTTAAACAATTATTGTTCAAACCCACCCACACCAAAGGCCACTTACTCGATCCTGTTTTTAGTAACTGTGCAGATCTCACAGCGGGAACCCCTTCCCCGCTCCCGTGGTCAGACCACTTCCTGATCCCTCTCTCCTGGGCCATCCTTGAACTCCACTTAGCTAACAACACAACCACTCGTAGGGAACGGAATTGGTCTAAACTTCCCCTGGATTGCTGGTTGACGGCCCTTGAAATCTCAAGACCACCCAATAACCCCAATCCCATCCTAGCCAATGAGGACTATAACAGCTGGATCCATAACTCCTTAGACTCCGTACTCCCCATAAAATGCTCTCAATCAAAGCGCAGCACAACAACTGCACCCTGGTATTCCCCCAAATTACGGGAAAGGAAACGATATTGCAAAAAATTAGAGAGGAAATGGCGACTGGATTATTCCCCTTCCAGCAAAACCGCATACAGGGAGGCAATAAAAGCTTACAAAAATGAAATTAAAGCCTCTCAATCAACTTTCTTCGAAGAAAAAATTAAAGCAGCTGCTTTGATGCCCAAAGAAATCTATTGAATCGCAAAAACTCTCCTCAAACTCCCTGAGAAACCGCCAAACCCTATTGACGCCCAAATTCGCTGCAACAACCTGGCAGATTTCTTTTTCCAGAAAATCCAAACAATTTACACCTCCTTTCCCCTCATCCAGCCCAACACAACTTCTGCCAACCTCTCAAGTGCAGGACCCCGATCTTCGGCCACCCTGGACACCCTCCCCCTTCTCAATCCCACCACATTAGAATGCATTATGCACCAGGTGAAATCTGGCTCCCCCCAAGACCCGGCACCCCCACGCACCCTGCTGCCAGCTATTGGCAACATTCTTCCCATCACACTCGACCTGCTCAACGCCTCTATCTCCTCCTGCATTGTCCCTCCCCCCTGGAAGCGCGCCATGGTTAAGGCTCTCTTAAAAAAAAACAACCTAGACCAAGACAACCTCAGCAATTACCGGCCAATTTCCCTGTTACCATGGCTGAGCAAGATCCTGGAGAAATATGTCAACTCATTACTGGTAGAGTTCCTGGAGAACAACCATTTACTTGACTTCTCCCAGACAGGATTCCGTCCCATGCATGGGACCGAAACCGCTCTCCTCACTGTAACTGAGGAGGCCAGGAAGATCCTTGCAGCAATCATCCTCCTTGACTTAAGTGCCGCATTCGACACTGTAAATCATGACCTACTAATACACCGACTTACCAACTTAGGCGTTTCACTAAATGCCATCACTTAGTTCACATCCTTCTTGGCAGACCGTTCCTTCCAGGTTTTTGAGGGCGATATCACCTCCCCCAGCAAGCCACTCAGCTGTGGTGTGCCTCAGGGCTCCTCCCTGAGTCCCACACTATTTAACGTTTATATGAGCCCCCTAGCTGAGATTGTCCGTCCTTTCGGCATAAAAATCATCACTTATGCCGACGACACTCAGCTAGTGGTGGCCCTTAACCAACCAAACATTCCCTCTAACAACCTGAGTGGATGTCTGGAGTAGGTGGCCAAATGGATGACACTCTCCTGTCTAAAGTTGAACGGGGACAAAACTGAGCTCATGCTCTTAGGCAAAACCCCCAAGCTTAATATAAACTCACTATGCCCATCTGCCTAGGTCCTGCCCCAGTGCCAAAGGACACAATCAAGAGCCTGGGCATCTGGCTGGATAACTCCCTCAACTTTAACCATCAAGCAGCTAAACTCTCAGCGACCTGCTATGGTCTACTAAGGCTACTTCGGAAAATTCTTCCCCTACTTCCATTCCAGGCAAAATAGATTATGGTCCAGGGTCTCATTCTCTCACGCCTGGACTTTGGGAACGCCCTCTATCTAGGGGCCCCTCAATCCACCTTGCGCAAACTCCAGGTCATCCAAAACTGCGCAGCCCGAACACTCCTTCAGATCCCCCGCCGACTCCCAATCATTCCCGGACTAAGGAGCCTCCACTGGCTCCCAGTTAGGGAAAGAATTGAATTCAAGGTCCTGTGCACTGCCCATAGGGCCTTTTGGAAAACGGGCCCTGTCATTAGCCAATCGCTGATTACTCACTACCACCCGAATAGACAGCTCAGATCAGCATCTTCCTTCCTCGCCCTAGTGCCCAAGATAAAGAGAACTAGAAGTGGTGGCCGCTCCTTTGCTTATAACTCGGCTAAACTCTGGTATTCTCTCCCCCTCCACCTGCGGGCAGAGCCCAATCTGCTCCCCTTCCATAAGCTTCTAAAAACGCTCCTCTTCAACAAATCTGTATAGTTCCTAACTTTCTTCTTGCACGCGCTTGTCCACAGCGCTAGGACGCCTCAGGGTAGCTATCGCGCTTAACAAATGGTCTTTTCATTTCATTTCATTACAGAAAGGAAGGCCAGGTGGGAAAAAGTCACAGATATTTAGATGGGTCACATGGGCGTGCGCAGACTAGACGCCAGTATTACAGCACAGCAGCACCGCTCGTCCAATGAGGCTTTAGATAAAGCAATAGCGCCCCCTTGAAAGAACTGTGGCGGTCCAGGAGAGGGAAGAGTGAGTGGGTCTAATTGTCACTGCATCTGGTCTCCACAGCGTGATTGTTCGCAAGTCTCCGCCAGTGCGTTCCTTTTTTGCGTGGTTATTTCCTGAAGCATGTTACTTTTGGGCAAACCGAGACCTGACATCTCAGGGTATACCGCTGGAGCTGTTCTCCAAGTTTGAACAGCTCTCACAGACTCAGTTGTTGCAAACGGAGCCCATTCCAGATTCTAATTTAAGCTTATTTTTGAATGATGGTTGTTTCAGCAACTGTTACTTTATTTAGTTCAAAACAAAATGTTCATTTATCATTTTACATTACTATTTTTGATTAGGACTAAAAGCGTCATTGCGTCTTTTGGGCATTTTGCTGGCTGAAATGAATGTTTATGAGAAGGCATAACACCACTTTTATGTTCCGAGTCAGGCATCCTTTGTATAAGTGAGTGAACAAGTCCTCTTTCCAGAAGCTTTCT
The DNA here is from genome assembly GCA_963921515.1 of Calotriton arnoldi. NCBI lineage: Eukaryota > Metazoa > Chordata > Amphibia > Caudata > Salamandridae > Calotriton > Calotriton arnoldi. Next base: position 1,806,635 of record CAWUFW010002199.1, read on the forward strand.
CTGGATGTTATAGGTGCCCTTGTTAGGCTTGCATTGCCTACCCCATTGCAGGAGCAGCTCAGTGGGTTTCAGCGATCACGGTGAACTGAAAACCATCCTTTTCAGGGCCTTTTTGCCAGTTATTTGGTGCTACGACGAGGTGGCTCCATAGGGGTAAAGACTTATGTTACGTTATAGAAGTGCCACTATTGCCGGTGGCTTTCTATTGGGCCTAGAATCAGCCCTCAAAATGGCTGCAGCAAGCAATTTTTATCAGTCTCCCTATGCTTCCTGGGTAGCTGTGTACTCAATAGTGACTTTAAAAGGCATTTTGGCTTTTTTAGTCTCTCTTTAAAGTGAAGGTAGTGTTAACCTCGACTCTGGTCTCAGGGAACCCAGTAATAATCATCTAACACCAGCTTGTAGAAGATAGACTTGAAATGTTGTTCCCCTTTTTAGGTCGAGCCTATAGCGGCAGCGCACATGCGCTGCTCGCTCTGCCAGGCATGCAGTAATGGAGTATAGAGTGGAAGCTCCGCCCACTCTCCGCCCTTGTTTTTAATTGGCTCGTGTCATTGTCTTTCATAAATGTTGCCTTCTGATTGATTATGAGGCTTGTTAGCCCCTCCTTATTATGGCCATGTCGTCATTTGTACCCTCCCATGGCTACTGGCCCCTTTACTTCGAGTGTTACACGGTACGGTACGTGCTATTTAGACTGTGAGCACTACTTTGTCCGCGCCTTCTCGCCCCCTTCTCCCCCCTCCCCCTGCCCACACTCCTGTTGTCCGTGCTCCCCCCGTTGTCCGTGATGCAAAGCAATAGGTCTCGCGTAAATGCGAGTCCTATTGCTTTGCAAATGCTTGTTAAGCAGTGCAGTCAAAATGTGGAATTCATTGATGGCTGACTGATGAGGCGCTTATAATGATGCTTTCTTTTGTACATGACTTTTTATTGTAACTCTTTTTATTGTTCTGTTTTCTTTTTAGTGTCTTTTATGGTTTACATGTTTTAAACCGAATATTTATTGAATGATTGACTTCACAGTGTATGGATCCCTTATTGAGTTTTTAGGTCTCACCTAATCAGCGCGCAAGCGCTGCTTAGGAGTGACCTCTTGGAATCGGTCTGCATTTTTTGGAAAACTCGTGCATGTACTGCACTGTTTCCAATGAGCGCTCGTGCATGTACGGCATCCACCTTGCGGGAGCGAGCAGCTTCGCCATCTGTTTCCAATTATTGCGCCCGTGCCGCGCTTGTTAATTGGAAACAGATGGCGCTGCAAGGTAGATGCCGTACATGCACGAGTGTTTTCACTTTCTTGCCGGCTCTTTGCTTCGTCCTGCTAATGGCTCCTCCCTCCTGTCGCCTCCCCTGTTCTCACTCCTGTGCTTACATCTGGCCTACTGTCACCCCTCACAACCCGCTGTGCCTTCTCCCCCACTCCCCACCTAACCCGGGCTCTGCTTTCCGCAGAGGTCAAATAAATAAATAAGTGTATCATTTAGTAAATAGCTGTGCACCTAATGCCATGTCGGCACAGACAGTATCAATATTGTACTAACAGGGAAATAGAAACACTCTTTAAAGGTGGGGAGCATTGTCTGGAACAACCCCCCCCCAACACCCTCCCTCCCTACACTTACTCGGACACCAGACCCAGTTCCACGCCTCCGCCAAGTGCCCGACCTACCCCTGCCTACGAGATGAATACACTAAAGGCAATACACAGAAGAGACAGCGTGTGCTCCGCCCAGCCTGGACCAATTCAAATGCTTTTAATTGAATATGCAGCTTTTTGCTCACGTATCATTCGCAATTTCATTGTTTCAGCGCACTTCAGCCCTCACGGAACACGCTTCTGCGCGATGACATTTCTGGCCGTTCTGTGGCCCAAACGATAACTTCAGATGTTTTCTTGTAGGAAATTGTGCCATTTACCAGCTGCAACTATCCCTTCTACGTTCATTAAATTATGCCGTTTTTTTTAACCGAAATTATGAAAACTAAACGGAGGCACCTGCACAGAGTCTGCGCGTAGGGCGGGGCTCGTCCATCTATTTTGCTAGTTCCTGAAATATTTTACCCGACTGGGCGAAGTTCCAAATTGGAATGCCAGAGTACTTTGTCAGTGAAGGAGAGATCCAAACAGCCCACAACAGTAGAGGAAGATGAAAATGTCAGCCTGCTCTCCTATCGGGTAACTCTTTAATAAAAGGCATTTCAAGTGTACCCCCCCTCCCCCCCCAAAAAACCACACACACACAATACTTTAACAAGCATTGGCATAGCCAATAGGTCTCGCCTTTGGGACATTATAAGTGTTTAGCCATGCAACAGTTGATGTTGCACCAAGGATATTGTGCTGCATAATTAAATACTTATAAGGTCCCAAAGGCGAGACCTATTGGCTATGCCAATGCGTGTTTGTGACAAGCACTCATGAGAGGTTTGATAAACAAGCTTGCACATTAGGCAGCCTGGATTTAAGATAACTCATGCTTTCATTGGCTGTTGGTGTGTGCATCAAGAATGAACAAATATGGTTATTTCCAGAGATATTTTAAGAAATGGGCAAAGTGGAGGTTGCCCAGGGCCCCCTAATTCCAAAGGGCCTCCGATAAAGAGACTGCTCCCTCACTACCTCCTGTCTCTTCCTTCAGCCTCCCCCAGTCTCTCTGCACCTCCCTGCTCTGTTTCCTTTATACCGCTAGTTGCATCACTTTTCCATCTTCCTTTCTCTCTCAACCTCTTCCCACTCTTTATCTCACCATTATATTTATCACACCTCTATCTACTTCTCTGTGAACCCATTCTCAAACCCACCACTCTCTATCTCAGCTCTGTCTCTCTCATTTCTTTGAATCACATCTTTCTCACTACCCCATCCCTCTCAAACAACCTAACCTCTCGAGTGACCTCAACATTCATTTGGTGTCTCACCTCGCGACCTCCTGTCCCTCTCTCCCTCCCTCCCTCCATTTCCTCTGCCTCAATACTCTCAATCTCAGTCCTTCCTCACTACCTCTATTTCTCTGTGCTTACTTCGTTTTCTGTCCCATTACCTCTTTCTCTCTCTCCCACACACGTCTTTGCACCACATTCTCCACTTCACTCACTTCCTCTACGTCATCAGTCCCTCCACCACCCTCTGCGCACATCTCTCTCCTTCGCCTCTCTCTCTACCTCATAATCCTCTGTACCTCAACCTCAAACTCTCTCTACCTCGGTATCATCCTCACTGCTCTTTCTCTACTTCACCCATGTCTCTTGAATTCACCTCATTTCATTGCACACCTCGCCATTATTTTCACCCTTCGCCTCTCTCTGCACATTTCTCTCATTTCCACCATTTGTTTACTGTTCTGTCTTTCTGTTCTTTTTTGGTTTTGCCCTTCTCTCTACATCACTACTTTCTCTCTACCCTTCATCTGTTTCTCTTACCATCCCAAGTCTCCCTTTGTACGTACGCAGCTCTTATCTCTCTGCTTCTAGCTCACTTGAATGCACCTCTCTTTCAATCTTAATTCTATACCCTCCACTTTCTGTACATTTCATTCACCCTACCGTTAGTTCTCTATACCTCACTCTCAAACCCTCACCAATCTCTCATCCTGCCTGCTCTACCTCCCTCTTCTTCAGCTTACGTCTTCCTCTTTCTTCCTCTCTCTATCTCTTTATCTTTTGTGTCTACCAACCCCTGCTTACTTCTCTACCTTGTGTCTATCTCTCTGCTCCTTTCCCCTTTACTCCATCACTCACTCTATGCCATTCTTTGTTCCCCTGTCTCTGCCCCCTCCTATTTCTCTTAGTAGAGTGGGCAGTAAATGTCACGCCCTTGAGGTGCACACACAGAAAGGAGGAGAGATACAAGGCAGTGGAAGAGAAATAAGGAGAAAATTATCAGATTTCACCCAGGGAATGGTAAAATTCTCAGAGCAGCGCTTTCATTTTTAGGTCAAGCTACAGCGCATGCGCTGTCTGCAAGACCTTGATAGAGCACTCGATGCTCTTAAAAATGTAATGGTGTATTGTATTTATGTACAAACTGCACTCGCATATATTCTATTGTTTTGATATAATTCGTGTTATTAGAATGAAGTTTATATCTTCATATTAAACCAGTAGAATGAAACTGTAATGTTATTTACAAGAATGATCAGAATTGTGCCTGTGTTTAGAGAAATCATGTAATCATGCAAGTGCATTATGAATATTAGGCAATATAATTGTATTCACTGTCTATAAATAATTCGTATAGAGGCTTATATAACGGCTGCACATTAAAGAACGTTATTAGGTTAGCCAATTGTAGGCCTAACTTTTGTTTTTCTTAAGTTTCATTTCTCCTCGTTTGCTTTCAAGTTATGAGTTAATTAGAATTTATGTGTGTGTAGAAAGTTTCCTTTTGCCCCTACTGCAGGTGCAGTAATTCAACCTCGTTATTTTAGATTTAAGAAGATACATGGGAGGAGAGGAATGTCTTTGAAGAACTTAAACAGAGAAAAGGGAGGACACCTTTCGTGCCTGGGGAAACCTGGGAACCAAGGTTGTCGGAGAAGAAATCGAATTAATTGGAGTCTGTGGAAAGTTACTCAAAGAAGGTGTTCATGGAATAGCTTACCATGTGACTTGTTAGGGTTGTAACTTTGTCTTTTTGTATTAGGCACAGGGACAGATTTGCAGGACTTCTGCTTTTGATTGAGGAAGGAGAGCATCTTAGAACGAGCTCCGTGGCTTTACTCTACTTGACCCATTTAACGTGAGTGTACTTCCTAGGAAGTCAACACGTGCTGACACCTTTGAGGGGGATTCAACTGGGAAGCTAGGTAAGGATGTCACTCTAGAAGTAGAGTAGGGACAGACTATTCTTTTAATTCCTGAAGTACAAATGAAAAGGAATTTGGACACAGCGTCTATCTGATTTTGGAGTTCATTGTGTTATGCTTATTGTGCCGAATGAACTATATTCGTAGGCTTGGCTCTGTATTAGTATTCATGTATCTTTATACTCTGATTTTGAGGTGCGTCTATATTCTGTTATTTTTGGCTTTGTAATAAATTAACAAAACCTGAATCCAGAGTCAGTGGTCCTTCAGTCAGACGGGGAGAGGGAAAATGTATAATTGGCAATTTTATCTTGCTTCCTTCTGCACTTCTTTAGCAGGCAATAAAGGCCATCGGCCAAGGGTTCCTAAGTAAATCTTGGAAGTGGAATCTGGCCCTACCAACCTGCTGTAATCGTTAATCTGACATTTTTCCAGCCTGCTGCTTACGATTGGTTGACCATCGTGACGCTCTTCTTTGGTGCCTCCTGAGTGGTTGCAATAGTCCATACGTCACTTCCTTTGAAGGCTAAGGAGCACCGGTAAAGTACCGTTTCCTTACTCCTTCAGTGTTCATATGTTATTTGGGGAACTCTTTTTCTTCTTTCTTCTGCTGCATTCTTCTCTTTAGGCTGATGACGGTATTGTATCTTCTGTACAGATACTATAAGTATCTACTTCCTATTTAATCACCTTCCTATTTGACAACACACTTTGTTGCTAACAATTCAAATCATGACCTTGTAATTTACCAATTGGAAAAGTAAATGAAACAAAAAATTAAATCAATGAATACATTGAGCTGGGTCAAATTCCCTTCAACTGAGAGCTGGGAAGTTAATGCATGGCTAGCAGAAAAATTCTTGGACACATAGGGGTCGATTCCGATCCCGGTCGGAGGCGCACCTAATACCATTCGGCCGGGAAAAAAGCCAGGCGAATGCCTGTTTCCCGACCGATTCGCACATACGTCCGAACGAGCAAGTACGATGCGCACAACTGCCCAAATCCCGACCCAGTCGTACTCACCCAATACAGGTCCTGTTCTCCGACCGAGGCGGATCCGGAAACGCAGAATCGAGTCGCACGGAAGCCAAAATGCAGCCCCGTCCGGCCGGACAAGTACGATGCGCTTTCCGTACGCGCCGAACCCGTCGCTACGCACGGCACGTCAAAGCATCCGGGAGAGGCGCACATAAGCTCCGATTCGCGCCACAAGACGATCCACGGCTACGAGACGAACACGCCAGCGACGAGGACGAGGCGAAGCAAAGAGAAAGACGAACCAACCATGAATACCATCGTGCCGATCCTACCAATATTCTACATCTATTACCGGAACAGGCACGGACGCGTACGGCGCAGAAGGTAAGTCAGACACCAACCACAAAAACAAACTACACGTACCCGACATATCACACACACACAGAGGGATGCAGAAATTACTTACACCAGCAACAGCAGCACCATCGGGGCGGGATGGCTATCACCAATGCCACATATACACATAGGGGCCTGGATGCCAACAACTAACACCACCCCTACCCAGGGGGTGCTAGATGCCTGTCACTACTACCACCTCTACCCATGGGATGCTGGATGCCTACCACCACTACCACCCCTACTCAGGGGGTGCCAGATGCCTACCACTACCACCACCCCTACCCAGGGGGTGCCAGACGTCTACCACTACTACCACCTCTACCCATGGGGGGCAGGATGCCTGTCACTACTACCACCTCTACCCAGGGGGTGCCAGATGCCTACCACTACTACCACCTCTACCCATGGGGGGCAGGATGCCTGTCACTACTACCACCTCTACCCATTGGGGGCTGGATGCCTACCACTACTACCACCTCTACCCATGGGGGGCTGGATGCCTACCACCACTACCACCCCTACTCAGGGGGTGCCAGATGCCTACCACTACCACCACCCCTACCCAGGGGGTGCCAGATGCCTACCACTACTACCACCCCTACACATGGGGGCAGGATGCCTGTCACTACTACCACCTCTACCCATGGGGGGCTGGATGCCTACCACCACTACTACCCCTACTCAGGGGGTGCCAGATGCCTACCACTACCACCACCCCTACCCAGGGGGTGCCAGATGCCTACCACTACTACCACCTCTACCCATGGGGGGCAGGATGCCTGTCACTACTACCACCTCTACCCATGGGGGGCTGGATGCCTACCACTACTACCACCTCTACCCATGGGGGGCTGGATGCCTACCACCACTACCACCCCTACTCAGGGGGTGCCAGATGCCTACCACTACTACCACCTCTACCCATGGGGGGCTGGATGCCTACCACCACTACCACCCCTACCCAGGGGGGTGCCAGATGCCTACCACTACTTCCACCTCTACCCATGGGGGGCAGGATGCCTGTCACTACTACCACCTCTACCCATGGGGGGCTGGATGCCTACCACTACTACCACCTCTACCCATGGGGGGCTGGATGCCTACCACCACTACCACCCCTACTCAGGGGGTGCCAGATGCCTACCACTACCCCCACCCCTACCCAGGGGGTGCCAGATGCCTACCACTACTACCACCTCTACCCATGGGGGGCAGGATGCCTGTCACTACTACCACCTCTACCCATGGGGGGCTGGATGCCTACCACCACTACCACCCCTACTCAGGGGGTGCCAGATGATTACTACTACCACCACCCCTACCCAGGGGGTGCCAGATGCCTACCACTACTACCACCTCTACCGATGGGGGGCAGGATGCCTGTCACTTCTACCACCTCTACCCAGGGGGTGCCAGATGCCTACCACTACTACCACCTCTACCCATGGGGGGCAGGATGCCTACCACCAACAACACCCCCACTCATAGGATGGCTAATGCATGACACAACAAGCACACACCAACATAAGGAATGCAACAAAAAGACATCCCCCCCAACACCATGACAAGCGTGTGTAGACTATGTCAAATGCCTACAACACTGAACATGACTTTGAACATACAATGTGACCCCCTATCACATGTGTCACACATAAATGTGTGTGGCCCCCACAATGTAAGCAGACCATGACCACTGTGGCAATGGGGTCCAACCCCCATCATCACAGTGACCAAAAGGTAAGTGTGGGGTCCATAGCTGAAGCACATTTTGAACATTGTGGCAATGGGGTCCAACCCCTATCATCACAGTGACCAAAAGGTAAGTGTGGGGTCCATAGCTGAAGCACATTGTGAACATTGTGGCAATGGGGTCCAACCCCCATCATCACAGTGACCAAAAGGTAAGTGTGGGGTCCATAGCTGAAGCACATTTTTAACATTGTGGCAATGGGGTCCAACCCCCATCATCACAGTGACCAAAAGGTAAGTGTGGGGTCCATAGCTGAAGCACATTTTGAACATTGTGGCAATGGGGTCCAACACCCATCATCACAGTGACCAAAAGGTAAGTGTGGGGTCCATAGCTGAAGCACATTTTCAACATTGTGGCAATGGGGTCTAAACCCCCATCATCACAGTGACCAAAATGTAAGTGTTGACATTGAAAAAGCTGCAACTGGCAAACTGCATGGATGATCCCTGGTCACAGAACAACAAACACATCAGTGGCAAAGTAGTGCTTGTGTCCCATAGCAACATAGATTGTGTGAGGCAAACAGTGCAGTGCAAATAAGACATACCTTTGGCCATGTGCAGACAAACATCACCCATGGGGGCTCACACTGTCAACATCCATCAATGACACAATGACAGAAGTGACCATCATAATGCAGACCCACATATTTGCACCAATGGGCACACAAATGTAGATACCCTGTGGAGACTGTAGATGTGAGGTGAACAAATAACATACCATGGCAGCAATGGGACACACAAACAATGATCATTGTGCTGACTGATGACCTAGGAGTCCCAGGGACAGCAGGTGAAACCCACCAAACAACATACAGCCAATGGCACACTAAAGATATGACAATGCAGTGGTGCAGATGCACAAACACAAACAGGCAGACCCACACTGCACATCAAACACAACAGGTGAGGGGGGTGCCAGTGTCCCCAGGCAACCACAGAACACATGATGAGGCCTGAATACCAATTACACAGATGCACATACAGTGCCACACAAAAGTAACTCATGGATCCAAATCCCCTATGTGGGCAATCAGGCATTGTTAGATGAGAGGGAGCACAAATTACACATGTCACACAAGCTTGTAGGAACAGCAACTAACACAGCAAGAGACAGACCCACCACAGCACTACCCCCAGGGACCCCACATTGTGCTGACACTAGCCTGCATAATAATCCCACTGTGATGACAATGTTAGATGTCGTTCACGCTGTGAACCCCATCCATGTGTCCTGAGCAACTAACTACCATCACACCTACACAAGCTCCAATCAATCAGCACGGCCTGCCAGCCAAGGCCAATATGGAGGTAGGGGTCTGGCCGTGCAACAACTCACTTTTGCACACACTCAACACCACACACCCTGATCTCCACCAATGTGCAGCAGTGAAGCTCACATGGACTGGTGACATTGCACATGCACCCATGACAATACCAGGGGTGGTGGTGGGAACTAAGGTGCAGAAACCCATCACACATGGCCAGTCAACAAGACTTGTCAATGTCTGACACACAGCACAGTATGCTGTACATGGGCATGATGTGAAATCCACCACAATCAATGGGATCCTGGCCATAGTCACACACCAATGAAGAAGCCAAGGTGACACACGAAGAACACACGTACACAACTACCAACATTGCAGCTCTGACCCTGAGGAGTGGCAGCAGTCACACACACAACGTGTCACAATCACTGAAAGCTAACACAAACTGTAAATCACATTACTCGTGTAAACAACAAGTGCCAAGGGGAATCCTGAATGTGTCCCATCTGCGTTTGCCCACATCCCCAGCACTGACAACAAAGACAACCTGGGATGACAACCTCATGAACATTAGTTTGCCATGCACCCACATCACAGAGAAACCAGGTCCAAGATGCTGGATGAACACAGAACAACTCAGCAAGCATCACAAACAGGAACATCCCTAGGGACACAGCCTGTGTAGGAAAAGGGAAGGGAACACGCACAGACATGCGTACACAACACAGGCCCATGCAATGTCACCAGATTACACACTGCCATGAGGGCACTCCACTCCTGTGGAAGGTCCGCTGTGCCAAACCTTGTCTGTGCACGACCCAAACATGTCAGCAGAACACTCAGTCAGTGAGTCAACAACGACAACACACAGAAGGCTCTGCTCACATCAGCCTGGGTACGGGGGTGTCACGTCAGTCATCTGCACACACACCAAACTTTGTGTCAAGCAAGTTGCACTGTATACACAGATGAGTCCTTCGACATTGATGTGCAAAACTGCATGTCCAGTGGAAATGGGCACACAGTCAGGGAAATCGGAACATTGAACAGTGGTAAGCCCACCAGATGTGCATCAGTGTAAGACAAAGATGTTCGTTTACAAATGCAAAAAGGACATCCCTGTGTCAAATGCTGAACATTACACCCTCAGACTGTAGTAAAGGATGCCATAGATCCAGGCTACAACAGGACACATATCCCATGGACCACATGGAGTCCATCACTGCAACACTTCATCGTCCTGATGTGAACACTATTACAACTGCAAATGCAGGATGCTACTCATCCACATCATGTACATCAAAAGAAAACCCAAAAGTAAACAAAAAGAGGCTTTATTCAGCAAATGTCAGGGTAAACACGGAAGTCCAAAAGAAACTAAGGCCAATGGCCAGTCCAAAATCACAGTACCAATGGGGTGAGAAGTGACAACTGGTCACACATTGCTTGCCTGCACTGGTACGGTTGGGGGACATCCCCCTTGGAGGGGCATACAAGGGGCAGGCCAGGCACTGCAGGGACAGGATCAGGGGATGGCAGAGTGAGGCAGTGAAGGGGTGGTGGGTGCAGGAGTGTCACCGGCAACTGCAGTGGAGGTGTCTGACTCAGGGGGGGCCGGCACCACCATGGTACACAAGTCAGTTGGTGTGGGTGCTGCAACCACTGCAGTGGGCTGGACTGATGTAGTGGACTGGGTACCCACTGCAGTGCCCGAGTCAGACATGGTGGTTGTGGACTCCACTGCAGTGCATGACTCCAAGGGAGTGGAAGGGTGGGCAGATGAGGTGGGCAGGACAGGAGGGGGACCCGGTCCCCACAACAGTGCCACTAACAGGCAGAGCGTCTGGGTTGGGGGTGGAAGAGCAAGTGGCAGGGGGAGGGCCTAAGCAGTCTGGGGATGCGGTATCGGTGTGTGGGGGAACCTGGGGCAGGGTGTGGCGGGGGAACCTGTGCAGTGGTGGCCTGGGGGATGGAGGAGAGAGACTGGGCGCTGGAGCTGCGTGGTGGTGGTGGTGGGGTCTTGCTCTTCCTGCTCCGGGGGACTTCCTAATGGGCTCCTGTGTCTGCCTGCGCCTGGGGGAGGGTGTCCGGGGGCGAGGGGCACTCCTCTCTGTGTGGGTGGACTTCCTCTTCCCCTGGTATGCTGGGTCAGCAGGAATGGTGGGGAAGAGGCCGAGGTCACACAGGAAGATCTGCTGTGTAGGTGGGGTAGCAGGCGAGGCAAGGGAAGGGGTCTTGGAGGGAGAGGATTTGGAGGACTGCGGAGTGAATGTGGATGCCTGTGTGTGTGTGTGTTCCCCATCCCCTGTGTCTGTGGTATCAGTCCCCTGAGGATGCTTGTGTGCACGTCTTGCCTTACTCTTGGGTGTGTCTGTGCTGCTCGTGTCTGTGTGTTTGGGTGACTGTGCAGGTGTGCATGTGCTTTGGACAGGTAGGGGGCAGGAAGTGTGGATGGGGCAGAGGTGGGAGGGGTGAGGGACTGTTGGAGGAGGGACACTGCTGCCGTCAGGGAGGAGTCCATGGACCTATTGCTCCTCTGTAGGGCAGACATACCCGTTGAGATGCCCTCAATGAACGACACCAGCTGTGTCAACAGAGTGGTGTGTGCATGGAGGACACTCAGCATTGCTGTCTGCCCTACATGGAGCTGCCGAAGGAGGTACACAGACTCCTCACTCAGGGCAGCAGGGGACACAGGGGCAGGGGGTGCGGTGCCTGGCACGAAGGAGACACGCTCCCGAGCACGGGAGCCTCCACGGACCTCAGGAATGGGAGCCGATGGGAGGGTGGTGGTGGTGGTGGTGGTGGCGGGGCCAGACAGACTAGCTGGCCTTTGGTGGCTGCCGAGACCCGCCTCCACAAGGGAGTCATCCTCCGAGCTGCTGTGGTCCCCAGCTGAGGTGGATGGTGCTGAGGACTCCTCGGTGTGGCTCCCCTCGCCCTCCGTACCACTGGGTCCCTCTGACCACTCGTCCGATGCTGACCCAGTCTGGCTCCGCTGCTCCTCCTGGTCCATGGAGCTGTCCCCTCCTGTGGCCGTGGATGTATCTGCAAACAATTAGGGAAACAGACAAACATCAGTCACCTACACTGACCGCACACACCACAGTAAGTACAGCACATTACAGAGCAAGCCCTGGCATCCTTAGTTGAACATTGCCTAAAGTCCTCACACAGATTCGGGAGAGCTAATTGTCAGTCTGATGGTCAACCATGGGACTCACACCCCTCCTGCCCTAGCACCCATTGGTCTGGTGCCTGTCTGATGGTAAGACCCCAGTGTGGACACATGCACCACCTACACAGTTGTTGGACATTGCAGGGAACACAGTGAAGTATGTGAACATGCACACATCACACCTCTTGCCACTGAGTCAGTGCAGGTGTCCGGATAAAAGGATGGCCAGAGTCTAATTTGAAATGCATGTGATGCATACCAGCACCAGACACCATGATGCACCCATGTCCGGATAGTCAATGCCACAATGGGGTGCATGTTGCACATGTCACTCCCCTGCAGGATCAGTCCCAGGAAGTTTAATGCCATGACACAGGAATGCGTGCAAAGTCATACATTACTGTCTCCAGTCACATGGCCATGGCAGCCAGCCAACAACAGTCTGCACTGTGTCACAATCCGAGGGCATGGGGAATGCAAGTTATGTGACTGACAAGTGCACATGTCCATCCCCCAAAAACCACATAATCTGTACTACCATTTGTCCACGTCATACCAACTGGACATATGGGGGACATGAAACACAACTCTCTGAACATGAGCACCTCACAGTGTGCTGTGAATGAAAATACAGCTGCCTGAAAGTCACAGTCGCAAACACCTGTTTGCACAGTCAAGTGATCAGACACCTATAAGTCACAGAAGTATCGTCTATCATGGTCACATCTCAGATGGCATGCTGAGCCCCAAACGATGAACATAGCAGTAGTCCTGACAACGAAGACACAGCACAATGAGACAGAGGCAGACACCTGAGGGTACATTTCACTGATCACAACATGCCAGATGATACACGGGAGTGGGAGTACAGAGTGTATTGTATGCCCTGGTGTAGGCATGACTGTCCAGCTCCACCTGTAAGAGGGATGAGTCCTGGACAGTAGGCAGGTGGCTAAGCATGTGTGACACACTGGATACACATACTCCTGAGGCCCAAATATTGTTCCCACCAGCAGCATGGGTGTGTGCCAGATTCCCCAGGGACATGTGGTGAGTCAGAGCAGCAAGCGGACCACATATCAAAGTTACACCCAGATCACATGTCAGAACTTAGGCATTGTGTAAGCAATTGACCCACCCATGAATCGCACAACATAATCACGGGAACAAATGCTGTCCCCCACCTTGAGCAAAGCAAAATGCAATGACACAGTCCCCAAATGACACAATTTCCTGACTATAAGGGCCACACATATGCGTATCAGAGGAGAAGTGGGCATGTCACAAATGAGGGACATGGGTCCTGGACCACATGACTGATGTACTGTGGAAGTTTAACCAGGCCAGAGGAGGGCACATAGCACGTCAGACAAAGTGCACAGTGCAGTCATGGACTCACCCCCTCCTTGCTGCTGTCTGTCCTTCAGCTGCCCATCCAGGTCAGGGAAGACCACCGCCAGGATCCGGAGCATGTGGGGGTCAGGGTCCGGTGTCCGCCCCTCCTGCGAGGAGGCGACAGCTTCAGCTGGACCCTTGCGATCCTCCGGGTCCAGCCACGAAGGTCCTGCCACCTCTTTTGGCAGTTGCAGATCCTGCGCCTGTAGACCCCCACGGATCTTACTTTCCGGGCGATGGTCAGCCAGATGTCCTGCTTCTGGTGGGCATCAACCTGTGAGGATGACAAAGTGAAAAGGCCATTACTACACATGCAACATATACGTGCATCACACAGTTGGATATACATGTCTCAATCACAGGGGCATATGATGTACACAGGCAGTGCAACAATGGCTATGAACAGTTTGCCAGCAGTCACTACATGGTATCATTGCATGGGAAGTAAACCTAGTTGGAATGCACTGTTACTGCACTGTACCAGTTCAGTGCATGTAACTACACACTTTGGGGTGTGACAACTACTCAGTGGGCATGCTAGCCAGTGGTGTCCACACTGAAAGTCCTGCTAGTCAGACAACATGCACAATTAGTGATGCAGTGGACAGCACACTCACCTGCTCCCCTGGTTTCCCATACAGCTTGCTGTACTGTGGAAGGAGGCTGTCCAGCAGGGCATGGTTCTCCTCAAGGCTGAAGGCTCGGGCTCTATCCACAGTACGTGCCATTGCAGGAGCCAGAGGATGCAGATACAGCAGCAGTGGTGGTGGCAGATGTCGTCCTGGAGCATGTAGTGCAGGCAAGTGAGCTCTCAGGGGAACAGCCAGCATTATATGTGTGCTGCAGAGGCAGATACTGTCCCATGTGTCCAAAGTGATAGGTCCAAGTTGTTTGCATCTTCTGAATCTGACCAATCCATGGAATAGCAGCACTAATACACGCCCACAGCATCCTTCAAATCTTCAACTTCATGACACCCATGATTTTGCAACATTGTTGTGGCTGGCCAACTGAATTCACTGCATCAGACTCGTTGGAGCTTCGAAAACGCGTCCGTTGCCATGCCAGGCCCCAGCCAATGTGTGCGCACCGTTCGGTCCATTGCTGTACAACGCGTATTTCGGGATACAACGCGTACCCGCACACATCATATGCAATGGGCCGGCCGGGCACACCGATCTGTCCATTGCAGTTTAACGCGTACCCGGGATACAACGCGTACCCGCTCACATTGAATGCAATGGGCCGGCCGGGCACACGATCAGTCCATTGCAGTTCAACGCGTACCCGGGATACAACGCGTACCCGCTCACATTGAATGCAATGGGCCGGCCGGGCACACCGATCGGTCCATTGCTCTACAACGCGTACCCGGGATACAACGCGTACCCACTCACATTGAATGCAATGGGCCGGCCGGGCACACCGATCGGTCCATTGCTCTACAACGCGTACCCGGGATACAACGCGTACCCGCTCACATTGAATGCAATGGGCCGGCCGGGCACACCGATCGGTCCATTGCAGTTCAACGCGTACCCGGGATACAACGCGTACCCGCTCACATTGAATGTAATGGGCCGGCCGGGCACACCGATCGGTCCATTGCTCTACAACGCGTACCCGGGATACAACGCGTACCCGCTCACATTGAATGCAATGGGCCGGCCGGGCACACCGATCGGTCCATTGCTCTACAACGCGTACACGTGATACAACGCGTACCCGCTCATATTGAATGCAATGGGCCGGCCGGGCACACCGATCGGTCCATTGCTCTACAACGCGTATCCGGGATACAACGCCTACCCGCACACATTGAATGCAATGGGCCGGCCGGGCACACCGATCGGTCCATTGCAGTTCAATGCGTACCCGGGATACAACGCGTACCCGCTCACATTGAATGCAATGGGCCGGCCGGGCACACCGATCGGTCCATTGCAGTTCAACGCGTACCCGGGATACAACGCATACCCGTTCACATTGAATGCAATGGGCCGGCCGGGCACACCGATCGGTCCATTGCTCTACAACGCGTACCCGGGATACAACGCGTACCCGCTCACATTGAATGCAATGGGCCGGCCGGGCACACCGATCGGTCCATTGCTCTACAACCCGTACCCAGGATACAACGCGTACCCGCACACATCATATGCAATGGGCCGGCCGGGCACACCGATCGGTCCATTGCTCTACAACGCGTACCCGGGATACAACGCGTACCCGCTCACATTGAATGCAATGGCCAATGTGTGCGCACCGATCGGTCCATTGCTCTACAACGCGTACCCGCTCGCATTGAATGCAATGGCCAATATGTGCGCACCGATCGGTCCATTGCTCTACAACGCGTACCCGCTCGCATTGAATGCAATGGCCAATGTGTGCGCACCGATCGGTCCATTGCTGTCCAACGCGTCCCTGGACAAGTCACTGGCATATGTCACCATGCCTGTCACAGGTGAACATATGCCAGCCACATATACTTCCCAGGGAGTGAGGGGCACACCTACAACACCACAGCCTGTCCACACTGTATCCTAAGGCATGTAAGGCTGCATTACCCATTCCGTGTATGGGGGTGAAAATGTTGTTCTGTGGGTGTCACTTGGGGGCAGCCACTCCCAGGCTGTGCACGTGTTCATGGGGACATAATCCTTGGTGTGTCGTGCACATGACCACTGTGATGTGCAACTGTTCATTCCTGAGCATGTGGCATGGTCACATTTCACGGTGGTGTATGTGTATGTCATGTCACATACCCCCTGAGTCCCATGTGGGACGGTATGTACGTCCCAGGGTGACCCATTGGCACAATAGTGATGGTCCTCCACAGTCTGTGTGCATGTTGTGTTTACAATGTCTCTGATTCCATGTGCACAATGGGAGACAGTCTCCACATCCACGTTGTTTGTGCATGAACTTTGATGTTGTGCGTGTGTGTGTCACAGACGTCCATGTCTGTCCTGCCGAGGCAACAGGGACCACTACCTGTGGGGGTCATGGTTGTTTTGCTGTGGTGTATTCATGATGCACCATGTCATGCCAGTGTCCATGTGGCAATACAGGGTCCCTGGGAATCTACCTGTCGATGAGCTGTGATGCCTGGGGCACATCTGTCCTCACATGTCACTGTGGGGTGTGTTTGGAACGTGGCAGCAGTAGATGGGAATTGTGACATGGCCTCATGATATCCCATGGCACAACCTGGGACTTGTTGATGCCACTTGTTGAACTGTGATGTTAGATGTTGGCCATGTAGGTGCCATACATGTCCTTACGGAACTGCACACATCATGTACTTGTGTCTCATAATGATGTATCATGTGATATTGAGTATGGTCAATGCCACATATGTGGGGTGACTGACAATCTTTCTTTCTTCACCTATGCACTGCAGGGCACCAGCTGTCCATAGACCATTCCCTGACCTTGCATCCATGGTGGAACGGGACTGCATCCAACGGTACCGCTTCACCAGGCCGCTGATTGAGGAATTGACGGTGCGCTTGGCCCCACATTTGCAACCTGGCCGGACATACCCCACAGCGCTGACCCCCAAGGTGAAGGTGATGGCAGCCCTACACTTCTTTGCCACCGGTACCTTTCAACACACTGTGGCGTCTGCTGGTGGTATGTCACAGACCATGTTCAGCCGTGTGCTACGTGATGTTTTGGAGGCTATGTTGAGATACCTGAACCAGTACATCTATTTCCCTAGACCTCAACAACTCACTGACGTGAAGAGTGACTTCTATGCCCTGGGGAGGATGCCGCATGTCATTGGCTCCATTGATGGGACACATGTGGCTTTGATACCACCACAGGCACATGAGCAGGCATACAGGAACCGCAAACATTACCATTCGGTCAATGCACTGGTGGTATGTCTTGCTGATATGAGCATCTCACACGTGTGTGCCCGTTTCCCCGGTTCTGCACACGATGCCTACGTGATGAGGAGTAGTCGCATCCCGAGGATGATGTCCCAGATGCGGAACCAGCGTGCCTGGCTTGTCGGTGTGTACTGACTTTGTACCATTGTGTGTGTTCTGCAATGTAGTATTCCACCCTCTTTTCCAAATCAGCTAATGTGCAATTGTCCATATGTAGGTGACTCCGGATACCCCAACATGCTGTGGTTGCTGACGCCCCTCAGGAACCCTGTGACACCAGCCCAGATGCGCTACAATGAGGCACATGGTCGGACCAGGAGAGTGATTGAGCGGACATTTGGTCTCCTGAAGAGCCGCTTCCGCTGCCTGGACAAGACAGAAGGGGCCCTCCCATATGCCCCAGCAAAGGTGTGCAAGATTGTCATCATCTGCTGCATGCTACACAACCTGGCAAAGCAGAAGGAGTTGCCTCTCATCCTGGATAACGATGACCAACATCCGCCACCTGTGGAGGATCCTGGCCTGGGCCACGATGCCAGTGATGATGATGATGATGAGGGGGATGTCCGCACACAGCTCATGACCAACTTCTTCAGCTGAATGTGAGTATCCGGAGATGTCATGTCAATGATGTGAGTATGCATGATATGTGTTGGTGGTGCTCTGGTGCTGTTTGAGTGTGGCCATGTGCTACATGACTGTATGCATGTAGCGATGTGTCCTTACAGGTAGTCTGTACTCCCCAACTGTGTTGACATTAACCCTGGGCGTAGTTTGCATAGTAGCACTTCACGTAGCTACATGAAGTACATTTTGAACTACACGTAGCTATACAAAATGCGTAGTGCATAGCTGTGTGTTTGACTGCACTGTACAATAATTGCCAAAGGAATCTTGCACAATGCAAGTTAGAATAAAATAAGTATCTCTGTCTTTATATGCTAAAATGCATATAGCATTCCACAAAAGTGAAATCAATAAATGAACAAGCAGTGAGAGAGGTGATGATTTTGGGATCCTCCCTAACCTAGGGGAGAGAACCAAGCAGATGCCTTGAAAACAAAAAGCACATCTTTTGAACGATTCAGTGGTGGTCCCATCCTCTTAGAACCACCCCAAGCACAGTTATTGGCAAAAATACAATCCCAACCAAAGGCCCTGCAAAGCATTATGGGACGAGGTTAGCAGTGGGCAGTGAATATTATAGTATCCAATATCAAAATAATTCTACAAAGAGCTGCAGTTCCACTAGTCGTTACTAGATGTCCCTCACGAGTCAAATGCAAAAGCTTCATGAAAGGGTTTCAATGCTTTTGCATTTGACTCGTGAGGGACATCTAGTAACGACTAGTGGAACTGCAGCTTGATGTATTAATAATTTCAATGCTTTTGCATTTGACTCGTGAGGGACATCTAGTAACGACTAGTTGAACTGCAGCTCTTTGTAGAATTATTTTGATATTGGACACTATAATATTCACTGCCCACTGCTAATCTCGTCCCATAATGCTTTGCAGGGCCTTTGGTTGGGATTGTATTTTTGCCCATAACTGTGCTTGGGGTGGTCCTAGGAGGAAGGGACCACCACTGAATCGTTCACATGATATGCTTTTTGTGTTCAAGGCATCTGCTTGGTCCTCCCCCTAGGTTAGGGGGGAACCCAAAATCATCACCTCTCTCATTGCTTGATATTTTCATTTTCAAAGTTCACCTTTGTGAGTTTGTTATATGCTTTTTAGCATAGAAAATTGCTTTAACAAAGCATTTGTATGTGTTTAATTTACTGCTGCTAAATACGTCGATTAGCACGGTTTTTTACTCTGCTACGTGCAATTTGCGTAGTGCGTAGTAACACAAACTTTGCTTGTTCCGTGAGTGTAGCTAAGTATTATGCCCAGGGTTAGTTGACATGCTAACTTGGTTCTCGGTGGGTATCTTGTGACATGTATTGGGCATGAGTATTGCAGTTCTGTCCTGTTGTTCAGTGCTTTTGACTGTGTGTCATTTCTGTCCTTCACAGGGTACTTTCAGAGTTGTTTGGTCAACTGTGATCCCCCGACACCGTGATTAAACTTCCAGGGTGGTAGCTGTCGTGTCCCTACAGGTGATGTGCGCCACACCCATGGACTTCCTTCTTTCTACACTTGTTGACTGTGTGCCCACTGCCAGGTGGGATTACCTTGCATCTGTAGTGGTTACAACATGTTGCAAATGTGTAATAAACCTGTGCTTCACTTTGTGATGTGTGTTGTCTGTGGTCACACATCTGACTGACATTTGCTTACTGCACCAGTGGGCTAGTTAACAAAGACTGTGAATAGGTGTTGTGTCTGTGCATTGCACCGTATTTCCTGGAAACATCAGTGTAGGCGATGAGTCAGATGGCCTTGGTGTGTATATGTTGTGTAGCCCTGGTGGTGTGTCTCCCTCATATGTGTCACGTTGCCATGACTCACATGCCGGTGTTGTACTTGCTGTAGCAGTTAGCATGCACAGTGTAATTTCGCAGGTCATCATCTCCATGACAGAAACCACGTTGGAATCACAACAGAGGCAGGTATGGTGTATTAGTGTGTTTATTGTCATACATGTGTGAGTATAGTGCACAGGATGGTGGGTGCTGTACATTGTGATTGTAATCCAAAGTTCCTAGATGATTTGGAAGTCCTGGTAGCAGATATGTCCTGAGTAAAGTCCACAGTCATCTGATACATTGGTCCAACTTGTACTCCCCATGTCATGTGGGGGAGTTGTGTTGCATTCAACAGGGTGAACAGTTTGCGCACAAAGGTGATTATCCAGAACAGGTTTTGGCTTCCTGGGGGTTGCGCATGGCCATCGGCCTCTCAGTTGCCCTTCCTCGGACGACCCCTCTTCTTTGGGGGGGGGACCCTCAAGTGCAGGCTGCTGCGGTGCAGGGGACTCTCCGCCAGAGTCATCCTCCCTCCCTGTGGCAGTTGCAGTTGTTTCAGCACCAGATGTTGTG
Source organism: Calotriton arnoldi (assembly GCA_963921515.1). NCBI lineage: Eukaryota > Metazoa > Chordata > Amphibia > Caudata > Salamandridae > Calotriton > Calotriton arnoldi. Next base: position 1,827,307 of record CAWUFW010002199.1, read on the forward strand.
GGCACACAGGGAGGTGTTGACATGGTTGCTGCTCATCTGGCGGAGGCATTGTAATATGTCCCTATGCACCGCCGTCATCTCTTGCAGTGTGTCCCACTTGGACTCCATGCGGGACATGTGTAAGTCCAAGCGGGCATGATGGGCAGCCTGCTGCTGTCGTATGTCCCTGAGGATCCCCACTACCTGGCTGAGCTCTCCGGTGCTGGTCTGGTACGCATCGGCTATGCGTACCAGTTGTGGGTCATCATGCAGTCCAGAGCCCTCTGCGAGCAGCGACCTATGTCTACCACCCCTCCCACCACCCCTGGCGACACGTGCAGTACCTGAGGTGGCACGCACAGGTGACCCTGGGCCCCCTTGGGGGTTGTTGGTGGTGTTGGTGTCCATAGCCCCACGTTGGGCCAGGGTCCGTGTGCTGGTGGTGGTGGTGCTCCTTGGTCTGTCCGTGTCGGCAGGGGTGGTTTGTGTGTTGTCAGTCGTTGGAGGGGTGGGTGCAGGGGGTGCAGCTGGTGGTCCTGCTGGTGCTGCATGATGACTCGCTCCGGAGGTGCCAGGTAGGTCTTTGTCATCCGAGGAGGGCAGAGGCTGTTCCACACCAGTGAGCTCCGTTTCCCCTGGAGCCTGGGACAGGGACTCCTCAGCATCTGCTGCTGTGTCCCCATCATCACCTGTTTTTGGGAGACACACACAATGTATGTTATGTTTCTGCAGGCATCAATGGTTCAAACACCTGACAGTTGTGACTGTACCTCTGGATGCGGGCCTGTTCATTGCATTGTCCTAAGAAGTCACAGTCAGAGGTTGATATTGGTGTAGCACATTGTCCTGCATACTTTGAGCATTTCAATATGAATGTTGGGGTGTGTACATGGCCTGCATTGGTTGTATTTGGTTGACATCCGGCCCTCCTTCTCCCCCAGCCCAGTTATCCCACCATGAAGCATGCCACCCTTGCAGTGGGTTCAGGTTGACTCTCAGGATGTCAGTGAGTGGTGTCCTGCTGTTGGTTGGTGCCCAGTTCCCAGCAGGGCCTTGTGCTCCCCACAGCAGTACCCAGTGTCAGCCATCTTGTCAGTTCTTTTCCACTCCCTGTGATGTGCGCATGGTTCAGGGTGGTGTTGATGGGACAGTTGTGGGGGTGACCAATATCTGTGACTGCCACTCCCATCATGCTATTGCCTCCAACCCCCTTCCCAGCATGCCCATGCTTCCTTCCTTTTGACTCTGCTTCCCTGTGGGGTTGTGTGCCTGTGCTGACAAGATGGCTGACAGTGTTATCCTGGGGTTAGTTTGGCTACAAGTCCCATGTGTGTCCCTGTGCTTCACACAGCATGACCCAGGGTTGTGGTTCTTTGTGGGATATTTGATTGGAGTGTGAGGCAATGCATTCTCCCAGGTGAGTTGTGTGGAGTTTGTGTTAGGGGTGTGTGTGAGTAGAGCTGCTGGTAACTATGGTCAGTGCTGTCAGTCCTCCTTCCCACCCAGCCAGATATTCCACCATGGAACGTGCTTCCATTGCAGGGAGTGCAAGTTGGCTTTCAGGATGTCAGTCAGTGGTGTCCTGCTGTTGGTTGGTGCACAGTTCCCAGCAGGGCCTTGTGCTCCCCACAGCAGTACCCAGTGTCAGCCATCTTGTCAGTTCTTTGCCACTCCCTGTGATGTGCGCATGGTTCAGGGTGGTGTTGATGGGACAGTTGTGAGGGTGACCAATATCTGTGACTACCACTCCCATCATGCTATTGCCTCCACCGCCCTTCCCAGCATGCACATACTTCCTTCCTTTTGAGTGGACTTCACTGTGTGTGAGTGTGACAGCAATGGCAAGATGGCTGACAGTGGTGTCCTGCTGTTGGTTGGTGCCCAGTTCCCAGCAGGGCCTTGTGCTCCCCACAACATAGCACCAGTGTCAGACATCTTTGAAGTGGCTTTTCACTCCCTGGTGAGGTGTGCATGCTTCAGGGTGAGCGTTGCTGGGACCATGTGGGTGGGGGACTGTTGAGCTGTGACTACCACTCCCATCATGCTATTGCCTCCACCGCCCTTCCCAGCATGCCCATACTTCCTTCCTTTTGAGTGGACTTCACTGTGTGTGAGTGTGACAGCAATGGCAAGATGGCTGACAGTGGTGTCCTGCTGTTGGTTGGTGCCCAGTTCCCAGCAGGGCCATGTGCTCCCCACGACTGAGCACCAGTGTCAGCCATCTTTGAAGTGACTTTTCACTCCCTGTGAGGTGTGCATGCTTGGGTGTGAGCTTGCTGGGCCATGTGGGTGGGGGATGTTGGGCTGTGACTACCACTCCCATCATGCTATTGCCTCCACCCCCTTCCCAGCATGCCCATGCTTCCTTCCTTTTGACTCTGCTTCCCTGTGGGGTTGTGTGCCTGTGCTGACAAGATGGCTGACAGTGTTATCCTGGGGTTAGTTTGGCTACAAGTCCCATGTGTGTCCCTGTGCTTCACACAGCATGACCCAGGGTTGTGGTTCTTTGTGGGATATTTGATTAGAGTGTGAGGCAATGCATTCTCCCAGGTGAGTTGTGTGGAGTTTGTGTTAAGGGTGTGTGTGAGTAGAGCTGCTGGTAACTATGGTCAGTGCTGTCAGTCCTCCTTCCCACCCAGCCAGATATCCCACCATGGAACGTGCTTCCATTGCAGGGAGTGCAAGTTGGCTTTCAGGATGTCAGTCAGTGGTGTCCTGCTGTTGGTTGGTGCACAGTTGCCAGCAGGGCCTTGTGCTCCCCACAGCAGTAGCCAGTGTCAGCCATCTTGTCAGTTGTTTTCCACTCCCTGTGATGTGAGCATGGTTCATGGTGGTGTTGATGGGCGCATTGTGAGGGTGGGCAATATCTGTGACTACAACTCCCATGATGCTATTGGCTACACTGACTTGCCCAGCATACACAGGATTCCTTCCTTTCAGTGGGCTTCCCTGTGAGGTGGTGTTGTAGTGGTGGCTACATGTCTGGCTGTGTTTGTTAGTTATATTTGTGCCACTGCCTAGCTGTATTTGTAGTTGTGTTTGTACATGTGATGACACAGTTACATATCACTATGAGATGGCATGTGTTGTGTTTATCTGACTGACATACACATCTTGGGATGATTATGTTTTGGTTGGTGTGTATTTGCTAAGGGTGCATGGTTTGACTCTCCCCTTGACAGTGATGTGTGTGTATCGTCGCACAATATTGTGTACATTTGTTGTGTACTCACCAGGCTCTGGGATGTTTGCTAGTCCATATACGCTCACTGGTGGTAGGATGGCCCGCACCTTCTCCTCCCAGGGCCTGAGGTATACTGGTTTGGCAGGAGGGCCACTGCCGGTGTGTTGGCTCAAGAGGTAGTCCTTCTTCAGTAGGTCCCTGACCCTCCTGCGCACGTCATACCACCTGTTCTGGATGTCTTCCTTTGTGCGCAAACATGGTGATTGTGCATTCACCCTGTCGACGATCCTCTCCCACATCTTGGTTTTCTGCGACATGGGGGTCTGTTGGACCAGTGTACCAAACAGCTGTGGCTCTACCCTGAGGATCTCATCTACCAGGACTTCCAATTCACTATCTAGGAACTTTGGATTCTTCTTTGGGTGACATGGTGATGGGTGGTGGTGGTGAGTGATGTGTGTGTGGGTGTGCAAGTGAGGGTGTGTGAGTGTGTGTTTTGCTGGGTGTATGTGAGGGTGCTATTTGTTGAGGTGCTGATGGTGTGTGGCTTGTGTGATGGATGAGCTGTGAGTGTGTGTGTGGTTGCTGTCTGTTGGTGTTGAGTGCTGGCAGGTCAGTAGAATTTGCAAAGGATCATGGTAGGGATTTGTGTCCTTTATATGGGTGGAGTTGTGGGTGTGTCTTTGTTCCATGTCCCCCCCCCCAGTATTTATTGGCTTTGTAATTGCTTGTTATCCCCCTTTTTTTTGTGTTTTTTCCTTTGTACTTTTTGTGCATGTTGGAGACGTTCTTCTGACCGAGTCGGACCCTGCAGTTGTCTCGTGCGAGCTTCTCCGATTCGTTCACGCTGTGTTTGTGCTGTGTTCTGTGCTGCGTAAGCGTCGGTCGCGGTGTATTGGGTTGCTTCGGCTCGCAGTTTTGTATGGGTGTCGGTCGTACGGCTTGAGCTCCGTGCGACTCGGTCGTGTTTTCCACGCGTTGCATCGTACTTTGCGGGTCAGAGTTCGCGGGTACGTTTCGTTCGGGATTCTTCCTGGTGCGTGTCGGTCGGTTCGATTCGCGTGCTTTTCCGGCCGGATAGCTGTTTTCCGCGCGGTTCGGTCGTTCGTATTGTGTTCCGTACGAGTCGGTCGGATTTTGCACGCTTTTCATCGTACTTTGCGTGTCGGTCCGTGTCGGTCGGAATAAATTCCGGCTCTGAGTCGGTCGGTACGTTTTCCGTCCCGAATTGGAATCGGCCCCATAGTAGTTAACAGTATGCTCTAAAATCGCACAATGTACATATTAGGCAATTGGCCCACACAGTAACATTCTTTTGAACTATAGTTCAACGCAATGGTTACTATTTCAGTTCCTCCCCAATATAATTTAATGTACTGTCAATAATACCTCTTAATTGAGTATTTTGAAGATCATATTGGTCTTTCTTATTGCACAACTTCTATTAACTTCTTTCTCATTTGGATTGGTATTGGTCACTATAATAGAACTGGACATGGAAGGAAAAAGACTCCAGTTCTTGTTCAAATTCCTTTTTTAAACCTTAAGGAAATTGTTTGTTCGTTTTATCTTATTGTATGAGTTCTCACCTCTTTAATTCTAATATGCAACGCTTTCTGTCACCATGGTTTTATCTTGCCAATGTTCAAAAAGGATGAATATAGATCAATATGGAATCCCGCTGATACGGGTCTGTAAATGGAACATTGAGTCAGATGACGAAGTGTTACCCCAATCCCTCCCCCCACACCATGAGCCCTAAAACAGCAACCCAAGCCTAAAAAGACTACCCCTTCCTCCCTGCCCTGAGACCTAAAACTACCCCATCCCTCCTGAAAACCAACACCCTCTCCCCCAAACCCTAAAAACATATGACCCCCCAAGCCTTAAAATCTACCCCACCCCCCCAGCCCAAACAACTACTCCGATCCCCTCAATCCCTAAAAGCTACCCAAGCCCCCCCGAGCCCTAAAAACCTCCCCGACCCCCCAGCCCTGAAAACAACCCGACCACCCAGCCCTGAAAACTACCCCCATCCCTTAAAAACTAACCCCAACTCTCCCCCCAAATCCCGGCCCCAGCCCCACTTACCTCACTGCATCCTCTCCCGATCCTTCTTCTTCCTTGGCCCGCCCATTCCAACAGCTAGACCGTGCATATGCCTTAACCATGCATATACGTGGTTAAGGCAAGCGTGGTTGAGTTTGCATTGTTTGGGCACGCGTGGCTGTTCCCCCGCAGACACCCATGCACCATGATTCAAGTGTGCTTGCATTGGCCCTAGGCACGAAGTAGCACATGTAGCAATGGTTTGACAACAGGTCTCTGGTCTGTAGAATAGTGCTCCACCATATCTGCGATGATTTTACAACAGGTCTCTGGTCTGTAGAATAGTGCTCCACCATATCTGCGATGATTTTACAACAGGTCTCTGGTCTGTAGAGTAGTGCTCCACCATATCTGCGATGATTTTACAACAGGTCTCTGGTCTGTAGAGTAGTGCTCCACCATATCTGCGATGATTTTACAACAGGTCTCTGGTCTGTAGAATAGTGCTCCACCATATCTGCGATGATTTTACAACAGGTCTCTGGTCTGTAGAGTAGTGCTCCACCATATCTGCGATGATTTTACAACAGGTCTCTGGTCTGTAGAGTAGTGCTCCACCATATCTGCGATGATTTTACAACAGGTCTCTGGTCTGTAGAATAGTGCTCCACCATATCTGCGATGATTTTACAACAGGTCTCTGGTCTGTAGAATAGTGCTCCACCATATCTGCGATGATTTTACAACAGGTCTCTGGTCTGTAGAGTAGTGCTCCACCATATCTGCGATGATTTTACAACAGGTCTCTGGTCTGTAGAATAGTGCTCCACCATATCTGCGATGATTTTACAACAGGTCTCTGGTCTGTAGAGTAGTGCTCCACCATATCTGCGATGATTTTACAACAGGTCTCTGGTCTGTAGAATAGTGCTCCACCATATCTGCGATGATTTTACAACAGGTCTCTGGTCTGTAGAGTAGTGCTCCACCATATCTGCGATGATTTTACAACAGGTCTCTGGTCTGTAGAGTAGTGCTCCACCATATCTGCGATGATTTTACAACAGGTCTCTGGTCTGTAGAGTAGTGCTCCACCAGTCTTCTGGAGGCATCTGAAGCAAGACTTGAGTTTCAAAAGTACATTCAATTATTGATCATGTTATTTTATGTGCCCTGTTTTACTGCCTTTCACTTCTGGTTCTTGGATCCAAGTTTGTTGTCAGTGTGCGAGGGCGAAAGGCATAAGCAATCCTCTTACCAAGTTAAAAGCCATTGCCAATTTTAACACTGAGACAAGCAGTTATTTATTCCACTGTGGTGGAACAGAAAGGAGTCATGTGTGCAGCCTGGAAATCTAGCTACAAGGTCAGTTATGATTAAGCCCGGGCGTAGTTTGCGTAGTAGCACTTCACGTAGCTACGTGAAGTACAGCTTCAACTACACGTAGCTATGCAAATTGCGTAGTGCGTAGCTGTGTGCTTGACTGCACTGTACAATAATTACCAAAAGCAAACTTGTACAGTGCAAGTTAAGATAAAATAAATATCTCTGTCTTTATATGCTAAAAATGCATATAGTCATTTCACTAAAGTGAAAACAAAAAGTTAACAAGCAGTGAGAGAGGTGATGATTTTGGTATCCTCACTAACTTAGGGAGAGAACCAACAACCAAGCAGATGTCTTGAAAACAAAAAGCACATCTTATTGAACGATTCCTCCTAGGACCACCCCAAGCACAGTTATGGGCAAAAATACAATCCCAACCAAAGGCCCTGCAAAGCATTATGGGACGAGATTAGCAGTGGGCAGTGAATATTATAGTGTTCAATATCAAAATAATTCTACAAAGAGCTGCAGTTCAACTAGTCGTCACTGGGTGTCGTCCCTCAAGAGTGAAATGCAAAAGTATTGAAAACCTTTCATGAAGCTTTTGCATTTGACTCGTGAGGGACGACACTCAGTGACGACTAGTTGAACTGCAACTCTTTGTAGAATTATTTTGATATTGGACACTATAATATTCACTGCCCACTGCTAATCTCGTCCCATAATGCTTTGCAGGGCCTTTGGTTGGGATTGTATTTTTGCCCATAACTGTGCTTGGGGTGGTCCTAGGAGGAAGGGACCACCATTGAATCGTTCACATGATATGCTTTTTGTGTTCAAGGCATCTGCTTGGTCCTCCCCCTAGGTTAGGGGGGACTCCAAAAATCATCACCTCTCTCATTGCTTGATATGTCAAAATTCATTTTTGTGAATTGGTTATATGCTTTTTAGCATAAAAATTGCTTTATCAAAGCATTTGAAGGAGTTTGTTATTATTATTAAGCCTGGGCGTAGTGCTAGCTGTGTGCTTGACTCACTGCACTGTACAATAATTACCAAAAGCAAACTTGTACAGTGCAAGTTAAGATAAAATAAATATCTCTGTCTTTATATGCTAAAATTGCATATAGTCATTTCACTAAAGTGAAAACAAAAAGCAGTGAGAGAGGTGATGATTTTGGTATCCTCGCTAACTTAGGAGAGAACCAAGCAGATGTCTTGAAAACAAAAAGCACATCTTATTGAATGATTAGGTGGTGGTCCCATTCTCTTAGGACCACTCCAAGCACAGTTATGGGCAAAAATACAATCCCAACCAAAGGCCCTGCAAAGCATTATGGGACGAGATTAGCAGTGGGCAGTGAATATTATAGTGTCCAATATCAAAATAATTCTACAAAGAGCTGCAGTTCAACTAGTCGTCACTAGGTGTCGTCCCTCACGAGTCAAATGCAAAAGCTTCATGAAAGGTTTTCAATACTTTTGCATTTCACTCTTGAGGGACGACACCCAGTGACGACTAGTTGAACTGCAGCTCTTTGTAGAATTATTTTGATATTGGACACTATAATATTCACTGCCCACTGCTAATCTCGTCCCATAATGCTTTGCAGGGCCTTTGGTTGGGATTGTATTTTTGCCCATAACTGTGCTTGGGGTGGTCCTAGGAGGAAGGGACCACCATTGAATCGTTCACATGATATGCTTTTTGTGTTCAAGGCATCTGCTTGGTCCTCCCCTAGGTTAGGGGGACTCCAAAATCATCACCTCTCTCATTGCTTGATATTTTATTGTCAACATTCATTTTTGTGAATTGGTTATATGCTTTTTAGCATAAAAAATTGCTTTATCAAAGCATTTGAAGGAGTTTATTATACTCCTGCTACGCTACGTTTATTAGTACAGTTATTCACTCTGCTACGTGCAATTTGCGTAGTGCGTAGTAGCACAAACTTTGCATGCTTCGTGAGCGTAGCAAAGTATTATGCCCAGGGTTAGTTATGATGCATGAGGCATCACACACTACCTGAACATTCAGTGAATGGGTGCTTTTCCTGTTTCCATAAATGGATTCATTTGCAGAGCGGGGTATATGGCAATATGTGTGCTATTAACACAACCAATAACATTAGGAAACTGTGCTACCAGATAAAACATTGTTTAGTGTATTTTATATCTTGGGGAGTATTTGAAAAAAACCTATATTGGATTACTTTGTCAACCATGATGTCCAAAAACCTATGAAAAAATCTAGAAAAGCCCTTTGAGGCACTCCCCCTGTCACTGCTATGACTCCCTGGTAACTGCCAGAAGCTAAGAGGTATAGGGAACACAATACTTGCACCTGTGGTGGGATTGTGTTGCTTCTGACTGTTGGGGTTTGTGGCTAAGGTTGTAACTCAGCAATTAAATCCCAAAATACCTCACTACTGGGGCATATCATCAACGAGCAGCGATAAATATCGCTTAGCGCGATTATGTTTAACGCCGGCTATCGCCGGATTTGATCGCCGAGATATCGCGTTATTTACAACACTTATCTCCACGGCGATGAAAAATCAGGCGATAGCGGCGAAATGCAGGTTTATCGCTGTGAATCCAGCAATAAACCTGCAGCGATAGGGGAATCCTTTGTAATAGGGAGATGTGGATTTAGCCATACAATCCACCTCCCATGTAGAAGATAGTGAAGTCAGGATTTTCTCAGATGTAAAATACCGGCGATAACTGCGGTTAGCGCGGCTTTTCATATCGCTATGGGTGTCCTGGGCGGGCTTGTAAATACTGCGAAGGACAGATAGTGATATTTTTAATGTTGTTTTTCTTGGGAACGCCTACTTTGCATCTCATTAGAGATGCGATGCAAGGTGTAAGGCAAACCGGTGCTGAGACAAGGAAACACAGGCTAGCGTGTCCTTGCTAATAGTGCAATGCCATTATCGCCGCTTTTCGGCCGAAAACGACCGCTAAAGCGGCGATAATGGGCTTGATAATATGCCCCTACTGAGTCTGCACTTCTCATAGATCTCTTCCTCAGTCTGTTTAAACAGGGTGACCCTCACCCTAAACCTCCTCTCCTGTCACCTTCTCTTTCTCTGCCTACCAGCCAAAATCCTCATCCTCCTGGCCAAGACATACAGAGCCGCCATTCTGAAAGAGCCAGATGCATTTTGGATGACTTTTTATAGTTTGCACCTGGTTACAACCTGATACATATTGATGGTATTGCATTTCCCAAATGGCCATTTTGCGACTAATCGCAATTACGAAATCCTTTGTACACAGTGTTAGTGCTTCGCAATTTAGAATTACTAATTTGCAGTTTCCTATTTTGGAATGCAAAAAATGCAATTCCTACATGATGGAAATTGCAAATTGCACCATCGAAAATGCCTTTCGTACATACCGAAATACCATTTAGTATTTTCTAATGGCCTGAAATAGTGATTCACACTGTTAGGAAATGCAAAATGCCTTTGTACATGTGGCCCAATGTGTTGAAAGTGAAAATGAAGCAGATCACATACATGAAGATACTATAAAACCTCTGTTTTTTTTAAATGTGCATCAAATAATTTGTCAGGCTATTGCTACAACAAAGTATAAGTATTGGATTTAGATAAGCAAGCAAGCAGCAGATGATGCATGCAGCCATGAAATAAAATCCACACAAATTAATGAAGTTGGACAGTGTCCTAGTGCTGAATGTGCCAAATAATCAGTGATTGTCTATGTGCATCTGATCAAAATCGTTATTTATTTGAAAGTTTCCCGAAGGGACCATTGATAACCATCCGTTTAAGAGACTCTATTTCTTTTAAGAGGACAATAACATTTTATGCAGTTTGCTCCCATGTGGGGCATAGTATAATAAAATGCTTAAGGAGCATTGAGCCCCATGTTAGGCTGTACGTTTATCCTAGTAGCCGAATGTCATAAAAATGTACAACCCTCTGTAAATCAGCTATTATATTCTACTGTGTTTTGACCAATATGCAGTCTTTATGCATATACCATTTATCACTATAATTGAACCAACTCCTCCTGGTTATGCCAGTCATGCACCTGAACTACTCATGTGTGCAACTGCACCAAGACATTTTATATAAATTGTTGCCTATTCTCCCCTACTCAATCAATCAATCAAACAGGATTTATAAAGCGCAGCTATTCACTCGCAAAGGTATGCAAGTGCTGGGAGAAAAGTTGCTGCTTGGGAGGAATCAGTTGAACAACCGGTTTTGAGTTCCCCTCTGAATTCCTGGAGACAAGGTAAGGTCTGAAGGGGGAGGAGGAGGCTGTTCCAGGACTTTACGGCAAGGTAGGAGAAGGAGCGTCCTCCGCTGTTGCTTCGGCAGATGGGGGGTTGGAAGCGAGGGAGAAGGAGGTGGAGTGCAAATGTCTGGAGGGTTGGTGGAAGCTAAAGCAGTGGTTGATGTATGCTGGTTCTTGATTGTGCAGGGCTTTGTAGGCATGGGTTAGCATCTTGAATTGGCTTTTCCTGTGGATGGAGAGCTAATGAAATTTCTTTAGGTGAGGGGTGATGTGGGTCCGTTTGGGGAAGATGGGCCTGGCTGATGAGTTCTGTATGGTCTGCAGTCTCTTCAGGAGGTGTGTGGCAATTCCTATGTAGAGTGCGTTGCCATTGTCCAAGTGGTTAGTGACAAGGGCTTGAGTGACGGTACATCTGGTGCTGACTGGGAGTCTTTTGAAGATCTTTTGGAGAATGCAAAGAGTGAGGAAGCAGGCGGAGGAGACTGCACTGATCTGTTTTTTCATGGTGAGTATGCTGTTCAGGATGATGCATAGGCTCGCGTAGCTGTCTGTAGGTGTGGGTGAGGGTCCCAGTTCCACAGGCCACCAGGAATCATTCCACAGGGAGGTGTTGTTCCTGAAGATCAATACTTCTGTTTTGCCTGTGTTGCGTTTGAGGCAGTTTTCCTACATCCAGTTGGTGACGCTGGCCATGCACAAGTGCACAATGGCCCTCGTGGTGGATGGTTATTCAGATATAGAATGAGCTGGGTGTCATCTGTGCAGGAGATAATGTTCAGCCTATGGGTTCTGACGATGTTTGCCAGAGGGGTCATGTAGGTGCTGAACAGAGTAGGGCTGAGGGATGAACCTTGAGGGACTCCGCAGATGATGCTCTTGAGTTTCGAGGTGAAAGATTGAAGGCTGATTTTCTGGGTTCTTATTGTGAGTAAGAATGTGATCCATTTGAGGGTGTTCTCTTGGATTCTGATCTGATGAAACCTCTGCATGAGATGTGGTGGGACACGCTGTTAAAGGCTGCCGATAGGTCGAGGAGAATCAGAGCAGACATTTCTCCCCTGTCAAAGAGGGATCTGATGTCATCAGTGGCCGCGATCAGGGCGGTTTTCGTGCTGTGGTTCACTTCTTAGCTGTACGGCACCCACAAATGAGCACACCTGCAGCCACGTCACTGTTGGAAGGACACAGAGTTCAGCCAAGGCAGGATATCCCAGATAGCTACACAGAGCGTGTGTTGAGATTTCAGCATTGGGAGTAAGACCTTCAAGTGTGACCCCTGCTCGTGCACCGCATTTCACCCTAAGGCTTGTCTGCTTTGCCTGCATTATCCATGACACAAGGTTCTGTCAGTTCCTTCTGCTTCCACCTCAGAGCTCAGTTCTGTTCTGTTTTCAAAAAAGCTTTTACTCGAAAGAAAACAAAACTTTATAATTTGTGGACAATTTAAAAACTTAAGAAACGTGCCAAAACTTACACACCTAGAGTAATTTAAAAAAATTTATAGATCTTAAAACATTGCTCGAATTTTCAGTTAGACACACCATATTTAATGCATTCTTGAATATTTCCTTTTCAGATCTTAGAAACAGTTTTCTCAAAAAGCTAGGCCCAATGTCTGGGCGGTGAATTCAGCTCTGCTCGTGGAGTTTGCGGAGTTTTCCGCACTCCGTGTTACGCAGAGCTCACGGAGTTCCAAAAAACTAGAGTTTTTTTCCTTGCTGGCGTTCGTCAACATCAAGTTGGCGAGCGCGAGCGAGGAAAATCCACCTCCCGGAAAGATTTTTCCTCGTTCGCGATTGTGAACATCAAGTTGGCGAGCGTGGGAAATCAACCTCCCGGCAAGATTTCTCAACACGGGCGGTCAGATTTCTCATTGCAAGTGGTCACGTATGCTCCCAACCGCTCGAGTTGAGAAACCATCCGTTTGTGTTGAGAGACCTGCCACTTGAATAAAAAATCTACTTGAGTGGCAGAAAGGAAGCAACCATTTGCGATGATTGCACAGTGCGCGTAGTAAGCTAAAATATAGTGCTAAATGACTAAGTTGTATTTCACAAACGTTCCTCCAGGTAGCAGATTCAGCTACTAAACTGCACCCACAAATACTTTGACAAATCAACTTTACATGCTAGAAAGCATATAACCAATACACAAAAGTGAACTTTGAAAATGAAACATATCAGGCAATGAAAGAGGTGATGATTTTGGGGTCCCCCCTAACCTAGAGGGAGGACCAAGAGTTGCCTTGAACACAAAGAGCATATCATGCTGAACGAGTCAGTGGTGGTCCCATCCTCTTAGGACCACCCCAAGCACAGTTATGGGCAAAAATACAATCCCAATAAAAGGCCCTGCAAAGCATTATGGGACGAGATTAGCAGTGGGCAGTGAATATTATAGTATCCAATATCAAAATAATTCTACAAAGAGCTGCAGTTCAACTAGTCGTTACTAGGTGTCCCTCACGAGTCAAATGCAAAAGCATTGAAATTATTACATCAAGCTGCAGTTCAACAAGTCGTTGCTAGGTGTCCCTCAAGTCAAATGCTTTTGCATTTGACTCATGAGGGACACCTAGTAACTGACTAGTGGAACTGCAGCTTCATGAAAGGGTTTCAATGCTTTTGCATTTGACTCATGAGGGACACCTAGTAACGACTAGTGGAACTTCAGCTTGATGTAATAATTTCAATGCTTTTGCATTTGACTCGTGAGGGACACCTAGTAACGACTAGTTGAACTGCAGCTCTTTGTAGAATTATTTTGATATTGGATACTATAATATTCACTGCCCACTGCTAATCTCGTCCCATAATGCTTTGCATGGCCTTTGGTTGGGATTGTATTTTTGCCCATAACTGTGCTTGGGGTGGTCCTAAGAGGATGGGACCACCACCGAATCGTTCAGCAAGATGTGCTCTTTGTTTTCAAGGCATCTGCTTGTTTCTCTCCCTAGGTTAGGGAGGATCCCAAAATCATCACCTCTCTCACTGCTTGCTAAATTTTCATTTTTGTGAAATGACTATATGCAATTTATCATGTAAAGACAGAGATACTTGTTATTTTCCAAAAGTATATGAGGTTTTTGTTTTACTAATTGGGAGTCCAATGAAACTAGTGGTACTTCGTAAATTACACCCACTTCTATGTGCTCTACAAAAAATATTGCGTCTGTTTTGATGCTAGAGAACTTCTTCTAGTAACACGTTGTACCACACAACTTACCCAACTGTTAGTTTTAACGTAACTTCTTTTAAAACTTTGCAACATATCTCTGTGCAAAACATTGTAACCTGCCTTTTGGTGTATTTATTTGCACATTACAGTTTCCGCTTTTCATCTACGCACTCGGGACCGAAGGATATCTTTGCCAGGTAGAAGGAAGTGATCGGAATATGACAGAAGATCATGGGAAGGGTAGCAGTGATTGTCAACATGTATTATGAGAAATAAAATATCCCCTAATGTATGTAAAAATGATATAGAAAGTGACTGTGGAGTTCTGGGACTTCACAAAGGAATTTGGTCTTCTGTTATAACATGTTATGGTATGGTATGTTATGTTACGTTATGTTACGATATGTTATGCTATGATATGGTATGTTATGGTATGTTATGTTATGGTATGCTATGTTATGTTAGGTCATGTTATGCTATGTCATTTTATGATATGTTATGTTATGGTATAGTATGGTATGGTATGTCATGGTATGTTATGTCATGTTATGTTATGGTATGGTATGGTATGTTATGCAGATGTGTAGGCCAGGGAGGGCATCCTGCACTGAGCAGGTGTGAGTCCAGCCACACCCAGGGCCTGGTGGGACTACTCAAAAAGCATCTTGCAGATTTCAATGAGGATGAGGCTCTTATGTGTAGTGGCAGGTCGCTCCATGCTTTAGGAGTGGTGTAGGAAAAGACTCGCCTGCCTGATCTGGTTTCCAGCATGCGTGGGATGTGTGCAAGTAGGAGCCCGGAGGATCGGAGGTGTCTGGAAAGTTTGTGAAAGCAGATGCGGTTGTTGAGGTACGCTGGGCCGGTGTCTTGATAGTGTGGGTGAGGAGTCTGAATTGTGCTTGTTTGTGCATTGTGAGCTAGTGGCGCTCCTTCGGGCGGTGCATAGAGGAACGCGTCTGCAGTACTCCTCCGTACCCATGGAAGCCTTTGCTGACTTGCAATATCTTTTTACCCTTTTCTGGAATTCTTATTCTTTTTTTTATTCATATTTCTGCTTCTTCTTCTTATGATTATAATTATTATTTTATCAGGAGTAGTAGTAAAAGTACTGTTGTTGTTTATTTATTCGCAGTACAGAGCGGACAAGACCCAATGGCAGGGAGAGAGTTTTACATAAGAACCTTTTCATGAGGCTTGTAAAAGTACATTGAATGTACCTGCGTAGCCTCCGCGTCATAGGTATAAAAGTAAGTGCTATTTAAATTAGCATTTTTATTATTACTAATATTAGTTTTAATGGTATTAATATTACTACTACTTTTAATCATAATAATAATATTATTAATAATGATAGTAATAATAATATTATTAATAATGATAGTAATAATAATATTATTAATAATGATAGTAATAATAATATTATTAATAATGATAGTAATAATAATATTATTAATAATGATAGTAATAATAGTATTATTAATAATGATAGTAATAATAATATTATTAATAATGATAGTAATAATAATATTATTAATAATGATAGTAATAATAATATTATTAATAATGATAGTAATAATAATAATATTAATAATGATAGTAATAATAATATTATTAATAATGATAGTAATAATAATATTATTAATAATGATAGTAATAATAATATTATTAATAATGATAGTAATAATAATATTATTAATAATGATTAATTAATAATAATATTATTAATATATGATAGTAATAATAATATATATTATATATATGTATATTAATAGTAATAATATATATTAATAATGATAGTAATAATAATATTATTAATAATGATAGTAATAATAATATTAATAATGATAGTATTAATAATATTATTAATAATGATTAGTAGTAATATATATTATTAATAATGATAGTAATAATAACATTATTAATAATGATAGTATAATAATATTATTAATAATGATAGTATATATATAATACATATATATATATATAATGATAGTAATAATAATATTATTAATAATGATAGTAATAATAATATTATTAATAATGATAGTAATAATAATATATTATATTAATAATGATATGATTAATAATAATATTATTTAATAATGATAGTAATAATAATATTATTAATAATGATATAGTAATAATAATATTATTAATAATGATAGTAATAATAATAATATTAATAATGATAGTAATAATAATATTATTAATAATGATAGTAATAATAATATTATTAATAATGATAGTAATAATAATATTATTAATAATGATAGTAATAATAATATTATTAATAATGATAGTAATAATAATATTATTAATAATGATAGTAATAATAATATTATTAATAATGATAGTAATAATAATATTATTAATAATGATAGTAATAATAATATTATTAATAATGATAGTAATAATAATATTATTAATAATGATAGTAATAATAATAATATTAATAATGATAGTAATAATAATATTATTAATAATGATAGTAATAATAATATTATTAATAATGATAGTAATAATAATATTATTAATAATAACATGATAATAATAATATTATTAATAATGATAGTAATAATAATAATATTAATAATGATAGTAATAATAATATTATTAATAATGACAGTAATAATAATATTATTAATAATGATAGTAATAATAATATTATTAATAATGACAGTAATAATAATATTATTAATAATGATAGTAATAATAATATTATTAATAATGATAGTAATAATAATATTATTAATAATGATAGTAATAATAATATTATTAATAATGATAGTAATAATAATATTATTAATAATGATAGTAATAATAATATTATTAATAATGATAGTAATAATAATATTATTAATAATGATAGTAATAATAATATTATTAATAATGATAGTAATAATAATATTATTAATAATGATAGTAATAATAATATTATTAATAATGATAGTAATAATAATATTATTAATAATGATAGTAATAATAATATTATTAATAATGATAGTAATAATAATATTATTAATAATGATAATAATATTAATAATATAGTAATAATAATATTATTAATAATGATAGTAATAATAATATTATTAATAATGATAGTAATAATAATATTATTAATAATGATAGTAATAATAATATTATTAATAATGATAGTAATAATAATATTATTAATAATGATAGTAATAATAATATTATTAATAATGATAGTAATAATAATATTATTAATAATGATAGTAATAATAATATTATTAATAATGATAGTAATAATAATATTATTAATAATGATAGTAATAATAATATTATTAATAATGATAGTAATAATAATATATTAATAATGATAGTAATAATAATATTATTAATAATGATATATAATATATTAATAATGATAGTAATATATATTATAGTAATAATATATATTATTAATAATGATAGTAATAATAATATTATTAATAATGATAGTAATAATAATATTATTAATAATGATAGTAATAATAATAATATTAATAATGATAGTAATAATAATATTATTAATAATGATAGTAATAATAATATTATTAATAATGATAGTAATAATAATATTATTAATAATGATAGTAATATATATATATATATATATATTATTAATGATAGTAATAATAATATTATTAATAATGATAGTAATAATAATATTATTAATAATGATAGTAATAATAATATTATTAATAATGATAGTAATAATAATATTATTAATAATGATAGTAATAATAATAATATTAATAATGATAGTAATAATAATATTATTAATAATGATAGTAATAATAATATTATTAATAATGATAGTAATAATAATATTATTAATAATGATAGTAATAATAATATTATTAATAATGATAGTAATAATAATATTATTAATAATGATAGTAATAATAATATTATTAATAATGATAGTAATAATAATATTATTAATAATGATAGTAATAATAATATTATTAATAATGATAGTAATAATAATATTATTAATAATGATAGTAATAATAATATTATTAATAATGATAGTAATAATAATATTATTAATAATGATAGTAATAATAATATTATTAATAATGATAGTAATAATAATATTATTAATAATGATAGTAATAATAATAATATTAATAATGATAGTAATAATAATATTATTAATAATGATAGTAATAATAATAATATTAATAATGATAGTAATAATAATATTATTAATAATGATAGTAATAATAATATTATTAATAATGATAGTAATAATAATATTATTAATAATGATAGTAATAATAATATTATTAATAATGATAGTAATAATAATATTATTAATAATGATAGTAATAATAATATTATTAATAATGATAGTAATAATAATATTATTAATAATGATAGTAATAATAATATTATTAATAATGATAGTAATAATAATATTATTAATAATGATAGTAATAATAATATTATTAATAATGATAGTAATAATAATATTATTAATAATGATAGTAATAATAATATTATTAATAATGATAGTAATAATAATATTATTAATAATGATAGTAATAATAATATTATTAATAATGATAGTAATAATAATATTATTAATAATGATAGTAATAATAATATTATTAATAATGATAGTAATAATAATATTATTAATAATGATAGTAATAATAATATTATTAATAATGATAGTAATAATAATATTATTAATAATGATAGTAATAATAATATTATTAATAATGATAGTAATAATAATATTATTAATAATGATAGTAATAATAATATTATTAATAATGATAGTAATAATAATATTATTAATAATGATAGTAATAATAATATTATTAATAATGATAGTAATAATAATATTATTAATAATGATAGTAATAATAATATTATTAATAATGATAGTAATAATAATATTATTAATAATGATAGTAATAATAATATTATTAATAATGATAGTAATAATAATATTATTAATAATGATAGTAATAATAATATTATTAATAATGATAGTAATAATAATATTATTAATAATGATAGTAATAATAATATTATTAATAATGATAGTAATAATAATAATATTAATAATGATAGTAATAATAATATTATTAATAATGATAGTAATAATAATATTATTAATAATGATAGTAATAATAATATTATTAATAATGATAGTAATAATAATATTATTAATAATGATAGTAATAATAATAATATTAATAATGATAGTAATAATAATATTATTAATAATGATAGTAATAATAATATTATTAATAATGATAGTAATAATAATATTATTAATAATGATAGTAATAATAATATTATTAATAATGATAGTAATAATAATATTATTAATAATGATAGTAATAATAATAATATTAATAATGATAGTAATAATAATATTATTAATAATGATAGTAATAATAATATTATTAATAATGATAGTAATAATAATATTATTAATAATGATAGTAATAATAATAATATTAATAATGATAGTAATAATAATATTATTAATAATGATAGTAATAATAATATTATTAATAATGATAGTAATAATAATATTATTAATAATGATAGTAATAATAATAATATTAATAATGATAGTAATAATAATAATATTAATAATGATAGTAATAATAATATTATTAATAATGATAGTAATAATAATATTATTAATAATGATAGTAATAATAATATTATTAATAATGATAGTAATAATAATATTATTAATAATGATAGTAATAATAATATTATTAATAATGATAGTAATAATAATATTATTAATAATGATAGTAATAATAATAATATTAATAATGATAGTAATAATAATATTATTAATAATGATAGTAATAATAATAATATTAATAATGATAGTAATAATAATAATTATTAATAATGATAGTAATAATAATATTATTAATAATGATAGTAATAATAATATTATTAATAATGATAGTAATAATAATAATATTAATAATGATAGTAATAATAATATTATTAATAATGATAGTAATAATAATATTATTAATAATGATAGTAATAATAATATTATTAATAATGATAGTAATAATAATATTATTAATAATGATAGTAATAATAATATTATTAATAATGATAGTAATAATAATATTATTAATAATGATAGTAATAATAATATTATTAATAATGATAGTAATAATAATAATATTAATAATGATAGTAATAATAATATTATTAATAATGATAGTAATAATAATATTATTAATAATGATAGTAATAATAATATTATTAATAATGATAGTAATAATAATATTATTAATAATGATAGATAATAATATTATTAATAATGATATAATAATAATATATGATAGTAATAATAATATTATTAATAATGATAGTAATAATAATAATATTAATAATGATAGTAATAATAATATTATTAATAATGATAGTAATAATAATATTATTAATAATGATAGTAATAATAATATTATTAATAATGATAGTAATAATAATATTATTAATAATGATAGTAATAATAATATTATTAATAATAGTAATAATAATATTATTAATAATGATAGTAATAATAATATTATTAATAATGATAGTAATAATAATATTATTAATAATGATAGTAATAATAATATTAATTATTATAGAGTGGGAAGGAGAATTATTTACTATTATTTCTAATGCTATTTTCTGCATTACCTATTATTGTTATTTTGATTTCAGTGTAAGTGTAATATCCAAGAATAATACAGGGGGGGGTGAATCTACTTTTAATCCTTTGTTGGGAGCATCACAGCTTGCTTGTCGTGCTGTGGTTTGGTGAATTGTGACTTAAGTAAACACCAACCGGAAGAGCAGCTCATGGCGCTATTGGCGAAAACATTGTGCACAATGATGCAGACGCATCGACTGACACCCAGTTACTCTTTAACAAAATAACAATGCAGCTTTTCTAAGCACTACAACTGTCTGCCCATTTACTGCTTCCAACAGAGCTCCTGTGTTGGTGCGACTGGATCATGTAAGAGTTTGTGCCACTAAAGTACTCAGTCTGTGTAGGAGAGATATCTTCAGTGCCTACTGATATCCTTATAATGTACAGCTGGGGGTCCACTATTCTGTATATTACTGTTATCTTACTATCCCTAGTTCAATCCTGGTTCTAGTGCCCCTATATGAATGTAGTCTTTCTCTCTGCTACCAGCACCCCCCCTGCTCAGGAGCCTTCTCATCTGCCCACAAGCACATCCCCTGCTGGTACTCGATGAAGTCGGCAGATGCCGGGTCACGCAGTGCTGCTCCGCCACAGGCCCGGCTACAGGAATTTTTATTTGGGTAGGCCAATGGTGCATTCGGGTGGGCCACTGCGGCAGTCGCGGCCGGCATGACGACTCACGGGTGGAGGGAGAGGGGGCAGGGGGTTCACGCGGGGCGGGGTCACGCGGGGGGTTGAATTTAATAATATTAATTTAAAAAAAATGTAGTTTACCTTTCCGCCGGCCGGGTCCCACGTCTTCTCGGCTCCTGCTCTCCTGCCTCCGGCAGGAACAGGATGCAGGCAGCCAGGCTCCCTCCCCAAAGCCAATCACAACGCTGCAAGCAGTGTTGTGATTGGTCGGGACGCCGCCCAGCCAGGGGCTTATGTGGAGGCCATGTTCTCCATGCAGGCTGCATTGCAGCCAATGCAGCCTGCATGGAGAAGGGCAGAGTGGGCATGACTAGTTTGGGCGGCCCCAGAGGGCCGACCAAACAGTCTTTGTGCACTCATGACTGACTGCTAATTAAATAAACAAAACAAAAAAGAAAGGGCATGACAAGGCTGGCTTTAGCACTAGTGCGAAAGTCTTGTTTGGTGCCCCACCAATGACCTCTTTCTCCGTAGATACCATTTCTACCACCCTCCAACAGTGCCCTTCATCTCTCTGTAGCCCCTCTCTCATATGCATTTCATTTGTTGTATAGCGCTACTCATATCAGTGTAGGGTGTCACAGTACTTTACATCACGCACACATTATACAGAGATAATGAATCATACAAGTAGGTAACTCAGTCTATAGGGAATGTCACATAAGCCAATGAGGATTATAAGGTGTATGACTCACGTCATCCATACTGGTGGGCAGTATATTTTAAGAGGGTGTGGTCTGGAGAAGCACAAACTCAGGATTTAAAGCATACCCCAATGGTTGGTGGGTTGGCTTTACTAATAAAAATGTATATCTGGCCAAGCTAACTCTTTTTAGCAACATTAGAATAATGAAAGACTGAGAAAGTTCTAACTATATCGCAACACAAAAAAAATGTGAAGTTCTAACTAAACCATTCAGGTTTGTATGCAGCTCTTTGATGACAGTTCATAGGTCACTGTCCTATGTTAGGATTGTAACTTCTGAACTGCAAGTAACACAAGAATCACTGTGACAAAGACAGTAACCCACTGAGCTATCCACATAAAATACAGTTTATCTGCATTTCAAAACTACCAACAAAGGATTGCTCTCCAGCAGGATCATTAATCACCAGTTATCTGGACATTTTTATTGTTGCCTTGCATCCATGGTCATGATAATGATAAAAACGATTTAAATGAAGCATACACAAAGTATGTGCCTTGCTGGGCCGTTGCAGATTTAAAAAATAAGAACAAATAGTCACACATTTTCTTTCCTACTTGGTACATAGAAGTCTGCCTCACAGTCCGATCTGATAAGCAGCTGCAGGGGTCACGAAAGTTGAATTAGGATAAACAAACTTCTTTTCTCCAGCACAGAATAGAAAAGGAAATATCCAGGCAGCCAGTGTCAAAGAAAGAATTTGTCCCCTTCGCCATGCCCCTATTGTACCTGCACGACACAGCCCACCTTACTAAAAGGAGATGCGTGATTGGGGGTGCCTGTGAGAAAGAGCCCAGGCCCAATCACACAACTTCCAGAACAGGAAGAAATTAACGTGGCCATTTTCTATTGGCCTTCAAGCCGTCACTGCGAGGGCCAAGAGTCGGATTGGGACCAGATATAGGCCCGGGCACCCAATAAAAAAGTGGCCCACATTTGCGAATTGGAACCTTTT
Source organism: Calotriton arnoldi (assembly GCA_963921515.1). NCBI lineage: Eukaryota > Metazoa > Chordata > Amphibia > Caudata > Salamandridae > Calotriton > Calotriton arnoldi. The sequence goes on from CAWUFW010002199.1 coordinate 1,850,361, forward strand.
GAGAAGCATTGACTTTTTAGTATGAGGGGGGTAATTTTATGAGACTGTTATGGTAAAGAAAGCCTTCTATTGCTTATGTGTCCAGTGACATTGGTCAGGACTGAAAAGTCCATTATTCCACTGAAACTCACTCACTCTTCTCCTGACGCTCATCTTGAGGTCCATGAATCACCCGTATCCCATGTTCCCCTTCATATCTCTGAGCCCCCTCCTGTCTATTAGGCCATTATCCGTATACACCCTGATGAAGGCAACAGATGATGAGCCAAAACGTTGTGAACAAGTTGATAATTGTTGAAAAAGTGTCTGGAAAGGAGAGGGAACTACTGGATGAAATTCATATTGCTTGGTGTTTTTGTCTCCCCTTAGCAGGACTTATTCAGTAGATATGTGTGAATGAGAAGAGGTGCCTGGAATAGTATTTTACTTATTTAAATATTTTCATAGATATGCTGTGTACTAAATGGTATTTGATAGAAAAAGATGATGAAAATGTAAATAGCCAGTGACTATTTAAAATGTGTATGGAATGTATTTGTTATTATAGGGCAATAAAGATGCGGTGATATCAAGGATTCTCTTCCATTTAATAATGGGGGAAAGGTAGATATTTATATAGCTGAAATTGTGGGCATGAAATCATCAGTTGAGAAGTAATGATTAGAGTGTTATCAATATTGAAATACGATTTGAAGAAGAGTGACTAGATACTCTCTAGATGCAAAGACTTGCCCAATTTTAATGTAAAAAGAGCAAAGACTCTTACCATGGACAAAAAGATAGAAAAGACAAACTCTGCTCATGGCCTTTGGAATGCAAGAGAGAGATTCTCATTGTGAGTGCTCTGTGGAAGAGACATCATGGACAAAAGGCTGGAAGTAGGCCCTCACCATTAGCTCTGTAGTAGAAGAGGCAAACCTCTAACACAAACAAAATGTGTTGTTTTATACACACACACACACACACTTTATATGTAGGTAGGGGCTCAGATTTTCTTTAAGGAGCTCTTGGTCGGAGTTGTTGAATGCAGGGCTGCTCAGTACCAAGGCAACCGACCAAAATTTGGTTTCACCTTATCCCGCTTCCTTCCACCATCCTACTCTTCCTGTCTCTTTATTTCACTCTTGCAGGTTCATTTTCCTCTCCTTTCTTCCTTTGTCAGTAGTTTCCTATGACTGTGTCTGCCTTTCTCTCTCTTACGCTGGTCAAAATCTCATGTTAAAATGAGTGCTTGTGCCAACCGCTTCCAACGATCTGCACAAATTAAGCACTGTGTTGATGTTGTGATAAAAGAACAGTGATGTGTTCAGTGAGGACAAATAAAGTGAGCTACAGACATTGGTGTAACAGAGTCAAGAGGGAGAGCGTTGCTGAAAGAGGCAGAAAAGGAAAGGTGCATTCAATTTGAGTTGTTACATAGTGCATTCCACTGAATTTTCTGCCATTCTGTAGCACTCTTCTCAACAGGTGTTTTTAACACAATGATCCATTTTTCTCAGAAAGAGGAATAGTTGGGTTGGAACTATCCAGAATGAAGGCTGCAGGTTATATAAATGCCTACTGGAATTATGTGATTGTGTTGCTGCAGCATTTTTTGCATATAGATTTGTCGCATTTGCCACATAATCCATCATCTGCCACATAATCAGCAGTTTTAACAAAAAAAGTTTGTTCCCTGCTCAAACGGTTCAACAGTTATTTAAACCGCAACTGCACGTGTGACTGCGCAGTAGAAGGCCCTTTGCAAAGCTGGACTGGTCACCTTTCTGTTGCTTATTTCTATATTTGAGTGTTAAACTGGTACTAATGATGTGCGACCAATGCCAGACACCATTAACAAGTGTAAAATTGAGAAAATATTGAAGTAATACTATCATTAAATTTGCAGCATTACACTGCATAATTTTCCTTTTCTTGCAGTATAATTTACGCAACCCTGCTACATAACTTGGCCCTCCAATGCTGCATAATTCCAGTGGCCCTGGTTGTATCAATACACCCCAGCAGGCAGCAGTTAATGACTGCACTGTCTGAACAAATAAACTACAGGCGTAAACATTTTCAGTTTCGCTGGTTTTGATTGAAAAGGCTTTATTTTTTTTCCAAGGAAGGAGTACATGATCAAACATTTGGTCTCTCAGAAAAACCATAACAGTTTCTGTGGTGGCCCTCCTTTGACTGAGGTAATTTAAAAGCTGCACTGCGGTGGTACTAAGGCCCAGGAAACTCGCTGCCAAGGGCATCTGCTGACAAAGCCTCTAAATTAAGTGCCACATCTCAAAGAGACAGGTAAGGCGGGGGTTGGTTTCTGGTTAAATTCTGAGTTTGAGATGGGAGGTTGGTAGAGCAGTGAGGATGCCTTGCCTGGCCAGCATGAATTGGAGTCGGGCCAGCCATCCACTGCGAGGAGGGGGGGAGCAGAACCCTGTTTATTTCCCCCATCACTTCCTGTTCCAAGGGGAGTGAAAACTCTGGCCCGCAGTAGCAGCATCTCCCGTGGTGAGGCCTCACTGTCATACCCTAAGGCCAGGGCGGGAGCTCCCACCACATGCTGTGACTGCTGGGTTTGGCCCATTGTCATTCTATATGTGACAATGGGCCGCGATAATCTGTGCTGGGCTGCGCAGAGGCTGAAGCAGCCTCTTGAATTCGGATCAGGAGAGCCAGCCCGAACACTGATGGGGGGGGGGGAAACGGCTCACAACAAGCCTCGGTCACTGGGCTTCAGGTACTGGCTGAATGCCCGCCTTGCCAATCCGACGCCTAAGGCTCATGTTTGGGTGGGCCAGGCTCATGTTTGGGTGGGCCTGGCCCACCCGGCCCACCCACTAGAACCGGGCCTGCTCCGCCACATCCTCTGCTTACCACTCCTTGGGCACTGCTGGGTTTGGCATACGCTCACCTCCACTCCTTCCCAGCTCAGTCTGAATCCACAGCGAAGTGCCAGACTTTCTGCGGCAGGGCGGCCATGATGAATGCGCAGGCAGGCATGACTCTTCTCTGAGCCCTGGCGGTGCTTCTTTATAGCGCATTAGTAAAGATGGACCTGCTGTTGCACTAAGTCTAGCTCACCCCACCTGCAGGAGTGCAGCTCTGGAAGGAAGCTACTGGCTTTATCTGGCTTTAAGGAACCTCATGACACAGCAGGAGTCCTGGTGGAGAACGACTGAATGGCCATCACTAGCCAACTGGCTCAGAGACGAGTTTTTAGGGCGCGCATTACATTAACAAATACCAAAAACTGGTTCCCAGAACAAAACCAGCTCTGGCATTAAAACGCAGAAGAGCATGGAAGAACATATAGAGATTGCAAATTTTTATGACAATGATAAAGTTATTAGAATTGAACTAATAACCAACTATATGTAAAGGCAGCAAAGCCCCGATGAAGCAACAATACCAAAATCACATATTGACTCTCATGAAATCTAATCAAAATAAATTATTTGCCTAAGACAGAAAAGGCTGTCTCATCGAATCTGCTTGAAATACACGGTTGACCAAGACTAAAGACAAATATTTATACCTTATAGCTAATTACTAAACTGTTAGTGAAGTAAACACGTTTTTGATTTTCTAGCCTTCCAAAAAGAAACTGTACAGTTAAACTTTGACACTCTGGGTTATTTGGTGAAGGTGAGTTCAAATAAGGACTCAGGTGATGTCTATCCCCCACACATCAATATGATACAAAAACCTAGAATGTCATCAATAAGGGAGATGTTGTCCATCTAGGGGTTCCGAGTGACATCAAATAGACAAGATAGGCGATTGGTCGAGTTGCCTGTGATGCCACTGGGAAACCTGAGTTGGAAAACTCCTTGGGCATATTTACAAGCCACATTGCCACAGAAACATCACTTTTTTATCGACGTTCCTGTGGCGATACGGGCTTCACCTTAATCACAAGACGGCGTTAAGCCACTGAACTTGGCTTAACGCCGCTTTGTAAATAAGGCTCCCTTTCATGCTATACTTAGCATGAAAGGGGTGGGCAATGGGTGTTGCGGTGGGCATTCTGCCGCAACACCCATTGATTTTGACACTGCCCCACATTTACAAGGGTGGTGTAAATATGGGACAGCGCCAAAATTAAGACCAGGGAAAACCTGGTCTTAAACAGGTGGAATGAGGAGAAATGATTTATTTTGCGTTGTGCAGCACACATAGAAACAGCAAAACACCATGCATAATTGTTTATGTGCAGTAAGGTGTCCCTTCCTCGCACATAAACAATAATTTCCCACAACGCAGGCACACTTGCCAGCGCAGGGAGAAACGCAGGGCTGCACTGTATTGTTGCAAATACGGTGCAGCCCTGCCTTTCTAAAGTGAATTTTCTAAAGTGACAGAGTGCGCCGTTAGCCTTCTTGGCTTAATGCCTCTTTCGTTGCTCATATGCCCCTTTGTTGTTAAGAGCTGTTGTTATGCTGTTGTGGCAGCCAAGTCCCAATAATCATCTGAACCCCAATATTCTAATCACTCAGAAATAAATGAGGAAATGTTAATAACTGAGTTCTAGATCAAAAAGAGGTAAAAAAATTGATTTATGATAAAAAGCTTAGGGAATGCGGTAGAGAGAAAAATACATAGAAATGCTGGAAAGGCTAAATTACAGAAACACACAATGATAAAACCTGGCCTAGTTAATCAAACCTGAAGAGTCAGATCCATAAAGAGTAGTGACAACATCCCAAAAACGAAGGTTCCAAGTTAAATGGACATAGTCTTAGCCCCCAGCAGAAAAATGTACCATGGAAATGCACCCATTGAAACAAAAACTAGAGAGGCCTTCAGCAGGAGAGCATGAGAGATTGAGACGCTAATACTAAGGCCCAAGAACTTTTACAAAACAAATCATATTTCTATTAATGCAAATCCAGCGTGGTCTGGACATGGTTAGGGTCGCATTGGCAAATCAGGAACAGCAACGTAATAATTAAAAAATAGTTTGCAGTTGGACACTGACTGCTCTGAAACTCTTTGTGTGCCTTGGTGCTTGGCTCCAGTATACACTTGAAGTTGGGGGAGCACATCTGGGAATTTCCCAGCAACAGCTGTAAAACACTGGGCATGCAACTGAAATGACAGACTTCTGCCATTTACAGGCCGGCTGGAGAGATCGGAGCAACAGGTTTTGACACTTTGCCTCTGGAGACAGATCATGGCCCCACTAAAGATTAAGATCTGCATCCCTCGGCCTAATGGCAGACAGGACTGAAATTTAGGGGAGACATCTGGGGTTCAAAGGGATACCCTTTGAACCACCCCCAACTTCAAAGACATAATCCAGTATAGCTACTGGTGTCTTACTTCAGCAAAGGGTCAGAGGTGCTTGTGGGGACATAGGTCCAGAGAACTTGGAACTACGTGGTGCACACTGCCAGAGGACTTTGTTGTGCACAAGGAGGATTACTGCCATTGAAAGGGACTGTGTGCCCTTCCTGAATAGTGGCTGGCCTGGGCCGACTACCTGCTGCTGTGTGGCACCCTGAAGTGTGCTCTCGAGGGCTTGTGGAGCTTGCCCCAGTTCTTTTGGAGGTCTCAGGGACATCAAAGATCTCCTACCCACACTGTCTACCTGTGGCACCTGGAGAGAGTTGTCCTCTCAAGTGCCCACATCGTCTGCTGGATCCCAAATGGTAGCGTGGCGTGAGAGTGAAACTAAGAATTTTGCCTGGGGACCAGATTGCCTTATGCAGAGCCCCGAAGTCTTGCCTGCATCTAAGGTGTGTGGCCCCCTCATCGTGGGAACCTTGGCACGCATAAGCGTCTTGTTGGTGGTGAGTGGATTCATCGGTTGCGGGACCCAGAATGGCCCGTTTCATTGATCGTGCCGCATCTCTCTTGTGCGACATGCCGATTGCATGCTCATTGCGTGTGGTGTCCGATTCACAGGTTGTGACCCTCGGAGGTGGGGGCATAATCATAGTAGTGCCTCAGTCTACCACGCGAGGCATTGCTGAACTTGGACCTCTGTGTGTATGACAGGAACTATCTGGTACGACCAATATCAATGTGCACCGGACGTTGTGCCTCATTTCCTGGGAGGTATGAAATTTACAACTCTTTGTTGTGTGTGTGACCAGAGTTGTCCGGTGCGGTCAATATCGACGTGCCCAGGACGTTGTGCCTCATTTCCAGAGAGTTACGGAATTTGCAACTCTTCGTTGTGTGTGACCGGAATGGTCTGGTGCGACCCGTATCATCGCACACCAGACTTTGTTCCCGGATTGCCTAGGTGCGACTCTGATTGATGTGTACCAAACGGGGTCCCTCAGCCTTCCGAGAGGACCCACTGCTTCATTCTCCCTTCATCAATTGTTTCCTTACTTGGTCTTCAGTGTGGCAAACCAACTGCCCTCTCCTCACCTGGTCTTCCCTGATGACACTGTTTTGCCAGGTAGTATTGCCCGCCTCAGGCCTGGGTGGTTGACTGGGCTGGATGAACACTCCGAGAAGCGGGCAAAGAGACTGCGTGACCCCCCTGTGTTTTGCAGAACTGGGCTGTTATCAGAAGTCCCTTGTGGACCCCTTTGGTGTGACTGACTATTGCCCTCAGCCCATCTGCTGAGCATCCTGTGGGGGAACTGCTCGAGCTTCTGCCAAGCCCTTTTTGCCGACTGCCTACTAATTGACCTTGCTGCCTACCCCCACCTGCTTCCCTGGGACACTGACTAAGAGTGACTTCAGCCACTTGCGACCTAGTGCCCCGGGGAGGATGGGGTGCCTTCAATCAGGGGGTATAGGATAGCCGGGTGAGTTGGAGGGTGGAGGGAGGCTTGGGGCCACGGGGTCTGCAGAGTGTGTTATCAATTAACCTGCTGAGTTTCAGTGCACCACATTAGGTTGCTGAGTGCGTATGTGTGTGAACAAGTTCCGTACGGACTTGCCTGATATCCGTTGCACCGCGTGTCAGTGCAGAGTGATTGTGTGTGTGTGTGGGAGTGACAGTGGGTGAATTGCCCGTGATTCACAACACTGGCTGGAGGTTTGCCTGATATGTTGAATTCTTGCCAGAAGAGCATTACGTTTGACAGTGTTTTTCCCTGCGTGGCCTCGGCCCTCAGTACTGCTCAACAGTGGTATAACGATGTGTATGTGCATATTTCTGATATTGTTGTGACCCGGGGTGTATCTTCTAACTGTGTGGTATTGCATTATAAGAACTGCGAGGGTGGACCTGGGGTGGACAATGTGCTGCACCGCATAAGGGTGCCGGGAAGGGTGTAATAGAATAGGATCTTTCCCAAGTGTGCATGTTGCTGACGTCATTTGAACAAGGTTGGGCCTAGTACTGCTAGTAATAATTCCAGGTGTGGTTTATGCCCAGGAATACATGAAGTTCATGTTGTGTTGAATATTATGTGTGTTTAATACAAACCTTATTTACATACATCATGTGTGAAGTCTCTTTTGTGACGCTCAAGGTATTTATGGTGAGTCAGTGCTGTGCCAATTCTTTACACATTGCCTCTGTGATAAACCTGACTGCTCAGTGCCAAGCTACCCAAGGGTGAGCGCAGGTTACACAGTGTGTGTAATCCCACCACCCCTGACGGGAGTGGTAGGTTCTGCCTAGCTGGGGTATTGACTCGGCCAACCAGAAAGTGCCAGTTCCAACACACCCTTTGGGGCATTCAGGTACCTAACAGATGTTTATTGTTATCCAACTAAATGGTACCTTTTTTTGACCTCCAAAGAATGAAAGTCTGAGTGGACCCATCAAGATTCAAACCTGTGATTCTGAAGTCCAACAAAGATTTCTGGAGTGAATGCATTAGTCCACTGAGCCACCAGATCCAGCCTCCAAAAACATGTTTCACATTCATTACTCCTGGAAGGTCAAAGCCAATGTTCACTAAAATGTAGTTAGCGCTTTTCAGCAAGCAAATTTGAATCAAAGTTCCAACTGAGGCTAGTCAACAAATCAACATATTTAATAAAGTGAAGTAAGTTAGGCTCCACAAAGAAGACAGAAAGTGGCTAAGATTTAAAACCATAAAGTTTCTATAAAATATAAAGAGGTTCACAGACAAAATCATCAAAGTTGTATAAATCAATAATAAGTATGTGAACGCGTTCATTAAAATAAAGGGGCATATTATCAAGGGCTTTATCGCCCTATTAGCAAGCTGTAGGCGTTAGAGGCCGCGTTTTCCATCGCCTTGCATGTCAGCGATAATTATCGCTAATGACTGTGAGAAGTTGGCCTGGCATATGCTGTCCACTAATTATAGTGGGCACCTTGCACCAGTCCAAACAACCCCTTATTGGAGATAGGTTAAAGACAACCTTATTGAAAGCTATCCTAGTGGTAGCTATGGAGAGCAGCCTTCAGGCTAAGTCTTGAAGGAATGTAAAGCAGCTTGTTTTACCAGTCTATAATCTCTTGAGTGACCAAATGAAAGAGCACCACACCAGGTATATATTCAAAATATATGTATTTATTGCTAAACACACCCCTCTAGTCTCTTTATGAGGCTAGAGTTCGAAGTACATAAGTTATAAGTTATTAAATCACAGTAATAGCACAAATACACGTTTGGGCCCCAGGGCGTACCAAACCATATACCAATAAAGTGATATGCGAACCACGACTGAACTAGACACTAGGCCTAGAGCCTCTACAAGTGCTTGGACCACAAGGAACCACCCAAGGTAGTGACACAGGGTACCTACGGGAGACGCGTGCAGTGTAAATACACAACCGCGATACGCCGTTGACTTCTATGGAGAAAGTCGGGATCGGGAAATTAGAGAAAAGGGACACTTAAAAGAGGACTAGGACAAAACCCTTTGAGATCTAGGACTTTGAAGAGTCTCTACCCACGGGAGCACCGGAGAACTCGTGTTACCTCACCCAGGGAAGCCAGGTGCATAGGTGCCTTTCGGGGTCGGGTTTCGTCGTCGATTCGAATGGCGATCTGCTGCAAAGTGCTGCTGGCGGCCAAGAGAAAAGTGTCCGGGTGGATCCAAGAGTGGATCGGAGTTCTGAAGAACCTGAAAGCAGAGGGGACAGAGTCTGGGTCACTAGCCAGTGACCAGGAAGGCGATGGACAGATGCCCACCGATGTCGAGTGCTTCAGGTGCGTTGACGGTCGTCTTGACTCTTCAGCCACGAGGTCCAGGAGGCGTTGGTGACCAGGAGCAGGATTCGGGCTGGTACATGATGTCTGTCGAGTGCTGAGGTGTCGGCGACCAGATTGGACCCAACAAGCCTTGGCAACAGAAAGTCTTGGTGAAGATGTAGATCGTCGATGGTGCAGACCAGCAAGGTCTGTGGAACTCACCCAGCGAGGGTAAGTGAGGGCAGGCCTGGAGCAACCAGGATGCCAAGTAAGAAAAGGATTGGCCTTCGTGAAGGGCTACTAGCCAACGGGCTAGCGACCGCGAAGGAGCCTCGTGACGCCGCACGTGGATCTGGCTTACAGGACACTCGTGGAGTGGGGGCCAGTGATCTTCGGTGCAGGTGGTGCTGGAGGCTAGGGTTACTCGGAGCCCAAAGCACGACTTCTTGGGAGACCCAGAAGAGGATGCACTTGCAAATGTGCTCGGTGTCCAGGGGTCACGGTCTCAAGTCACCCACGATAGCCACGGGCCTCAGCTTTGCTGGGGACTCAGGGTAGCCTCGGAGAAGTCTGAGAATCCATCTCTGGTGATGCTATGACTTCAGCGTCCGACGGGAGCTTCAGAAATGCGAACCGGACAGATGCTTCTTTGGTGCCTGCCAAGCAGGGGAGTCACTCCTTGACCCCAAGGGAGATTCTTCAGTCCTCTAATCGTGAGTAGAGCGTCGAAGGTCCAGGATTCAGTTTCAGAGTTTCGTCCAGGGATAATCTAAAGTCCTAAGGACTGGGTTCCTACCTTTATACCAAAGATAGGGGTTGGACTACTCTGTGGCCCCACACTCGGTGGGTCAGGGCAGAGGGGTGGCTACACCCCTTTCCCTTTGTCCAGTTCGCGCCAAAGCAGGGGCTGCAAGCCCCTGATCCGGTTTGAACTGGGGTATGCACAGGGACACCAAATGTGCCCCCAGTGCAGGACTTCAAAGCACCCAAAGTGCTCCCGCCCAGCCCCAATACACATTATCCTGTCTGGGGAGGTGGTCACACCTCCCTGGGACAGGAAACCTATTGTCCAGGCCTCCCCTGCCGGAGTTTCGTCCAGCAGCAGGAGGCCAGACTCGTGTCTGTGGCAGCAGCATCCATTTTGTGATGCCAGGGCTCTGGAAAGAAGTTACCGGACTAGTCAGAGTTAACATGTCTTTCCCTCTAGAAGGGTGGAATGCTACCCCCGCCACCAGGATTGGCGGGGGGTAGTATTCCAAGATGTTTGACACCAAACACGACATGTTTAGGTGCAGCCATTCCAAAGTTAGCATTTTACCGCGAGGATATAATGCGCTTAAGAGTATATGGTCAGGCTGCACTACAAACAGCATCAGAGATGGTCTCCGAACGCTGCAGAGGGGCCCTGCTCATGCAGGGGCACCCTCTCACATAGGGACCATGCACTCTGCCTTTAGGATTGATAAGGCCTGCCTTAGGAGTGACTTATAGGTTTATATGTGTGTATGTATTTAGTGATATAGGTAACCTATATCACAGTAAGGGGTGCATGCACCACCTTACCCAGGCTGCAGTAGCAGACCTGTGGTGTCAGTTTGGATGGCCTTCCAGGGGTGGCATAATACATGCTGCAGCCCCTGGCAGGCCTCTGAGGTACCTATGCCCTTGGTACATAGTATACCATATACTAGGGACTTATAAGGGCACTCCAGATTCCAATCAGTGATGTGCCTAAGGCACATGGAAACCATTTTAGAGAGGAAGCAGCTAGGCTGGGGTTCTGATTAGCAGGGCCCCAGCCAGACTAATGTCGAAAAACAGTGAAGCATCAGCAAAAGTGGGGGTACCCATGTGAAGCAGATCCTACTCTCCTACACAACCCCCCCAAACGTAGGGACATTAAACTAACCTTGCCCAGTTAAGTCTTCATGTTCTAAGTGGAAATACCTAGAGAGTCCATCTGCATTCGCATGGTTACTCCCAGGCCTATGTTCCACTGTAAAGTCCATCCCCTGTAGGGAAATGGACCACCTAAGCAGTTTGGGGTTTTCACCCTTCATTTGTTTTAGCCATAAGAGGGGCTTATGGTCTGTCTGAACCAGGAAGTGTGTACCAAACAAGTATGGCCTCAACTTCTTCAGAGCCCAGACCACAGCAAAGGCCTCCCTCTCTATGGCTGACCAACGTTTCTCTCTAGGGGTCAGCCTTCTGCTAATGAAAGCTACTGGCTGATCCTGACCTTCTTCATTCAATTGTGACAGTACAGCCCCTACCCCCAATTCAGATGCATCAGTTTGAACAATGAACTTCTTGGAGTAATCAGGACTCTGCAGAATTGGAGCAGTGCACATGGCCTGCTTGAGGTCATCAAATGCCTTTTGACAGCTAACTGTCCACTGAACCTTTTTGGGCATTTTCTTAGAAGTTAAGTCATTCAGGGGTGTCACTATTGATCCATACCCCTTGACAAATCTCCTATAGTACCCAGTCAGGCCTAAGAAGGCTCTCACCTGAGTCTGGGTAGTGGGAGCAGTCCAGTCCATGATGGTCTGGATCTTGCTCTGCAAAGGTTGAACCTGGCCTCCACCCACAAGGTGGCCCAGGTACACAACCTGACTCTGCCCTATCTGGCACTTAGTGGCCTTGATAGTCAGGCCTGCCTTTTGCAGGGCCTGTAAAACATTCCTGAGGTGGACCAGGTGATCCTCCCAGGTGGAGCTAAAGACAGCAATATCATCTAGATATGCTGCACTATAGGCTTCCAGTCATGTGAGAACTGTATTCACCAACCTCTGGAAAGTGGCAGGTGCATTCTTCAGACCAAAGGGCATTACCACAAATTGATAATGTCCACTAGAAGTCAAGAATGCTGTTTTGGGCTTTGCAGTATCAGCTAGTCTGATCTGCCAGTAGCCAGCTCAAATGTAACCCTGGGCGTAGTTTGCGTGTAGTAGCACTTCACGTAGCTACATGAAGTACATTTTGAACTACACGTAGCTATGCAAATTGCATAGCTGTGTGCTTGACTGCACTGTACAATAATTGCCAAAGACATCTTGCACAGTGCAAGTTAAGCTAAAATAAGTACCTCTGTCTTTATATGCTAAAATGCATATAGCATTTCACAAAAGTGAAATAAATAAATTAACAAGCAGTGAGAGAGGTGATGATTTTGGTATCCTCCCTAACCTAGGAGAGAACCAAGCAGATGCCTTGAAAACAAAAAGCACATCTTTTGAACGATTCAGTGGTGGTCCCATCCTCTTAGGACCACCCCAAGCACAGTTATTGGCAAAAATACAATCCCAACCAAAGGCCCTGCAAAGCATTATGGGACGAGATTAGCAGTGGGCAGTGAATATTATAGTATCCAATATCAAAATAATTCTACAAAGAGCTGCAGTTCCACTAGTCGTTACTAGATGTCCCTCACGAGTCAAATGCAAAAGCTTCATGAAAGGGTTTCAATGCTTTTGCATTTGACTCGTGAGGGACATCTAGTAACGACTAGTGGAACTGCAGCTTGATGTATTAATAATTTCAATGCTTTTGCATTTGACTCGTGAGGGACATCTAGTAACGACTAGTTGAACTGCAGCTCTTTGTAGAAATATTTTGATATTGGACACTATAATATTCACTGCCCACTGCTAATCTCGTCCCATAATGCTTTGCAGGGCCTTTGGTTGGGATTGTATTTTTGCCCATAACTGTGCTTGGGGTGGTCCTAGGAGGAAGGGACCACCACTGAATCGTTCACATGATATGCTTTTTGTGTTCAAGGCATCTGCTTGGTCCTCCCCCTAGGTTAGGGGGGAACTCAAAATCATCACCTCTCTCATTTCTTGATATTTTCATTGTCAAAGTTCACTTTTGTGAATTTGTTATATGCTTTTTAGCATAGAAAATTGCTTTAGCAAAGCATTTGTATGTGTTTAATATACTGTTGCTACGCTACGTCAATTAGCAGAGTTTTTTTACTCTGCTACGTGCAATTTGCGTAGTGCGTAGTAACACAAACTTTGCATGCTCCGTGAGCGTAGCAAAGTATTATGCCCAGGCTTAATCAAATGTGCTGAGATATTTGGCAGAGGCCAAAGTATCTATGAGCTCATCTGCTCTGGGTATTGGATGGGTATCAGTCCTAGTGACTGCATTGAGACCCCTGTAGTCCACACAAAACCTCATCTTTCTTTTTCCACCACTGGTGTGAGGTTTCGGTACAAGGACCACTGGACTAGCCCAAGGGCTATCTGAGGGTTCAATAACTCCCAATTCCAACATTTTCTGGACTTCAGTCCTGATACAGTCCCTGACATGGTCAGGTTGCCTATAAATCTTGTTTTTAATAGGCAGACTGTCCCCAGTGTCCACTTCATGAGTGCACCAGGTGGTCTGACTGGGTGTCAGTGAAAACATATGTCTAAACTGATTGAGGACTTGCCTGCAATCAGTTTGTTGCTGGGTAGTGAGGCTGCCTGCCAAGGCTACACCATCAACTGACCCATCGTCAGGGTTCTGTGAGAGCAGGTCAGGGAGTGGGTCACTCTCTTCCTCCTGCCCTTCATCAGTAGCCATGAGCAAGCCCATGTCTGCCCTGTCCACATAAGGTTTTAACCTGTTGACATGGAGAACCCTGTGGGGACTCCTGGGTGTTCCTAGGTCTACTAAATGAGTGACCTCACCCTTCTGCTCAACAATAGTGTGGGGTCCACTCCATTTATCTTGGAGAGCTGCTGGGGCCACTGGCTCCAACACCCACACCTTCTGTCCTGGCTGGTAAACAGTCAGAACAGCCTTTTGGTCATGCCAGGCCTTTTGAAGTTCCTGGCTAGCCTCAAGGTTTTTGGTTGCCTTTTTCATGTACTCAGCCATCCTGGAGCGGAGACCAAGTACATAGTCCACTATATCTTGCTTTGGGGGCTTGAGAGGTAACTCCCATCCTTCCTTCACCAAGCACAGTGGACCCCTCACAGGGTGGCCAAACAGAAGTTCAAAAGGGCTGTAACCAACCCCCTTCTGAGGCACCTCCCTATATGCGAATAAAAGGCAGGGCAAGAGTATGTCCCATCTACGCCTAAGCTTTTCTGGGAGCCCTTTAATCATGCCCTTCAAGGTTTTTGTTGAATCTCTCAACTAAACCATTGCATTGTGGGTGATAGGGTGTGGTGAACTTATAAGTCACTCCACACTCCTTCCACATTGCTTTTAAGTACCCATACATGAAGTTAGCACCCCTGTCTGATACTACCTCCTTAGGAAAGCCCACTCTTGAGAAGATTCCCAGGAGGGCCCTTGCCACCACAGGTGCTGTAGTGGTCCTGAGGGGAATAGCTTCTGGGTACCTGGTGGCATGATCCACTACCACCAGGATAAACCTGTGCCCAGAGGCTGTTTGGGGATCCATGGGACCAACAATGTCAATCCCTACCCTTTCAAAGGGCACCCCCACCACAGGTAGTGGTATCAGGGGGCCTTTGTAGTGCCACCTGCCTTGCCACTGGCTTGGCAGGTTACACAGGAGCGACAAAACTCCTTACTGTCTTCAGACATGTGGGGCCAGTGAAAGTGAGGGACAATTCTGTCCCAAGTCTTGTTCTGGCCCAGGTGACCTGCTAAGGGAATATCATGGGCTAGGGTCAATAGGAAGCCCCTGAACTTCAAAGGTATTACCAACCTCCTGGTAGCACCAGGCTTGGGGTCTCTACTCTCTGAGTACAGGAGTCCATCATCCTAATACACTGTATGGAGACCACTAGCTTTCCCAGCAGCCTCAGCAGCAGCTTGCTGTCTGAGGGGTTCAAGGGAGGGGCAGCTCTGCTGCTCCTGGCTCAGATCTGCCCTAGAAGGTCCCCCTTTCCCCAAGAACTCAACCTGGTCAGGTTCAAGTTCCTCTGGGACAGTTCCTTCTTCAGGGCTGAGATCATCCCCCTCAAGGGACTGATCTTCCTCCTGAGCCAAGGGGAAGGCACTGCCTTAACCCTACTACTCCTCCTCTTGGAAGGCACTTGGTCCATTCTTCCAGAATCCAAGGCCTGTTCAGTGCTAGACATTTTGGCTTGTGACCTGGTCACAGCAAACACATCTGCAGGGATCCCCAGCATTTCTGCATGGGTCCTGAGCTCCACTTCTGCCCAAGCAGAAGTCTCTAAGTCATTGCCAAGCAAGCATTCGACTGGTAGGTTTGCACTTACCACAACCTTCTTAAGGCCAGTTACCCCTCCCCAGGAGAAGTTAACAACTGCCAGAGTATGGTCTGTTCTGACATTGCTAGCATTGGTCACTTGGTACATCTCACCAAGCATAACTTGCCCAGGAAGCACAAGGTCTTGTGTCACCATGGTGACACTTGCCCCTGTGTCCCTAAATGCCAAAGCCTCACGTCCATTAATTAAAGGCTGTTGTCTGTACTTGCCCAGATTACTGGGACTCACAGTGGAGGTCACATCCATGCCTCCATCACAGACTAACACAGCCTGAGTCAGTTCTCTGACTAAGTCAGAGCCCAACTCAGTTCCCAGGGTGAACCCTACTAAACCCTTTGCTGGAGCACTTCCACCAACTGTACTAGGGGGAACAGGTGCCTTAGGGGCATTGGTGGGTGCTGGACTGGAGTCTTTGGACTTGGTGCAATCACTGGTCCAGTGGGTCTTTTGCTTACAGACCTTACACCATGGTTTTCTTTGGCCTTTCCCTTTGGTAGACTGTGAATCCCCACCAGAAGAAGATTTTTGGGGGCCTGATGAAGACTTTTGATCTTTACCCTTCTCCCCACCCTTGTCAGAGTTCTTAGCATCTTGCTTCTTGGTTTCCCCACCTTGGTTCTGTACCTTCTGCTTCACCCTGGTCCTGACCCATTTGTCTGCCTTCTTTCCCAATTCTTGGGGAGAGGTCAGATCAGAGTCTACCAGGTATTGATGCAACAGCTGATTTTGACAGTTATTAAGAATCTGCTCCCTCATTATCAGATTGTACAATCCTGAGAAGTCACACATCTTACTGCCCATCAACCAGCCTTCCAGAGCCTTGGCAGAACAATCCACATAGTCTACCCAGTCTTGAGTCTGTGCTTTTTGGGTGTCTCTGAACTTCAACCTGTACTGTTCAGTGGTTAGGCCAAACCCATCAATAAGAGCACTCTTCAAGACCTTGTAATTATCAGCATCCTCCTCTCTAACAGTGAGGAGCTTATCTCTACCTTTGTCAGCAAAGGAGAGCCACAAGATTGCTGCCCACTGCTCCTGAGGGACCTTCTGTACCTTACAGGCCCTCTCTAATGCAGTTATCCATTTGTGGATATCATCCCCACTCTGGTAGGGAGGGACAATCTTGCTCAGGTTCCTATGGTCATAGGACCTTTCCCTGTCTCTAGGGACATGGCTGCCACCATGGGACTCTAGTCCCAACTTTCTTCTCTCTCTAAGGAGATCTAGGGATTCCCTATCTAAAGCCAATTGCTTTTTTCTGATTTCCAGCTGAGTTTCCTCATACTGGACCAGTCTGGCTCTCCTCTCATGAGAGGATTCCTTCCTGTGAGAGGAGACAGAGCTCCCTATAGAGGTGCCAGAGTGGTTAGACTCCTGAGAAGGAGATCTAGACATCCTGGGCACACTCTTAATCCTTCCTGGGGGACAAAGAGGGTGTCATCCTGATCATCCTCATCATCGTCCACAGGAGGGATTGGGTTATCCAGGTCAGGGTCATTGTCACCCTCCTGGCCAGTTTCAGAGGGGGCTGGGGGTATTGGTACCCCTGGCCTCCTCCTCTTCTCCTGCCCCACCCTCAGCTCCTACCCCTTCAGTCCCCAAGGGCTTACTAAGGTCATAAGCCACCAACAACTCCTTGAGGTGTTGGGTGGTGGGACTTTGGCCTGTCCTTATTTTTCTCAAGTTACATAAAGCTCTCAATTCCAAGAATGGGAGTGTATCATACTTGGAGGGTGGAAGCTCAATGGCTTCCTGCAAGGATTCTTTGGATCCTGCCCTTAAAGACATTACTAGTGTGGTGTGGTGTATGCACTACCTACTCTAGTGTGGCCTACTAAACTCTCTTGAGTTGTAGAAAGGGTTGTGCTATCCCTTAACACACAACTCTAAGTTCAGTAGAACTTACTGTATTCTAAGCTTAACCCCTTAACCGCGGCGGCAATTCCGCCGCGGTGCGGCGGTTTAGCGGAGTGGGCGGGGCCGCGTCGGCCAACGGACGTGCGCAGCACTACGGAGGTAGTGCTCGCGACGGCCGTTGGCCGACAGAAGCAGCGAAGGGGTTAAATTATATGTACCTTAGGTACCTTTAGTGGTTTTCAGTTGATTAATTCAATTGAGTTTATCTGGTAAAACAATAGCAAGCTGGAATCCCACCGCTGCCACCAATGTGAGAAGTTGGCCTGGCATATGCTGTCCACTAATTATAGTGGGCACCTTGCACCAGTCCAAACAACCCCTTATTGGAGATAGGTTAAAGACAACCTTATTGAAAGCTATCCTAGTGGTAGCTATGGAGAGCAGCCTTCAGGCTAAGTCTTGAAGGAATGTAAAGCAGCTTGTTTTACCAGTCTATAATCTCTTGAGTGACCAAATGAAAGAGCACCACACCAGGTATATATTCAAAATATATGTATTTATTGCTAAACACACCCCTCTAGTCTCTTTATGAGGCTAGAGTTCGAAGTACATAAGTTATAAGTTATTAAATCACAGTAATAGCACAAATACACGTTTGGGCCCCAGGGGCGTACCAAACCATATACCAATAAAGTGGTATGCAAACCACGACTGAACTAGACACTAGGCCTAGAGCCTCTAGAAGTGCTTGGACCACAAGGAACCAGCCAAGGTAGTGACACAGGGGACCTAAGGGAGACGCGTGCAGTGTAAATACACAACCGCGATACGCCGTTGACTTCTATGGAGAAAGTCGGGATCGGGAAATTAGAGAAAAGGGACACTTAAAAGAGGACTAGGACAAAACCCTTTGAGATCTAGGACTTTGAAGAGTCTCTACCCACGGGAGCACCGGAGAACTCGTGTTACCTCACCCAGGGAAGCCGGGTGCATAGGTGCCTTTCGGGGTCGGGTTTCGTCGTCGATTCGAATGGCGATCTGCTGCAAAGTGCTGCTGGCGGCCAAGAGAAAAGTGTCCGGGTGGATCCAAGAGTGGATCGGAGTTCTGAAGAACCTGAAAGCAGAGGGGACAGAGTCTGGGTCACTAGCCAGTGACCAGGAAGGCGATGGACAGATGCCCACCGATGTCGAGTGCTTCAGGTGCATTGACGGTCATCTTGACTCTTCAGCCACGAGGTCCAGGAGGCGTTGTTGGCGACCAGGAGCAGGATTCGGACTGGAACATGATGTCTGTCGAGTGCTGAGGTGTCGGCGACCGGATTCGACCCAACAAGCCTTGGCAACGGCAAGTCTTGGTGAAGATGTAGATCGTCGATGGTGCAGACCAGCAAGGTCTGTGGAACTCACCCAGTGAGGGTAAGTGAGGGCAGGCCTGGAGCAACCAGGATGCCAAGTAAGAAAAGGATTGGCCTTCGTGAAGGGCTACTAGCCAACGGGCTAGCGACCGCGAAGGAGCCTCGTGACGCCGCACGTGGATCTGGCTTACAGGACACTTGTGGAGTGGGGGCCAGTGATCTTCGGTGCAGATGGTGCTGGAGGCTAGGGCTACTCGGAGCCCAAAGCACGACTTCTTGGGAGACCCAGAAGAGGATGCACTTGCAAATGTGCTTGGTGTCCATGGGTCATGGTCTCAAGTCACCCACGATAGCCACGGGCCTCAGCTTTGCTGGGAACTCAGGGTAGCCTCGGGGAAGTCTGAGAATCCACCTCTGGTGATGCGATGACTTCGGCGTCCGATGGGAGCTTCAGAAATGCGAACCGGACAGATGCTTCTTTGGTGCCTGCCAAGCAGGGGAGTCACTCCTTGACCCCAAGGGAGATTCTTCAGTCCTCTAATCGTGAGTAGAGCGTCGAAGGTCCAGGATTCAGTTTCAGAGTTTCGTCCAGGGATAATCTAAAGTCCTAAGGACTGGGTTCCTACCTTTATACCAAAGATAGGGGTTGGACTACTCTGTGGCCCCACCTATGGGTGGGTCAGGGCAGAGGGGTGGCTACACCCCTTTCCCTTTGTCCAGTTTGCGCCAAAGCAGGGGCTGCAAGCCCCTGATCCGGTTTGAACTGGGGTATGCACAGGGACACCAAATGTGCCCCCAGTGCAGGACTTCAAAGCACCCGAAAGTGCTCCCGCCCAGCCCCAATACACATTATCCTGTCTGGGGAGGTGGTCACACCTCCCTGGGACAGGAAACCTATTGTCCAGGCCTCCCCTGCCGGAGTTTCGTCCAGCAGCAGGAGGCCAGACTCGTGTCTGTGGCAGCAGCATCCATTTTGTGATGCCAGGGCTCTGGAAAGAAGTTACCGGACTAGTCAGAGTTAACATGTCTTTCCCTCTAGAAGGGTGGAATGCTACCCCCGCAGCCAGGATTGGCGGGGGGTAGTATTCCAAGATGTTTGACACCAAACACGACATGTTTAGGTGCAGCCATTCCAAAGTTAGCATTTTACCGCGAGGATATAATGCGCTTAAGAGTATATGGTCAGGCTGCACTACAAACAGCATCAGAGATGGTCTCCGAACGCTGCAGAGGGGCCCTGCTCATGCAGGGGCACCCTCTCACATAGGGACCATGCACTCTGCCTTTAAGATTGATAAGGCCTGCCTTAGGAGTGACTTATTGGTTTATATGTGTGTATGTATTTAGTGATATAGGTAACCTATATCACAGTAAGGGGTGCATGCACCACCTTACCCAGGCTGCAGTAGCAGACCTGTGGTGTCAGTTTGGATGGCCTTCCAGGGGTGGCATAATACATGCTGCAGCCCCTGGCAGGCCTCTGAGGTACCTATGCCCTTGGTACATAGTATACCATATACTAGGGACTTATAAGGGCACTCCAGATTCCAATCAGTGATGTGCCTAAGGCACATGGAAACCATTTTAGAGAGGAAGCAGCTAGGCTGGGGTTCTGATTAGCAGGGCCCCAGCCAGACTAATGTCGAAAAACAGTGAAGCATCAGCAAAAAGTGGGGGTACCCATGTGAAGCAGATCCTACTCTCCTACAATGACATGCAAGGAATGCGTTCCCTACTAAAAGTGACTGAATACAGTCGCTAACACCACTACCCCCTATTAGCAAGGCAGGCGAAGCGATAAAATAATTCGCGCTAAGCGCGTTTATCGCTAGATTTTAACACCTGCTAGTGAGGATGACTTACCTGTTTGTAGTATAGGAGGTGGATTCTAATGCTGAATCCACCTTAGCGTTAATGCGAGAATATCGCTGGTTTTCCAGCTATATTCTCGCATTATGCCGCTATCGCTGGAATAATCATCGCCATAGCGCTAATTGTTTCTAATACAGCGTTAGCGTGGCGATATATTCCAGCGATAGCTGGCGATAGAATATTTCGCGCTAAGCGCGCTCTGCGATATTGTTGTATTCTAGGGCTGTCATCTTGTTTCTATGGTTGCCCTTTCTGCATGATGCTGTGGTATGATGTCACAGTGTCAGGTGCAGAGTTAGAATGTCATTGATTAAAGTTGAATTGACAACTGTTGTTCCTGTGATGGCTCAGCAAGTGTGACCTGGAGCTGTGTAGTCCTTCAATAAATCCTGGCACAACTCATCCAGTGTGTGACTCAATTACTACAGAATTTTTGGCGACGTTTAAACTACACAGCAGAACCCAGCGTGCATCAACTACCTTCAAGCTTCTTCTTCAAGAAATCAACCATCTTCAACGAACTCTCCAGCTTCTTCATCAAGAAACAAACCAACTTCAACGAACTCTCCACCCCACCTTCTACCAAGGTCACACTTACTTCGATCCTGACTTCTCTACGGTCACTTCTCTGCGATCAGTTGGACACTTCTACCTTGACCCTCTGCATTGTTAACTTCACTTGGAGTCTGTTTCTCAACGACGACGCCTTTCTTTGCTACCTGCCTCTATTTGCGAAAGCGGACTACTAGTACACGTTCCCCGCCTCTCGCTCTGCTCCGCTTACCTCTTCTGTGCTCGCCGACCCAGGACAGTCTTTCATTCAGCTCTCAAAAGGCCTAGAATCATCACCGCATCTCGTCTTCCCGGAATTTGTCCTCCGCAGATCCCCAGCGGTCCGAACACTCCCCTGTTGTCCCGCTTCACCAAGATCTTCAGAGCGGTACTGTAAATCCATTTTTTTCTATTTTCCCCTTAAATAAGAGGTGCAGCCAACGCGCAGTCTTTGTCCGCGTGCGTCCAGCGGCCCGCGCTACACCTCGCGTGCACATGCGTACAGTGGCTCGCGCTAGAGCATGCGCACAAGCTCCATGACTACAGCAACTCTTTGTGTGGCTCGCGCTAGAGCATGCGCATAAGCTCCATGACTACAGCAACTTTTCGTCTGGCTCCTACCGGTGGCTCGCGCTCGCGCAGGCATTATCTTCAGCTTCTACCAATACGAAGTATTGCATCACGGAGAAGGATTTCTCTTCATTATCCTGTTGACTTGTGAGTATTGCGAACACCTGTGATTCGCACACTTTCTTTTAACATTTTTTTTTTCACGTTGATCTGCACTACTGTTCCCAGCCTCGCAGAGCTTATCACGGTGTTCAGCACACCCACTCTGGCACATTTTTTTTTTCTCTACAAAGCTGATCACGGTGATTAGCACACCTTTCCATGCCTGCTTAATTGATTGGCACATTAGTTGTTCTCCAGCTTCTGTGTGATGTGTCATTTCACCTGTGGATCACAGTGATTCACACACTGTTCAACCTGCAAGAATACGTCTGCAAACTCGTACTCAATTTCAAAGTGTTTTAATCTTATGTAAAAACCTTTTGCGTATTACCATTGTGATTCCTCTTGTTCATAGTTTTTTTCTCCTGTTTATTCCCTCTTCACTAGCACATTTTGGGGGTATTTTCCTCTCTGTTTCTGTAGCGTTCTGGATATGTGTACAATGCAAGCCGTCACACCTCCTCCTTCTTTCCTGGATGCACCAGGTGAGCCTCCAGTGAAATGGGAGGTTTGGTTTGATGCGTTTGAGACATATTTAGGGGCCATTGGTGCATCAAGATTTTGCGCAGAGAGGAAAAAGTGTCTATTACTTCACTCTCTAGGTTTCGAGGGTAGGTCGATTTTCAAACATCTACCCGACTTACTTCTAGCTGAGGGAGAAATTATTGATGAATACGAACAAACTATACGAAAACTCAAATTAAGGTTTGATAGGCAACCCAGTTTGATGGTTTTGAGACACAAGTTTTTCAAGAGAAAACAATCAGATGGTGAAGATGTCGATGCTTATATTTCAATTCTCAGGAGACTAGCGTCAGTCTGTCTATTCGAGAACTTCACCGATCAGCTTATCAGAGATCAATTCGTCTGCCAATGCAAAGACAAGCATATCAGACAAAAGCTCCTTGCAATGGGAAATCCATCTCTTGATGAGACTATTAAAATAGCCAAGAGCATCGAAATTTCACAAGTCTCCTTAAAGGAACTCGACGAAAAACCTCCTGAAAGTGTGAATGCCATTGTCACTACCAAGTTTAAACAGAAAGCAGTCAAAAGCAACCCTGGTAGCTCTACCAAACATAAATCTGATTTCTTTATTCCTAGCAATGTTTGTCTTCGTTGTGGTAATGCTCCACACGCCAAAGGTAGTAAGTGCATTGCGATTAATGTGACTTGTAACTACTGTAAAAAAATAGGCCATTTTGCCAAAGTTTGTCTTAAGAAGAATAATCAAAAAAAGACCATTGCTTGTGTTGTTGAATCTGAAGACGACTCAGATTCTGAGATCATTTCTGTGGTTGTGGATGAAAATATCTTTTCAAATGACACTAATACTGAACCAGTAACCGGTGATCCTTCATCATGTGTTGATCCTATTGTTGAATTACTAGTTGGAGATAAAATTATTCATCTTTTGGTGGATTCTGGTGCTAGAATTACAATGATAACCCAGAAACTATTCATTGAAACATGGGGCGACAGGGAACTGTTTCCTCCCGATCGCTCTCCTGTTTCTTATGAGGGACGGAAAATCGAATTGTTGGGTTTCATCGAAGATGTCATGATGTTCAAAGGAAGAAGGATCAGAGGTAAAATCTACATTGCTGTCAAGGGTTTGAATATACTGGGGTGGTTTCACCAGGGTCTTTTTGGAATGATTCTCAGACCGGGCACCAAAGAGCAGGTTTTGCTGGTCACTTGTGATGAAGAGGGGTCTAGATGGAAAAGTGAATTTCCATCCGTTTTTGGTGACACCCTTGGGAAAGTTTCTGGATTCAAACACAAGATTATTGTTAGGAATGGGGCTGTCCCAGTCAAACACAAACTTCGAGGGGTTCCTTTTAGTGTAAGGGATGACCTCAACAAAGAACTCAAGAGTCTTTGTGACAAGGGAATCATCGAACCTACAGAGTCATCCTTATGGTTGTCTCCTTTGGTCGTCGCACGCAAGAGGGGAGGGCAGTTACGCGTGTGTGTGGACCTTAGGTCACTCAACAAGGAGATTTGGATAGACTCTCATCCATTGCCCAAAATCAATGACCTGTTTGCGTGTGTCAAAGGAGCTCAGGTGTTTTCGAAATTAGATCTAGCTAGTGCCTACCACCAAATAGAACTTCATCCTGATTCTCGGTCTCTCACTGCTTTCGTGTCTCCCCTGGGAACATTTCAATATCGTAGGATGCCCTTCGGGTTAGCCTCCGCGGCATCAGTTTTCCAGAGAGTCATGCAAAATTTGTTGAAAGGGGTTGAGGGTGTTCTTGTGTTTCAAGACGATGTGCTGATTTACGCTAAAGATAATGTTTCTCATGACATTATCCTCAAGAAGGTTCTTAGCATATTCAAAAGTAATGGTGTTGTTCTAAAAAATGAGAAGTGCAAGTTTCTTTGTAAAGAAATTGAATATCTTGGTCACTTATTATCCCATGAAGGGATTAAACCCAGGCAAGGTCTTCTAGATGCTATTTACAATGCCGCTGTACCAAAAGACAAGACTGGTGTTAAATCTTTGCTTGGGTTGTTAGAATATTATTCAAGATTTGTCCCTAATTTTGCTTCCATTGTTCGGCCCATCAGCAATTTACTCAAAATAGGAGTCAAATTTGAATGGTCTCAAGACTGTGATCATGCGTTTAATGAAGTTAAACTGTCTTTAGGTAAGGGCAGTGCCCTCACGCCATTTGATCCTGATTTACCATGTTGTATAGCGGTGGATGCCAGCCAAGTCGGTTTGGGGGCTATCCTTACTCAAGTGTGTGGGGACAAAGAGAACACAGTGGCTTTTGCGTCAAGAGTTTTGAGGAGTGCAGAAGTTCAGTATTCCGTTATCGAAAAGGAATTACTTGCATGCGTATGGGCTATTGAGAAATACCGGCCATACGTTTGGGGAAGACGTTTCAAATTGATTACTGACCACAAACCTTTAGTATCTATTCTTGGTTCTGGTCCTAGTAAGTGCTGTACACCCAGGATTACGAGAATGGTTAGTAAGCTGCTACAGTACCAGTTCGATATCTCACATATTCCTGGTGGGAGGAATGGGAGAGCAGATTTCTTGTCGCGTTTTCCTCAGCATAATGATGGTTGTGATGGTACAACTTTTAGAGAACTGAGTGAGGAAGATGCTGAAGACTGTTTCGTTGCTGCTATAGATATTCCTGACCTTGTAGTTGGTTCTGAGGAAAATTGGAGAGCAGCCTTACTTGAAGATAGTACTCTTCAACAAGTTTGTGTTTTTGTCAAGGAGGGATGGCCTCGAGAAAAGTCACTCTCTTTTTCGTTACAGCCTTATTGGAAAATTGAAACTGAAATTTCTTTAGAGGATGGTATTCTCATGAGATGTGACAAACTTATTCCACCTCACTCTCTCAGGCCCATCATTGTCAAAAAAGCTCACGAGGGGCACCTAGGTGTTACGCTCACTAAGCGTCGTGTTCGTGAGCACTTTTGGTGGCCTAGCATGGATGTTGAGATTGGTGTTTTGGTCGAGAATTGTTCTGTGTGTCATTCTGCTGAGAAAGCTCTTAAAGTTTTCACCCCACCACTGCTTCCTGTTGAATGTCCGTCGGGTCCATGGGTCAAGGTGGGTATTGATATCATGGGTCCCTGTGATGTTTTACCTTCTGGATGCAAGTACGTTTTAGTGCTCATGGATTATGCATCAAAGTGGCCGGAGATAAAGTTGGTCAAAGAAGCTAGTTCAGCCAGTGTTGTCAAGTTTTTGAAAGGGGTTTTTCTGCGGGAAGGGTTTCCCGAATTCCTTGTCTCGGACAATGGGACTCAATTTGTTAGCGAAATGTTTGAAACATTTTTGACCTCTAGTGGTGTGAAGCACTTAAAGAGTTCTCTTTATCATCCACAAACAAACGGTTTAGTGGAAAGGATGAACCGGGTTTTGGGTGAGTGCATCAAGTGGGCTGTGGCTGGGAAGTATGATATTGTTCAGTCTTTGGAAAGTATGTTGTGGTTTTACAGGACCACACCTCATTCATCTACCAAAGTTTCACCTTTTGAGATATTAAGGGGAAGGAGGGCCAATACGTGTTTCAAGCCTGGATGGATGAACAAATGGTTTAAAACTGATCCTAATCTGTCTTCCCTCATGGAAATCGTCAGGGAAAATTTTGAATCTACTCAGAGTAAACAGAAAACCTGGTTTGATAAAAAGAAAGGGACCAAGATGGTTCGTTTGGTCGTTGGTGATCTCGTTCGCATCAAAGCGTCTGTGCAGGTTAAGAAGGGAAATTGTAAATATGGAGAACCTGTCAAGGTGGTAAGGATCGGGAACAATGCTGTTCAAGTGGAGGGAGGTCGTTGGTGGAATCTTGCAAAAGTTGTCAAAGTGAGACCAGTCTCGCTAGGGGTTGACCACAGTATTTGTAAGAATCCTGTTCTAACCAATTCTTCTGCACGCAGAAGAAGTTCAAGAATTATTGTTACTCCTAAAAGGTTTCGTGAGTAATCTTCGGATCCTTTTCTCTCTTTTTCTGCTCTGTCTTTCTTTTGTGGTTTTTTTGTATTTTATTTTGTTTTGTTTTGCAGGAGAAGGGAAGGTATGTTGTATTCTAGGGCTGTCATCTTGTTTCTATGGTTGCCCTTTCTGCATGATGCTGTGGTATGATGTCACAGTGTCAGGTGCAGAGTTAGAATGTCATTGATTAAAGTTGAATTGACAACTGTTGTTCCTGTGATGGCTCAGCAAGTGTGACCTGGAGCTGTGTAGTCCTTCAATAAATCCTGGCACAACTCATCCAGTGTGTGACTCAATTACTACAGATATTTATCGCATTTTGTTGCTAATATGGCCCAAAGTTCGAAGCAATCAAAGTCATAGGAGCAAGAAGACGAACTATTATAAAATCCCCTCAAAGGAGAGTTAAGTAAACCCGTTCTCCCTTCAAGAGAGTGCTCTCAATTGCCTACTCTGCTCTGCTCAGTAAGCCTTCTCTAAGTATTCTGGGAAGGTCCTGAGAGCAATCTGAGTCTTTAACCCACTCTGCACTAACTAAAATCACACAATTCGAGCATTGGCGACACCTACACATGCTTTGCATAAAATGCTCCAATAAAGTTAAAACATAACGATACAATCTTCATCTCGTTATTTTCTCAGGATCCTCCATAATGCAGCTTCTAGAAGCGTCCTTCAAACTCACAGTTATCTGCAACAAAACGAGATACATTGGACCAGCCTGTATTCTGCAGGTGTACCGTGGCAGCTCATTAGGACAATATACAGTTATGACGTAAAAGAGATTTCACATGGGAAAGAAAGCAAAGACACATGCCGCCTCCTTGCGCCGCCATTGCGTCAATTTTTAATGATGCAACGGCGGCGCAAACAATGCGACCAACTTACAATGTGACGCATCTAGAGAGATGCGTCACGTTGTAAAGCCCTGCGTCACATTATACCTGCGTCAGGTATAATGTATGCAGGGTGGGCGTTCCCACGCAAAAAGCCATGTAGAACTGACGCAGTGAAATTTACAACATTTCACTGCGTCACTCTACGCCTTCACTGCGTCAAAATCCCTACGCCTGCTCAGACCAGGCGTAAGGAATGACGCAGGGCTTTTTGAACGGGACTCACCTATCTGTTGTGGCGCAGTGCTGGAGTTGCGTCACTTTCATGAGCAACTCCAGCAATGCGTCACTTTTGTGCCAACAGATGCGTCAGTATTTCTGACGCATCTATTAATCCTTGCGCCATGGAGCACTGTATTGTAAATACAGCGGGCTTATTTACAAGCCCCTTGCGCCGCCGGTGCGTCACTTTTAAAATGGGAAAAGTGACGCACCGGCGGCGCAAGGGGCTTGTAAATAAGCCCCAGCGCAAGGAAACTGACGCATCTATGCAGATGCGTCAGTTCCTTGTAAATCTGCCCCCCGTTCTTAATTAGAACTTTGGATTCTCCTAGAAATAAAATACACACGTGTCATGAAGCAAGATGGCAACCAGAAGTCAGCCATTTAAAAACACAGGCCTACATTAGCTATGGCCAATCTAATCATTAATAAAACACAGGTCATAGCTTTTATGTGCTTACATGTTAATGCAGATAAAATCCAAAACATTTAATTTGAAAGAAACTTTTTAAACGTTTTCAGCGTCAAGGTACTTTATCTTAGCCTCCCCTTGTGACTTTCTCAGGAATAATTCTAATGTGAATATTATTACATGGGTTGGTTGAAGATAGGGCTAACTCCTGAATTCAACAATATCAACACACTTTTAATGCTTCCATTGATTTATATGAACACCTAAACACACATGTCCTGAGAGCAAGTTAGGCGGAACTATATTAATGCAAGTTATTAAACATTAATTTCGTCCACCTGATAGTAAGTTATTAGGGGGCATATTATCAAGAACGGCGTTAAAATTATCGCCGGTTTAGCGGCAGGAAACTGCTGCTAAAGCGGCGATAATGGGCTTGATAATATGCCCTGGAGAATTCCAATAGAAGCCCAGGTTCACACCAGAACATGGACTTCTATTGGAATTCTCAAGGGCATATTATCAAACCCATTATCGCCGCTTTAGCGGCAGTTTTCTGCCGCTAAACCGGCGATAATTTTTAACGCCGTTCTTGATAATATGCCCCTTAGTTTTTCCATACCCAGTTTTACTGGACGTGAAAGAACCTGCCCTGAATTTTCTGACCGGAAAAATGACATGAGACTTTGGCTGCAGCAGCGGACATTACTTACCTTTATGGCCAGACGCAGCTCCATGTGTGCCCGAGAGCTAGCCACAAAAGGAAGCGGATTAGGTCTCCGCCAGCAGGGCGTAGAATTACACAGCAGTGAACCCCATGCAAGGTGAGGGGAGTAAAGGAATAAAGGACGGTTTCCCTTGTAAGTGTGTGAATGCCCAAAAACCCACACACTTCTGGACATTCTCAAACTCCCTGCTGATCCCTTCCCGCCCTGGACGGGGTCTCAGCTCTATTTCAGCAAAGGGCTCGAGTAACTCCCTGTGCAGGGTGTGAAGCAAACAGGACACCCCCACACCGGAGGAGGTTGCTCCATGGGAAAAATGTTTCCTTATGGAAAGAAAAAAGATAACAATATGCATCTGTACATTGAGCTGGATATCAACAGTGCGTAACCAGCCGCAGTCCGTGCAGGTAGCAGCGGTGGGTGGTGGGGCCGCGTGAGGGGGGATTTCGAGGGACGATGCAGAGGGAAAATTAATTACCACCGCTGCTACCTGCACGGACTATGTACAATTTCTCTTTGAAGCAGCTTTAACAACAAGCATTTGCAATGCAATAGGTCTCGCATTCACGCGAGTTTGAGTATTGGCATTGTAAATGGCAATGCCTTTTATTTATGTTTTGGGTTTTAAAACATAAGTAAAAGGCATTGTCATTTACAATACTAATAGCTTAAACTTGCGTAAATGCGAGACCAATTGGATTGCAGTAGGTCTCGCATTTGCAAGGAGAAACTGACAGAGGGTCAGAAGCGTATTTTTAAATGTCTTTTATGCTGCTACACTTCTTACAATTGCACTGAATTGTTTTAACATTGACTTTGCTGTATTGAATTTGATGGTCATAGTACTCACTGGATTCGCGCTCCATTCAGAATTGGGGGTAGTTGGCCTGACTCCACGCAGGGGATCTGGACGGTTGTCCAGGGCGGAGCAGGCGAGGAAAAAAACCATAGACAGGACTCGGTCCTCGTATAACTAGAGGGAGCAAGTTAGCAATCTAGTTTATCTCCTGAAAAAGCCTACTTATGGCGCCTGCGGCGCAGACGCCGCGCGGACGTGATGCTGGTGCGCCCGTCTGCGCCCGTCCACGTCCTGACGGGGCAAGGGGACAGGAACCCTGCCCATTCTACTCCAGGACCCCCCAGGCACATAAAATGTAATGCAAAAGTGCTATCACTTTTGAGGCCAACAGTTGCCCCTCAGTGTGCCCACATCTTTACGGCAGATAGCTTAATTGGCAAGAAGACCATCTGCTGCCATTGCAAGGCCACTATAAGTAAGGGTACCACAGAAAAATACGAACAATCACCTAGGTCAGCAGATATTCCACAGTGGAAAATGGGGCTTATAAATAGTAGATCTCTTCCAGGACACAAGAAAGAAATTAGGCTCCTAATCGACGAGGAGGGTCTAGACATACTTTTCATAACAGAGACCTGGTTGAAAGCATGCTCCATACCTGACCTAGTCCTTGCTCTGCCACAGGGATATGCGATTAGAAGACAAGATAGGGTTGGTAAGAAAGGAGGGGGTTGGCCATCATCCATAAAGATGAATACAGCTATATGAGCTCACCCCTGACAATAATTAACTGTGATATAACACAATTCAGTATTAAACTATCTCCCACCTGTACCTTCTCGGGCATGCTGGTTTACAGGCCTCCTGGTTCCTGCAACACTTTTCTAGAGACTTTCCCTGACTTTATAGCAACCACTATTGCCAGTAAAGGATTCATGACCATATTAGGGGACTTTAACCTACACCTAGATGAACATGGTAATGCCTCCACCAATAGATTCTCACAAGATACGGAAGCCATGCAACTCAGACAACTCATGAGATCCTGCATGCATGAAAAAGGGCACATTTTAGATGCAATTTTCTCCAACGAACCTAAAATAAAGGTAGGGACACCTTTGCCAGTTCCGTGGTCAGACCACTTCTTTATTCCTTTTACCCTAGCCAAAATCCAATGTCAGCATACAGTCCATAACTCCATTAAGGCAGTTAGAAAATGGCCAAGAACCATACCAGATAGTATGGTTAGCGCCTTGGAAGCCCAGGTCCAAGCCTGACAGAAAATCCTGAGGAGGCAGATAAGAGATGGTCTGATTGGTTCAATCTTGTGGCAGAGCAGTTTACTCAGAAAGACAGGCCAAGAATCAACCAAAAACACAACTAAAATACATAAATCACAACGACCACCACTGGGCAGGCCTATAATATCTGGCATTGGCTCTGTTTTGGAGCCTTTATCCACCTTTGTGGATCATTTTTTACGACCAATAGTAAAGAAAATGCCAACCTACTTACAAGACACGAAAGATGTGTTACGTTTACTACCAGCAGTTGAATTTGACACGGAGCAGGACTATTTAGTCTCCTTCGATGTCGAATCTTTATATACGTCAATTCCGCAAGATGAAACTCTAGACACCATCTCTATGATTCTAACAGGTAGGGTTGTGGATTCCATAACACCGGTCCATTTCATAATGTCATGTGCCCAATTGGCTATGAAAGACAATTTTTTTTAAATTTGAAGATACCATCTACTTGCAGGTTTCTGGGACCAGTATGGGCAGTGTTTTTGCGCCGAGTTTGGCGAATTTATATGTCCACTCATTTGAACAACAGCATGTCCTTACTCCGAACAATCCTTTTTTTGAGTCAATTCGCTTATGGAAGCGTTATATTGACGACGTGCTGGTGGTATGGCGAGGCAATCTTGACTCTATAATAAGATTTCAAGAATGGTTAAATACAAGGAATGATTTCCTTAAATTCACAGTTGAAGTGGATAAAAACAGAATAGCGTTTTTGGATCTATCAATTTTCACCACTCCAACTGGTCTGGAGAGTGAATTGTATCGGAAACCGATGGCCCGCAATTCCCTGCTACGTTTTGATAGCCAACATCCCAAATCCCTGCGGGAAAATTTACCATATGGCCAGTTTCTCCGAGTTCGGAGGAACTGTTCCACTATGGATAAATATAAAGAGCATTCAGAAAGCTTAGTGGAACAACTAAAAGAGAAGAAATATCCAAAGAAACTAATTAAACGTGCGCAGAAGCGAGCCACCAATAATAATCGAGAGGCATTACTTGAACCACCAGTGGAGAAACCACCTCTGGGTCGCCTCACGTTTGTTAATACTTTCAGCTCTTTGACCAACGGTATACAAAAATGTGTTAGGAAACACTGGCGTATTTTGAATAGTTGTACAGACAAAATACCTCTGCCACTGTTTTCTTTGAAAAGAGGTACAAATCTGCGAGACAAACTAGTCCATACACGACCAGCAGGCCCGATACAACGCGCGATTGGCACATTGTGGGATCTCCCCGCTGTACAAGGACATTTTCCCTGCGGGTCCTGTGCCATTTGTCCTCAAACGAAACAATCTAAAACCATAGATATTGGTACTAATAGACCATTCAAAAAAGCTTCACTAATTGTAATAGTGAAAATCTAATATACTTGATTACTTGTCCATGTAAGTCCCAAAACGTGGGAATGACCACTCGGAAAGTGAAGTTGCGTATGTTGGAGCATAAAAGTACGTTTAGATGTAAGAAAACATCAACGAAGCTAACGAGACACTTTGTTGATCAAGCTCATAACGCAGAAGATTTTGTTTGGACAGTACTAGAAAAACCTTACATTCCTTCACATGTTAGTGATGTGTCCAACTTTCTCTTTTTACGAGAGCAAAAATGGGTATATAAACTTTCTAGTGACACATTGGGTTTAAATGACGCGATACCTTGGGTCTCTCTACATAGATAGAGATGTCAGCAACAGATAAGAGACATATGGATCAGCGTTTGTAGTTTGACAGGTATTATATCACATTTGAGAGTGGTTCTATGTCAAACAGAATTTTTCGATCTACGTAGATCCGCTTAATGATTGTGCAACTAAGATTTATCTTGAGGTAAATTCAGTCCCCTATAATAACAAAATTGTTTAGATTGCTGTCTAGGTGCAGCAATTTCGCGATTTCAACAAAGGATGAGATCAAATTAAAGACATGTATAACATTGCATTAATTATTAATTGATTGGACAGTTTGGATATTTGTGTATTGATTTTTATCATTGCACTGTTTTTTGCACCGAATCTTACATTTATAAGGAAGTTAAGAAGTTTAGAACTACCACTTCCTAGGCAAGTGACGTCATTTTGTAGTTTATAGCGACGAGTTATATCACGCCGCTCAGGCAATGTATGCCACTGTTTAATTATCGTGAACTTGGTCTACATTGATTGTGCATGCGCACAATCATGAGATTAAATACAACATCGGTTGTTCATGATGTTAAGATAAGTACAGTTATGCCTAAAAAACTACATTTCCCATCAGCGCTGACGTAAATTTGTAGTCCTGCATGATGCAATCGAATCGCGACACATTAACATTAACACAGTTCACCTGTAAGACGTGCATAATATAAAAGATTCTTTGCCTCCCTGGTCCGTTACCTCCATTCCTAGCTCAGTCGGAGCACGAGGCAACGACGGACAGGTAAGGCCAGATTAAATGACGTGGTTTAGATGTCTAAATCTTTGGTTAAGACTTAGTCGCAGTTCAGTTGAGAGTTGATTGTTTACACGAGCAGAAATTCAACTTGCCTGATCGTTTTTGCGCTGTTTCTGCTTTAGATACGAGCAGAAATGAAACATGTGTTATCACTTTTGGGCCTAAAGCGGCAGTAAGATAAAGAACAGTGATGATTTTTTAACATCTTTAGAACAGAGTTGAAACTGTTCCCATGCAATGCAGTATTGATTTATAGATGTGGTGTTTTTAAGAAAGTCCACCCTATATATGACAGTAGAAGCGTAGTTACGAGTGAAAATGCGAATGATTGCTGCACATCAAGATGTTTTTCCCTGAGCGTGCCATTGAGAGATAATGGTTTTTAACTCGATGTGTATACCTATAAGATACACTTTTTCAGATATATCATGAAAGAGAGATCATGAGATCCATGTGACTATGACATATGGTGACATACCAAGCATGTTCTAAATGAAACCTTTCCCCCTTTTTTCATTTTGGGTTCTTGGTTTATGCTTGGTAGAGCGGGGCCTCTTTGACTGGAGCTGGTGCCGGGTGAGGTGAGGTCTAGCCCTCATATTCTACGGGTGAGCATATGTGTCTACATATTAGATATATATTTTTTATGTTCAGAGCTGACCTAGTGATGTGAATTATTAGATTGTGTTGTCACTGAAGATGTTATCTTTTGTGTTTTACAGATGTCCTATACATCTCGTAGATACAGAGGATCAGTATAAAACAACAGAGGTTGTATCAAATCCAACCTGTATGTATGTATAAATTACATTTTCACTTTTGAAGCAATGCAGTAGCAAATAAATCTATGGTGAGGTCCTGAAGAAAGCCGTGGACCGGATGTCCAACTGGCTGAAACATGTCGACCGTTTATAAGCAGCAATTTGTTTGAACTGCTATAATATCCTTTTTTGCACTGGTTTTAATTAGGAATGCAATTGATATCGTTGAGAAGATTAAGCTCTTTTTCTTTTGCAAATCCTATTTTAATCACGCACTTTATTTCTTGCACTGCACTTTTTTCATTGGAGATTTCTCTAGGGGTTAGATACAATTCCTAACCGTCTTTTGTGCTCTCCTTTTCCTCTGAAGGACCTAATAGAGGATGCAATCTACCCAGTATTCCTCTATGATCAAGAGGACAGATGGGAGGTTGGCTGGAAACCCAAATGATGATAAATGATCACTTTGGTGTGTGATGGGATTCCAACAGTCCTGAAGGGTCATTTCATCTTGTAATTCTCTATATTCTTTTCAGTGACACGCAAGTTGACAGTATTGAGCACAGTGTTCTTTATTAATAATTCACATATCTGGATAAACAGTTAGCATAATAGACCACGGATTATATGTATGTTTTGGCAAGAATCAACCAACCCAGGAAAAAATCTGCATGGTTCAATCCACACCTAGCCTCACTGAAAAAAACATGTAAAAAAATCAAACGAAACTAGAGGAAAACATATGACCCCACTACCAAAAGTCTATATAAGAAGGCCATTAGATACTACCAAGATGATATCAAACAAGCCCAAGCCAAGTACTTCGAGGATAAAATCAACTCAGCACTCAACTCCTCTAGGTAACTTTTTAAGGTCGTTCGATCCCTAACTTCCTCTGAACAGGAAACTTCCCCTCAATCATCCTCTAAAGAGAGATGTAACGAGCTTGCGACCTTTTTCAATAACAAGGTGGAGAAGATCTATAACTCCATGCAAGGGAGCACTGATATAGACAGCACAGATACCCAATCAGGAATCCATGATCCTCTGGGAATGGCTATAGGGCCAATCTTAGATCATTTCCCGGTGTTAAGTGAGGAATCCACGACCTTGATCTTGAGGAATATTAAATCAGGCTCCCCCCTTGACCCGGTTCCTCCACACATCCTTCTGAGGGTAGTAATGTAACACTCACCACTACATCGGAACTCCTTTCGTTCTCTCTTACATAAGGGACAATTCCCAAATAATGGAAACATGCCATAGTTCGACCACTACTAAAGAAACCTCATTTAGACTCTTCAGACCCGGGGAATTACCGACCTATCTCACTATCACCCCTGCTAGGAAAAATAGAGGAAAAGCATGTTAATCATAACTTGTCCCAGTTTCTGGAAGAAAATGAGGTGTTGCACCACACCCAAATGGGTTCAGACCACAACATAGCACAGAGTCTGCCCTGCTGATGGTCATAGAGGAACTCAAAGGAATCCTTGACATGGGGGGTGTAGCCACAATCCTGCTACTTAATCTTAGTGCGGCCTTTGACACCGTTGATCATAACACCCTGATCCTCAGGTTGAAGGAGGCAGGCATTAGAAACAGTGCTCTAAACTGGCTGTCCTCATTCTTAGTAGATAGATCCCTTGATAACTCCCCTTCTCCCTGACAGCACCTTCTCCTCTGCGCTGGGAAGCCTTTGGGCAGCCATGCGCTTTATAAATCCATAAATATAAACATAAACATTGCAATGAAGGGCCTTCTCGACTGCTTGTTAGATTGTAAATATCAGAGGAAGAGACCGACCTGCGACGCTTCAAAGTAGTGATAAATAGTGCAGTGAAGAAAATGTGAATTTGTGTAAGTGTTGTAAATTACACAGGCGCAAAGTGTGAAGTGAAAGTTACATATGATCCGAGCTATAAACACTAACAAAGTGCTCCAACACCTTTCGCTCTGAGATTACACTGTCGTGGCTCAGGAGGAATAGCGGGTGGGGGGCTATTACCTGCCCTCTCCGTGATTTGAGTGTGCAGTGTGGCATTGCGTAATGTCATTGCTATCTTTGGCCTAATAAAAAACCCTCCAGCTGTAATAGGGCCCTGGCTTCACCTCCTGGTGCAGGGCAGGTTTTGCTTTATGGCAGGCATGGAGGGAGGAAGGGAGGGATGGTCTCGGCTGCAGCTCCAGCCTCGTACAGTGCCCCTGCTATTACTAGAGAGCGAGAGGCTCTGAGGTGGTGGTATTGGTATTGGTGGTGGTGGTATTGGTATTGCTGGTGGTGGTATTGGTGGTGGTGGTATTGGTGGTGCCAGTATTGGTGGTGGTGGTATTGGTGGTGGTGGTGGCATTGGCGGTATTGGTGGTGGTGCTATTGGTGGTGGCGGTATTGGTATTGGTGGTTGTGGTATTGGAATTGATGGTGGTATTGGTACTGGTGGTGGTATTGGTATTGGTGGTGGTGGTACTGGTACTGGTGGTGGTGGTATTGGTGCTGGTGGTATTGGTGGTGGTGGTAATGGTGGTATTGGTGGTGGTGGTATTAGTGGTAGTGGTATTGATGATAGTGGTGGTATTGGTGGTGGTATTGGTGGTGGTGGTGGTATTGGTGGTGGTGGTGGTATTGGTGGTGGTATTGGTATTGGTGGTGGTATTGGTATTGGTACTGGTGTTGGTATTGGTATTGGTAGTATTGGTATTGGTGGTGGTGGTATTGGTATTGATGGTGGTGGAATTGGTGGAGGTGGTATTGGTGGTATTGGTGGTGGGGTATCGGTGGTGGTATTGGTGGTGGTATTGGTGGTGGTGGTATTGGTGGAGGTGGTATTGATGGTGGGGTATCGGTGGTGGTATTGGTGGTGGTATTGGTGGTGGTGGTATTGGTGGTGGTGGTGGTATTGGTGGTGGTGGTATGGGTGGTGGTGGTATTGGTGGTATTGGTGGTGGTATTGGTATTGGTTTTGGTGGCGGGGGTATTGGTGGTGGTATTGGTGGTATTGGTGGTAGTACTGGTGGTGGTGGTATTGGTGGTGGTGGTATTGGTGGAGGTATTGGTGGTGGTATTGGTGGTGGTGGTATTGGTGGTGGTGGTGGTATTGGTGGTGGTATTGGTGGTATTGGTGATGGTGGAATTGGTGGTGGTATTGGTATTGGTGGTCGTGGTATTGGATTGGTGGTGGTGGTATTGGTGGTATTGGTGGTGGTGGTATTGGTGGTAGTGGTATTGGTGGTGGTGGTATTGGTGGTGGTGGAATTGGTGGTGGTGGTATTGGTGGTGTGGTGGTATTGGTATTGGTACTGGTGGTGGTGGTTTTGGATTGGTAGTATTGGTATTGGTGGTGGTGGTATTGGTATTGGTGGTGGTGGTATTGGTGGTGGTGGTATTGGTGGTGGTGGTGGTATTGGTTGGGGTATTGGTGGTGGTATTGGTGGTATTGGTAGTGGTACTGGTGGTGGTGTGTTAGAAATGGGGGTCTCTAGTTGGCAGAGGTAGGTACCTTTGTCCAAATAGGGACCCTTGCTTCTAGTCAGGGTAAGGGGTATACACTCCTAAAATAACCCCTGCTCACCCCCTTGGTAGCTTGGCACGAGCAGACAGGATTATTTTAGAGGAAGTATGTAAAGCATTTGTGAACGCATACAGTAATACAGTGAAAACACTACAAATGGACACCACACCAGTTTAGAAAAATAAGTAATATTTATCTACACCAAAACAAGACCAAACAACAAAAATCCACAATACAGTATTAAAAATAAGACTTTCAGATGGTGGAAATAGTTCAGATCAAGCAAATTGCATATGCAACACGTTTCTCACAAAGTACTTGGGATGCGTCACGCAAACAAACAAAACGGGCCGCAGGGAAAGTGATGCATCAGTTCCTTACACTCAGGGAAGGTGATGCATCGGTTCCTTGCTCCGGGGGAGGTGATGCGTCGGTTCCTTAGTGCAGTGCAGGGGAGGTGATGCGTCGGTTCCTTACCGAAGAGGAGGTGATGCGTCGGTTTCTTACTGCCTGGGGAGGTGATGCGTCAGTTTCTTACCGCGTCCCCCAACGATGCGACAGACTTGGCGCCTCGATGCGATGTGACGATCCGGTGATGATGCGTGAACTCAGGCAGCCGCACAGCAGGCCTTGCGTCGAACTCGGTGCGATGAACTCAGACTTCGGAGATCGGTACACTCGATGCGGCTTGCGGTGCTTTCTAGAGCCGCAGCAGGCGCTGCGACGGTTTCTTCAGTGATACGCCAGAAACAGGTGCGGATGCGTCTCGCTTCTTCGAAGTTGAACCGATTTTCCAGCTCCCAGCGGAAAATAGTCTCTAGAGATCCAGAACAGCAGCAGGCACCTCTTTGCAGGTTAGAATTCCCAGCAAGGAAATTCAGGGGAGCTGGTGGTGAAGTCTTTGTGCCCCTGAGACTTCAGAACAGGAGGCAAGCTCAGTTTCAAGCCCTTGGAGATCTTCTTTCAAGCAGGTGACAAAGCAAACAGCAAAGTCCTTTTCTCCTTTCCTTGGCAGCAAGCAGCCACTGCCGGCCAACCCCAGACAGCAAACAGCACAGGGGTAGTATTCCTCCTCAGCTTCTCCGGCTCTTCTCCTTGGCAAACGTTCCTCTTGATTCCCCAGAAGTGATCTAAAAGTCTGGGGTCTGGGCCCCTCTTTTTATACCCAAAAATCCTTTGTTCTCTGAAGGCAGAGAGTGTCTGTACCCAGCCGAAACCAGTTCTGTGGGGCACTTTGCAAGTGCACAACAACCTCCATTGTCAGTGTGAGCCCTGGCTCCGGACACACCACAGGGGGGCAGAGCCATCATTGTGGAAGGCAGGCCCAGCCCTATTCAGGTGCAGGTGCTACTCCTCCCACCACTCCAAATGCAGACCGGGCCTATTCAGTCCAGCCCTGACTCATCAGGCTCTCTGGAGCCACTGCTCCTCCCCAGCCCCTGACACTCCAAACCCAGACATGCAATACACAAACCTAGCAGAGGCATACTGGATGGCTAAGCAAGAAAATACCTACTTTCTAAATGTGGTATTTTCAAACACAGAATGTAAAAATCACCCTCACTAAAAGATGCATTTTGACATTCTGAGTTCAGGCATACTAAACTTTGGGGCATATTCTCAAGGAGCTATCGCCAAGCCAACGGCACTTTATCGCAGCCAAATCCGCGATAAAGTTATCACCCCATTCCTAAGCTGGTGCTAACAGCCCATAACACCAGTTTACCTGCGATAGCAGTCACAAAAAACATCGCCACAGAGGAGCCCGTCAACTAACGCTAATGATATGCAGAGTAGGCGTTCCCGTGCAAAAAGCCGCGACAACACCACTCCACAACATTCTCAACGACCAGCCAGATCGGCGATAAGATCACAAAACATGCGCTAAGGTGCGTTAGCAGCAGGAAACTAACACCTGCTCCTACCTAGTGTAAAGTCGGGCGACACCGGCACCAGACAAGGGAGCACAGCCCAAAGCCACACATGAAGAACAACAGATGCCCTGGAGCAACCCATCAAGCAGGCCTGAGCCCCAATAGGCCAACAACACCCACC
This sequence comes from Calotriton arnoldi, assembly GCA_963921515.1. NCBI lineage: Eukaryota > Metazoa > Chordata > Amphibia > Caudata > Salamandridae > Calotriton > Calotriton arnoldi. The sequence continues at coordinate 1,889,600 of CAWUFW010002199.1, forward strand.
GCCACCACCCCCACGACCACACCACCCCAATCCCCCCCCCCATTTCTCCCCCCCGGGGCCCTACCCCGGGCACCCCCCACACCCCACCCCCCTTTGGACAAAGATAGTGCACATCAACTCCACGAAACATGAACCAAACAAATCACCTGAAGTCACACAATCACAACGCCCAACATACATGTGTGGCCAGAAAAAGGGAAATCATACACCCATATCAAAATATCCAAACAATACGTTTATTACAGAACAAACCAAAAAAAAAAATCTGAAGAGGCATGGCGGGTTGTCTCAGGACAATCTGTAAGTCACAGCCTGCAAAACAAATCTGGATCAGAAGGTGTGCCATGCGCCCATCAAAGTACAGAGAGAGAGAGCGAAAGAGAGGAAGAGAGAGGGAGACAGAAAGAGAGAGGGAGAGAGGGAGAGAGAGGGAGAGAGGGAGAGAGAAAGAGAGAGGGAGAGAGAAAGAGAGAGGGAGAGAGGGAGAGAGAAAGAGTGGGAGAGAGGGAGAGAGGGAGAGAGAAAGAGAGAAGGAGAGAGGGAGAGAGAAAGAGCGGGAGAGAGGGAGAGTGAAAGAGAGAGGGAGAGAGAAAGAGAGGAAGAGAGGGAGAGAGGGAGAGAGAAAGAGAGAAAGAGAGTGGGAGAGAGAAAGAGAGGGAGAGAGAAAGAGAGAGGGAGAGAGGGAGAGAGAAAGAGAGAGGGAGAGAGAGAGGGAGAGAGAAAGAGAGAGAGGGAGAGAGAAAGAGAGAGGGAGAGAGAAAGAGAGAGGGAGAGAGAAAGAGAGAGGGAGAGAGAAAGAGAGAGGGAGAGAGTGCTGACACTGCAGACCTAGGCCTCACTGCTCACCTGCTGCCACCGGTGTGTCTCCAACCACCTGCCGGTATTCACAGCAGTCCCCCAGGTCCCTCATCTGAAACAGTTTCCAGAGACATGAATGGCAGAGCCCATACAGCTGCACACGCCATCATCGCTTGCCCGCCCCTGCGCACACAGGCTGCTGCACCCCAGCCCCTCCCGCCGCCCAGCGGTGATTGCCCGCCCCTGCGCAACCAGGCCTCACTGCTCACCTTCTGCCACCGGTGTGTCTCCAAGAGGGCCCACCACATTCCGGAGGGATCTCCAAGCCCGGTGCCCAATACCATGGCACCCTCCACATCATGCAGCCCCGCCCCGCGGGCCACCAGGTCACACACCTGACTCTGGGTCTTGATTACGCAATGGCTGAGACCACATCAGTGCACACGGCATCATCGCAGGCTGCACACCCACTCAGCGCTTGAGGTTCCACTAACTCTGTGAAGCGCGATGCAAAGCCACATGGCGGGAGGGCCGCACTGCACGCTGGCCCAGGCCTACACTGCAGCACAGCAGGGCTCACACTAATCCTTGCCAGTCCAGACCGCCAGGACGGCGCATCATCGCAGGCTGCACATCCGCTCAGCACTTTCGGTGCCCCTATCTCACTGCACCGCAAGACACCGTCCCGTGGTGGGGTGCCTGTGCCTGCTGCAGTGTATCCGGTGCCACCAAGTCTGTGCCCTGCTAGCCATGGACCCTTAATGATTGAGTCCCGTTGTGCGGACGCCATCATGTCACCCCCGGCACTGGGCAATGTGAGGTGGCAGGGCCCTAGGCCCTCATGCACACATGCCAACTACACGGAGACACCCAGTCAGAGAGAGTGGAAATGGCGTCCAGCACGTGCGCCAGGCTATTTTTATTGCCAGGGTCACATGTCCTGTGACGCCAGTGCTGGATGGGTCTGGTGTGGGTGTACACCAGCCATGAGGGAGTGGCTGTGGCATGCTGACAACTAGACCTGTGAGCTGCAGATCCCCACAGTGAAGACCTAGGACATGTAGCGCTGTCGTCCCCCCCTGTGTGCGTAATCGGAGTGGGCTGTCCTGGCGTATGCCAGTCCAGCGTAAGGGTGCAAACAATGACCCCGGGGCTCTGGGCGTGGGTCCGTCCTGGGCTGGACAAGGAAGTGACTAATGGATGTGTCTCCATTGTAGTGTCGGCGCCACCCAGACCGGAATCGGCAATCTGTCACCCTGTGACAATAGTCCTAGAACATGGGCAACATGGACGTATGGGGAATCACTAAGCCTACATTCATCCATACTTCCACACTTGAAAGATCATAGACATGACACATCTGTGTGGATATGAATGTTTATTACACATTCAAGGGAGTGTTGCAGCTGGAGCAGTACAGGGCCATGCCAACCCCACTTCACATTGTCGGCCCGTGGAGGGCCAGCCAGAGTCATTCAGGGAATGACAGGTACATCAGGAGAGGAGGACTTCAGTCCGCAGTCTGATAGCTGTGTCATTGGTGACCAAACAGAATATGGCAGTCCATGTTGAGGTGCGAGGTGAGTGTCGCAGAGTGCATCGGGGGACAGTGGAAGGTGATGATGCAGAGGGCAAAACCAAGCAGAAACAGGCCACATGGCAGAGATGAGTGCTACTGCGTCCTCCTGACCACGAGGGTGGGTTCATCCGCATCTTCGTCCTCTGCTGTTGCATGTGCCTCACATGTGGGTGGTGGTGTACTGTCCCCAGCACTGTGTGGCACAGACACATCAGGGGCCGGATATGTGGATGGGGTGGTAGCAGCAGCATGCATCAGCGCCAGGCCTTGTGGCAGCAATGCCATGAGTAAGGTCTTTAGGGCATTGAGGGACCCAGCTACCTCTCGCTGGCTCTTTCCGCCTGTGTCCGTTCCATGTTCTCCATGATCCTCCGCATGTGTCCCAACTCGCGGGCGAGATCGCTGGAGGAACTCTGGCTAGACAGTCGTTCTTGTCGCAGAGTCAGGACTCTGGCAATGTCAGCCATGGTCCGTTGGAGGGCATGGAGCGGACTGTGGGCGTCCGTTAGGGACTGTGAGTGGTCCCTGATGGGACTTAGACACCCATGTATGGCGTCTAGTTTGGCTGCCATGCGGTCGAACCCCACCTGCACCTGTTGAGCCAGCTTCTCCTGGCACCCCAACACACGGCGTTGGAAGGCCATGTGTTCGTCCTGGGGGTCCTGGGAGGCAGCCGTGGTGGTGGGTGCTGCCTGCTGTGTGTACTGTGCAGGGGGGGCTCCTTGTGGCAGCTGGGTTGCCCTGATCCTGGCAGTGGGCTGCGGAGGCTCTCCACGAGCTGTTCGAGGGCGTCTCAGTCGAAGGTGTGGTGGTCCTCTTCGTCATCAGAGAAGAGAGGTTCGGACTGCTCTGCAGGCGGTGTTGGATTTCCCCCTGCAATGTGAAGGGGAGATGCAGTTTGACATTGTGTACACATGTATGTTGACGCATTGTACATGTCTGCATTCAGTCTGCATGACAGTGTACATTGTGACCGTTTGGGGGGAGCTACCTATTTGATGCGGGACAGTGGACATTCCGACTACATCACGGATGTGGGTTTGTACTTGTACATTGTCAACTCACATTTCCCTGCAGTGCCATATGTGATTGGCCAGTTTCTACGCACATGCGGCACCTGTTGTGTCCTCTGGTCTGTTGTGGACGTGTTGCGGTTTGTACCACCTAGTTATCAATGTTGATGTGCTCTGCATGTTATGTGTGTGGGCTGCATTTTGGGGGAGTCGCCCCTGCAGCTCTGATTTAGCTGCCCTCCTCCCTTCCAAGCGGTGTGCCTCTGGGTTCTGTGCTTCTGCAGTGCTGAGATGTTGCATACCTGTGTGCATTTGTCTCTTGGTGGGAGTTGTGGGTCTCGGGCATGTTTTGTCCGCAGATGTGCTATGCTTAATTGTGCATGTGTGCCATTGTGCCCATCTCCCCCCGTCCCCCCAGTCCCTGGTGGTTACTCACCCTGTTGCTGTTGTGTCCGGTCATGTTGAGCAGTGTCCGGTCCCCCGACTCCTGCCACCATCTCCCCACTGATGACTGTGGACACCATTTCCTCCATCTCATCCAGCTCCTCCTGTGGCGCAGGACTCCCACCTCCAGTCTGCATTGCTGCCTTCCGCTTGTTTGCGAGTTTCAGCTTGGTTTTGCGCTTCACATCATTCCAGCGCCTCTTGACCTCGTCCATTGTCCTCTTCAGCACTCCGACTGCATTCACCTTGTCCACGATGGTCTGCCATATTCCATTTTTAGTTGCCAGTGACACGGTGGAGGTGACGAACAGTGATTGATGGTGTTCTATCACCTCCGTTATCAGGATCCTGTTTTCCTGCGGACCGAACTTTGTCTTCCTCTTTTTCTTGTCCTTGCCCTTCCCTGACCTTAGGTCCCAGGCTGGTCCTCCTGGAATGGACCACCTCCTTCCTCGACGGCAGAACACAGAGAGTCCGCCTCCCACCTTTCCGATCCGAAGCCTCCGAGATCATCTGCGGCGTACCCCAGGGATCTTCCCTCAGCCCAACACTGTTCAACATCTACATGGCCCCGCTCGCACGCATCGCCAGACAGCACGACCTCAACATTATCTCCTATGCCGACGACACTCAACTGATCCTCTCCCTCACCAAGGACCCCCTCGCCGCCAAATCCAATCTCCATGAAGGAATGAAGGTGGTCGCCGATTGGATGAAGATCAGCCGACTAAAGCTGAACACGGACAAGACAGAAGTCCTCATCCTCGGCTCCAACCCCTCAGCATGAGACGACTCCTGGTGGCCAACGACGCTGGGAGCAGCCCCGACACCCACCGACCACGCACGCAACCTGGGAGTCATCCTCGACTCAACGCTCTCCATGGCCAAGCAAGTCAACGCAGTCTCCTCCTCCTGCTTCAACACCCTCCGCATGCTTCGCAAGATCTACAGGTGGATCCCGACAGACACAAGAAGGACAGTCACCCAGGCCCTCGTCAGTAGCAGACTTGACTATGGGAACGCCCTCTACGCGGGAGCCCCGGCCAAGCTCATCAAGCGACTGCAACGCATACAAAACGCCTCCGCACGCCTGATCCTCGACATACTACGCCACAGCCACATCACCCCCCACCTGAGGAACCTGCACTGGCTCCCCGTTGACAGGAGGATCTCCTTCAAACTCCTCATCCACGCACACACGGCACTCCACAAGACTGGCCCAGCCTACCTCAACAGACGACTCTTCTTCTACGTCCCCAACCGCCAGCTCCGCTCCGCCGACCTCTCCCTCGCCACCGTCCCTCGCATTCGAAGAACAACCACCGGCGGCAGATCCTTCTCACACCTCGCCGCCAAGACCTGGAACACCCTTCCACTAAGCCTACGACAGACCCAAGACCTGCTGACCTTCAGGAGGCTACTCAAGACCTGGCTGTTCGACCAGTAGCAGCACCCCCCCCCTTTCCTCTCCCCAGTGCCTTGAGACCCTCGCGGGTAGGTAGTGCGCTCTACAAATTCTGTGATTGATTGATTGATGGGGCTTGTGGGGTTCTGGTTGTCCTCTGTACTTGCCCCGGCTGCCTCCATTGTGCTTCGCTGTTGTTTGGCTTTTGTTGGTATGTTTTTTTCTACTTTTATGGTGCATTTTCCCGCATGACGCGTGGGAATTGCAGGCCTGTGGCTGGTTTTCGTAGATTTTTGTATCGCGATTGGCGTCATCGCTACTATTTTCGCGTTGGGGTTTCGCGTTTTTGCGGCGTCACGTTGTTTCTAATGCGTTCATTTGACGCGTTGTCCTGTGACTATCGCATGGTACCGCCGTGTTGTGAATACCACGTTAACACGGAGTTGTTTTCCTGCGATGGACTGCGATGTGCAGGGTTGCGTTAAGCTACATTTGTGGTAGTTATCACACGTTCTTGAAAATATGCCCCTTTAATTTTCTACCTCGTTCCTAGGGTCAGTTATGTATATAAGATGTTATAAACAAACTCCCCATTCTGTCCTATGGGAACAGATAGCCTTGAGATGGTGAAAAACGAAATTGTCAGTATTTCACTATCAGGACATGCCACACACATCAGGGCATGTCCTATCTTTCACATACAATGTTCCCTGCCCAGAGGGGTACCTTGGGCCTATCTTAGGGGGGACATATGTAGTAAAGGGAAGGTTTAGGGACTGGCAAGTGTGTGCACTTGCCAAGTCGACATGGCAGTCCCAGACTGCACACAGGCTCTGCAATGGCAGGCCTGAGTCACATTTTACAAGTTGCTTCTGTGGGTGGCACAATCAGTGCTGCAAGCCCACCAGCAGCCTTTGATTTACAGGCCTTGGGCACACATAGTGCACTGTACTAGGGTCTGACAAGTAAATAAAATAAGCCAATCATGGAATCACTAATCCATAACAATAATTTGCAAAGGGAGCACTTACACCTTGGCACTGAACAGCAGTGGCTAAGTGGCCAAAACATCTAGACCAGCAAAAATGGAGTCCAACACACAGCAAAACACAGGAGGTAAAGGCAAAAAAATGGAAGGGAGACCCACGCCAATGGTGCCAGGTCTAACACGTGTCCCCTCCAGCTAAAATGTGGGGAGAACTACCCACCCTCTTGGGAGTTCTCTTCACTATGGCGGAAAAATCAGGACAGACCATCAGCATTGGCGTGTTCTGTACCAGGACCGTGTTCCACCGTAAAGTCCATCCCCTGTAGGGAAATGGACCACCTCAACAGCTTTGGATTCTCACCCCTCATTTGCATCAACCATCTGAGGGGCCTGTGGTCTGTCTGAACCCGGAAGTGAGTCCCAAACAAGTATGGTCTCAGCTTTTTCAGCGCCCAGACCACAGAAAATGCCTCACGATAAATCGCACTCCACCTCTGTTCCCATGGAAGTAACCTCCTACTAATGAAGGCTACAGGTTGGTCCAGGCCCTCCTCATTTAGCTGTGAGAGCACAGCCCCCACACCATGCTCTGAAGCATCTGTCTGCACAATGAACTCTTCTGAGAAGTTGGGTGCCTTAAGCATGGGCGCTGTGCACATGGCAGATTTCAGGGCATTAAAAGCCTTCTGGCAGGCGTCAGTCCAATTCACTTTCCTGGGCTGCTTCCTGGAAGTCAGCTCTGTCAAGGGGGCAACAATGGTGCCATACCCCTTGACAAATCTTCTGTAATACCCTGTGAGTCCTAAAAAGGCTCTCACCTCTGTCTGAGTCTTGGGGGGTTTCCAAGCCAGAATGGTATCAATCTTGGGCTGTAGGGGCGCCACCTGGCCGCTCCCCACCTCGTGTCCCAAGTACACCACTGAACCCTGCCCGATCTGACACTTGCTTGCCTTGATCATGAGGCCTGCCCTCCACAGCGCCTTTAACACTTCCCAGAGGTGGTGCAGATGTTCCTCCCAAGTGGCACTGAACACTGCAATGTCGTCCAGGTAGGCGGCACTGAAATCCTCCAGCCCAACCAACACCTGGTTTACCAACCTCTGAAAGGTGGCAAGGGCATTCTTCATCCCAAAGGGCATCCCCCGGAATTGGTAGTGCCCATCTGGTGTGGAGAATGCTGACCTCTCTCTTGCCCTATCAGTTAAGGTGATCTGCCAGTACCCAGACTTTAAGTCAAACGTACTGAGGTACCGGGCAGCCCCCAACCAATCGATGAGCTCATCAGCTCTGGGGATGGGGTGCGCGTCAGTCCTGGTGACTGAATTGTGCCCTCGGTAGTCCACACAGAACCGGAGTTTTGGTGTGGCACCGGGTGTGGCAGCCTTCGGGACCAAGACCACTGGGCTGGCCCAAGGGCTTTTTGAGGGCTCAATCACCCCTGGCGCTAACATCTTGGAGACCTCCTCCTTGATGCAAGCTCTGACTCTGTCAGTCACTCTGTAAATCTTATGTTTTACTGGAGGACTGTCCCCAGTGTCCATATCATGGACGCACCACTGAGTGACACCAGGGTCAGGGAGAACAGGTCAGCAAACTGTCCCAACAGTTGGCGACAGTCACTCTGCTGTTCAGGGGTCAGGGAGGTAGAGAGGTTCACACCGTCCACAGACCCATCTTGCTCCTTTGCAGACAGAAGGTCAGGAAGAGGTTCAGTCTCCTCTTCCATCCCAGCATCTGTTGCTAGGAGCATGCCCACTTCGGACCTCTCCAAGTGGGGCTTCAGGTGGTTCAAATGTAGGACCCGCAAAGGGTTCCTAGGAGACTGCAAGTCCACCAAGTAGATGACGTCACTCTTGCGCTCCACCACCTCAAATGGTTCTGTCCACTTATCCTGGAGCGCACAAGGCTCCACTGGGGCCATGACCCAAACCTTCTGTCCAGGTTGAAACTCGATCAGAGTGGAATTCTGATCATACCAGCGTTTCATTTCCTCCTGGCTGGCTTCCAGGTTCACCTAAGCAAGTTGCCTGAAGCGCTTAGTATGGTTCCTGAAGGCCAGCATGTAGCTATATACATCCTGGGGAGGTTTACTGGGAGCTTTCTCCCATCCTTCTTTCACCAGACTCAGAGGTCTTCTTACAGGATGGCCGTACAGCAGCTCAAAGGGACTGAACCCTAAGGACTTCTGGGGCACCTCTCTGTAAGCAAACAGCAGGCATGGTAAGAGGACGTCCCACTTACGCCTCAAGGGTTCACCAAGACCCTTAATCATGCCTTTTAGGGTCCGGTTGAATCTTTGAACCAGCCCATTACCTTGGGGGTGGTAAGGAGTGGTGAACGTGTAGGTTACACCGCACTCCTGCCACAGGGACTTCATATACTTTGATATGAAGTTGGTACCCCGGTCAGACACCACCTCTCTGGGGAACCGCACACAGGAGAAAATCCCCATCAATGCATGACCCACCACGGGGGCCGTCACAGTCCGGAGAGGGATGGCTTCCGGGTACCGGGTGGCATGGTCCACCAAGACCAAGATAAACCTGTTGCCCATGGCTGTCTTGGGATCCAGAGGTCCCACAATGTCAATACCCACCCTCTCAAAGGGGGTGCTGACTACAGGGAAAGGTTAGAGAGGAGCCTTACACTTCCTCCCACTCTTACCACGTGTCTGGCAAGTCTGGCAAGACCTACAGTGAGCATCAGAATGCTTGCGCATTTGGGGCCAGTAAAAGGGGGTGACAAGCCTCTCAAAGGTCTTGTCTTGCCCCAAATGCCCTGCCAAAGGCACATCATGAGCCAGACCCAGTAGGAAGGCTCTGAAGTGCCTGGGTACCACCAGCACACGGGCTGACTCAGGCCCAGCAACCTTAGGCTTGCTATACAGGAGGCCATTCTCCCAGCATATCCAATGTGACCTGGACTGAACACCTGCTGCCTGGTTTGCAGCCTGTTGCCGCAAACCAATGAGAGAAGGGCACGTCTGCTGCTCCTGGCAGAACTCCTCCCTGGTGGGCCCTCCTTCTTGCTGCCAATGGGTCAGCTCAGGAAGGTCCCCCAGTTAAGCCATTTGTTCCCCTGTAGGCTCCAGGGTATCCCCCTCAGGGTCTACCTCCTCCTGGACTGCGGGAACTTCGGGGCCAGTTTCCTGCGCCTCCTGCCTCTTCTCTTCCCGGCAGGCACCTGGGCCACTCTTTCAGGCTCCAGGTCCTCTTGAATGCCCTCACCGGCTGCCATTGACCGAGTGGTCACACACGGCCACTCAGGCAGACCCAACATCTCTAAATAAGACCTCAGCTCCAACTTCGCCCAAGGGGAGCTCTCCAAATCATTGCCTAGCAGACAGTCAACAGGCATGGCTGGCCTCACAGCTACTTTCAAGGTACCTGAGACCTCCCCCCACTGAAAGGGAACCTGTGCCACTTTGCAGAGGCACTCTGAATTGTCAGCGACAACTACTGGGTAGAATGTGTTGGGGAGCACTTGCTCTTCAGACACCAGCCGACAACTGACAGCTGTCACACTGGCTCTGGTGTTTCTCAGAGCCTCCACACTATGGCCATTGATGGTCACCCACTGCCTGTACTTTTTAGTGTGATCAGGCAGATGAGTCCTTGGGACCATCTCTCTGTCTCCTAAAGAGACCAGGGACATCTCTGAGGGACCCCACCCACCATGGGCACCCGACTCCTCCCCCAAGGCAACACTAGCCAGTTCCCGGGGCGGTGCACCAGTGGGTGCGGTGGTAACCGGTTTGGGACACTTAGGATCCCCAGGAAGTGGCCCACCTGACCACAACTAAAACAGGTCTTGGGACCCCTTTGAACAGGCTTACCTGTCGAGACACATGGTTTCTTCTCTGTGGGAGGCTGGGAACCCTTACCTTGGTTCCCTTGGGGATTACTTTGGGGCCCTTTTTGGAACTCCTTTTGTTTACCCTTGTCCCCCCCACGCTTCTGCTGGGGACCCTGCCCACCTTTGGAGGAGTCTCCCACAGGACCTTTGTGGACCCTGGTACTGACCCAGCGGTCCGCCTCCACAGCAATCTTCCTGGGGTCAGTCAGCTTACTATCAATCAGGTGCTGGCGCAGCTCTGGAAAACAACTACTGGACAAGTGCTCCCATGCAACCAAATCATAGAGCCCCTGCAAATCAGTTACCTTGCTACCCTTCACCTGTCCATCCAGTGCTCTGCAAAAATAACATACATATTCAACCCAAGTAATGGACTCCAGCTTCTTACAGTTTCTAAATTTCTGCCTATAGAGCTCTGGGGTCAACCCATACCTGGTTATCAAGGCTTCCTTCATGGGGGCATAGGACATTTGATCCTCAGTGGGCAAAGCTAGCAATGTCTCCCTTCCTTCACTGACAAAGCGGCCCCACAACCCCGCTCTCCAATCTCTCTCAGGGACTCTGTGGGACCTCATTGCTACCTCATAGGCCTTGAACCACTGACCAATGTCCTCCTGCTTTGTGAAATCCTTAATAACGTCCTTGGGGATGTATACTTTCCCTTCGACAGGCCCGGATGGTGTGCTGCCACCAGAGGGAGTGATCTCTAGACTCTTTGCTTTCAGCTCCAACTCCCTCAACACTCTTTCATGCTCGAAAAGCATCTTTTTCTCTTCCATGGCTAACCTCTTATTCTCCAACTCCAATTTCTTATTCTCTATGTCAGACTGGCTCCCCAGCTTGAGCCTAGCAAGCTCCAACTCATGCACTGTGCTTTTCTCCCTGTCCTCCAACTCTTCTGGAGACAGACCCCTTGAAGACACACTGCTGCCTTCCCTGGGAGGTACACCCCTCCAGTTAGGCCCACTAGCCCATCCTGCTGCCCTTCTAAATTCTCACCCTCCACCATAGGCTCCTCAGTCTTCCCACTGGCATTCCTTGCTTCCAACCAGGCCCTCAGCGCCTTTTGGAATTCCTCCTTTCGGGTGAGGCCTTTCATGGAGATTTTACATTTTTTGCAGATGGTTTTAAGTTGTGGCACGTTGTAGGTATCAACCCTTTCCTCTTCAAATTCAATATCCACAGATGCAAGTGATGCTTGTTTACTCATGGGGACAATTGTCAGTTCTCAAAATGCAAAAAGATTCCAAGAAAGACAAAAAAAATTCTACCAAAATGAATGTAGTCGCGTAATGGTCTGCACTCACTAGAAGTGTACACCAACCCCTGTATGTAAATTAACCCTGTGTATAATACTTGAGCATACAAAGTTTGTGCTACTACACACATTGCACATAGCAGAGTGAAAAACTGTGCTAATAGATGTAACATAGCAACAGTAAAATGAACACCTTCAAATGATTTGATAAAGCAATTTTCCATGCTAAAAAGCATATAACTAGTTCACAAAAGTGAACTTTGACAATAAATTATCAAGCAATGAGAGAGGTGATGATTTTGGGGTCCCCCCTAACCTAGGGGGAGGACCAAGCAGATGCCTTGAACACAAAAAGCATATCATGTGAACGATTCAGTGGTGGTCCCTTCCTCCTAGGACCACCCCAAGCACAGTTATGGGCAAAAATACAATCCCAACCAAAGGCCCTGCAAAGCATTATGGGACGAGATTAGCAGTGGGCAGTGAATATTATAGTGTCCAATATCAAAATAATTCTACAAAGAGCTGCAGTTCAACTAGTCGTTACTAGATGTCCCTCACAAGTCAAATGCAAAAGCATTGAAATTATTAATACATCAAGCTGCAGTTCCACTAGTCGTTACTAGATGTCCCTCACGAGTCAAATGCAAAAGCATTGAAACCCTTTCATGAAGCTTTTGCATTTGACTCGTGAGGGACATCTAGTAACGACTAGTGGAACTGCAGCTCTTTGTAGAATTATTTTGATATTGGATACTATAATATTCACTGCCCACTGCTAATCTCGTCCCATAATGCTTTGCAGGGCCTTTGGTTGGGATTGTATTTTTGCCAATAACTGTGCTTGGGGTGGTCCTAAGAGGATGGGACCACCACCGAATCGTTCAAAAGATGTGCTTTTTGTTTTCAAGGCATCTGCTTGGTTCTCTCCCTAGGTTAGGGAGGATCCCAAAATCATCACCTCTCTCACTGCTTGTTAATTTATTGTTTTCACTTTTGCGAAATAACTATATGTATCTTTAGCATATTAAGACAGAGATATTTAATTTATCTTAAATTGCACTGTGCAAGATGCTTTTGGCAATTATTGTACAGTGCAGTCAAGCACACAGCTATGCAATTTGCATAACTACGTGTAGTTCAAAATGTATTTCTCGTAGCTACGTGAAGTGCTACTACGCAAACTACGCCCAGCCTTAATGTAAATCACAAATGCAAGTTCAGGATCTCACCGCTGCCACCAATGTTAGAAATGAGGGTTTTTAGTTGGTAGAGGTAGGTATCTTTGTCCAAATAGGGACCCTTGCTTCTAGTCAGGGTAAGGGGGATACGCTCCTAAAATAACCCCTGCTCACCCCTTGGTAGCTTGGCACGAGCAGACAGGCCTATCTCAGAGGCAGTGTGTAAAGCATTTGTGAACGCATACAGTAATACAGTGAAAACACTACAAATGGACACCACACCAGTTTAGAAAAATAAGTAGTCTTTATCTAAACCAAAACAAGACCAAACGACAAAAATCCACAATACAGTATTTAAAATAAGACTTTCAGATGGTAGAAATAGTTCAGTTCAAGCAAATTGCAGATGAGACACTTTTCTCACAAAGTACCTGGGATGCGTCACGCAAAAAAACAAAACGGGCCGCAGGGAAGGTGATGCGTCAGTTCCTTACACTCAGGGAAGGTGATGCGTTGGTTCCTTGCTCCGGGGGAGGTGATGCGTTGGTTCCTTACTGCAGTGATGGGGAGGTGATGCGTCGGTTCCTTACCGAAGAGGAGGTGATGCATCAGTTTCTTACTGCCTGGGGAGGTGATGCGTCGGTTTCTTACTGCGTCCCCCAGCGATGCGATAGACTTGGCACCTTGATGCGATGTGACAATCCGGTGACGATGCATGAACTCGGGCAGCCGCACAGCAGGCCTTGCGTCGAACTCAGTGCGATGATCTCAGACTTCGGAGATCGGTGCACTCGATGCGGCGTGCAGTGATTTCTCGAGCCGCGGCAGGCACTGTGACGGTTTCTTCGGTGATACATCAGAAACAGATGCGGATGCGTCTCGCTTCTTCGAAGTTGCACCGATTTTCCAGTTCCTAGCTGAAAATAGTCTCTAGAGGTCCAGAACAGCAGCAGGCACCTCTTTGCAGGTTAGAATTCCCAGCAAGGAAATTCAGGGGAGCTGGTGGTGAAGTCTTTGTGTCCCTGAGACTTCAGAACATGAGGCAAGCTCAGTTTCAAGCCCTTGGAGATCTTCTTTCAAGCAGGTGACAAAGCAAACAGCAAAGTCCTTTTCTCCTTTCCTTGGCAGCAAGCAGCCACTGCAGGCCAACCCCAGACAGCAAACAGCACAGGGGGAGTATTCCTCCTCAGTTTCTCCGGCTCTTCTCCTTGGCAAATGTTCCTCTTGATTCCCCAGAAGTGATCTAAAAGTCTGGGGTCTGGGCCCCTCTTTTTATACCCAAAAATCCTTTGTTCTCTGAAGTTAGAGAGTGTCTGTACCCAGCCAAAACCAGTTCTGTGGGGCACTTTGCAAGTGCACAACAACCTCCATTGTCAGTGTGAGCCCTGGCTCCGGACACACCACAGGGGGGCAGAGCCATCATTGTGGAAGGCAGGCACAGCCCTATTCAGGTGCAGGTGCTACTCCTCCCACCACTCCAAATGCAGCCCGGGCCTTTTCAGCCCAGCACTGACTCATCAGGCTCTCTGTAGCCACTGCTCCTCCCCAGCTCCTGACACTCCAAAGCCAGACATGCAATACACAAACCTAGCAGAGGCATACTGGATGGCTAAGCAAAAAAATACCTACTTTCTAAATGTGTTATTTTCAAACACAGAATGTAAAAATCACCCTCACTAAAAGATGCATTTTGACATTCTGAGTTCAGGCATACTAAACTTTATTTTTCTACCTCGTTCCTAGGGTCAGTTATGTTTATAAGATGTTATAAACAAACTCCCCATTCTGTCCTATGGGAACAGATAGCCTTGCAATAGTGAAAAACTAAATTGGCAGTCTTTCACTATCAGGACATGCCACACACATCAGGGCATGTCCTACCTTTCACATACAATGCACCCTGCCCACAAGGGTACCTTGGGCCTATCTTAGGGGTGACTAATATGTAGAAAAGGGAAGGTTTAGGGACTGGCAAGTGTGTGCACTTGCCACGTCAACATGGCGGTCCCAGACTGAACACAAGCTCTGCAATGGCAGGCCTGAGTCACATTTTACAAGTTGCTTCTGTGGGTGGCACAACCAGTGCTGCAAGCACACCACATCATTTGATTTACAGGCCCTGGGCACACATAGTGCACTGTACTAGGGTCTGACAAGAAAAATCAAATAAGCCAATCATGGGATCACTAATCCATAACAATAATTTACAAACGGAGCACTTGCACTTTGGCACTGAACAGCAGTGCCAAAGTGCCCAAAGCATCTAGACCAGCAAAAATGGAGTCCAACACACAGCAAAACACAGGAGGTAAAGGCAAACAAATGGAAGGGAGACCCACACCAATGGTGCCAGGTCTAACATGGTGGTATTGGCATTGGTGGTGGTATTGGTGGTGGTATTGATGGTATTGGTGGTGGTATTGGTGGTGGTGGTATTGGTGATATTGTTGGTGGTATTGGTATTGGTGGTATTGGTGGTGGTGGTATTGGTGGTGGTATTAGTGGTGGTGGTATTGGATTGGTGGTGGTGGTATTGGTAGTGGTATTGGTATTGGTGGTGGTGGAATTGGTGGTGGTGGTGTTATTGGTGGTGGTGGTGGTATTGGTGGTGGTATGGTATTGGTATTGGTGGTGGTATTCAATTGGTGGTGGTGGTATTGGTGGTGGTGGTGATATTGGTGGTGGTGGTGGTATTGGTGGAGGTGGCATAGGTGGTGGTATTTGTGGTGGTGGTGGTATTTGTGGCGGTGGTATTTGTGGTGGTGTTGGTATTGGTGGTGGTATTGGTGGTGGTGGTGGCATTAGTGGTGGTATTGGTGGTGGTATTGGTGGTGGTATTGGTGGTGGTATTGGTGGTGGTGGTATTGGTGGTGGTGGTGGTATTGGTGGTGGTGGTATTGGTGGTGGTGGTATTAGTGGTGGTGGTGGTATTGGTGGGGGTGTTATTGGTATTGGTGGTGGTGGAATTGGTGGTGATGGTATTGGTGGTGGTATTGGTATTGGTGGTGGTATTGGTGGACGGTGGTGGTATTGGTGGTGTTGGTGATGGTGGTATTGGTGGTGGTGGTGTTATTTGTGGTGGTGGTATTGGTGGTGGTATTGGAGGTGGTATTGGTGGTGGTGGTATTGGTGGTGGTGGTATTGATGGTGGTGGTATTGGTGGTGGTGGTGGTATTGGTAGTGGTGGTGGTTGTGGTGGTATTGGTTGTGGTGGTATTGGTGGTGGTATTGGCGGTGGAGGGGGTATTGGCGGTGGTATTGGTGGTGGTGGTATTGGTGGTGGTGGTGGCATTGGTGGAGGTATTGGTGGTGGTATTGGTGGTATTGGTGGTGGTATTGGTGGTGGTGGTGTTGGGGGTATTGGTGGTGGTATTGGTGGTGGTATTGGTGGTGATATTGGTATTGGTGGTGGTGGTATTGGATTGGTGGTGGTGGTATTGGTGGTGGTATTGGTGGTGGTGGTATTGGAAGTGGTGGTATTGGTGGTGGTGGTGGTATTGGTGGTGGTGATGGTATTGGTGGTGGTGGTATTGGTGGTGGTGGTGGTATTGGTGGTGGTGGTATTGGTGGTGGTATGGTATTGGTATTGGTGGTGGTGGTATTGGATTGGTGGTGGTGGTATTGGATTGGTGGTGGTATTGGTGGTGGTATTGGTGGTGGTATTGGTGGTGGTGGTATTGGTGGAGGTGGTATAGGTGGTGGTATTGGTGGTGGTGGTATTGGTGGTGGTTTTGGTGGTGGTATTAGTGGTGGTATTGGTGGTGGCATTGGTGGTGGTATTGGTGGTGGTGGTGGTGGTATTGGTATTGGTATTGGTGATGGTGGTATTGGTGGTGGTATGGTATTGGTGGTGGTAGTATTGGATTGGTGGTGGTGGTATTGGTGGTGGTATTGGTGGAGGTGGTATAGGTGGTGGTATTGGTGGTAGTGGTATTGATGGTGGTGGTATTGGTGGTGGTGGTATTGGTGGTGGTATTGGTGGTGGTATTAGTGGTGGTTTTGGTGGTGGTGGTTGTATTGGTGGTATCGGTGGTGGTATTGGTAGTGGTATTTGTGGTAGTGGTATTGGTGGTAGTGGTATTGATTATGGTGATATTGGTGTTGGTGGTATTGGTATTGGTGATGGTTGTGGTGGTATTGGTGGTGGTACTGGTGGTGGTATTGGCGGTGGTGGTGGTATTGGTGGTGGTATTGGTGGTGGTGGTATTGGTGGTGGTGGTATTGGTGGTGGTATTGGTGGTGGTGGTGTTTGTGGTATTGGTGGTGGTATTGGTGGTGGTGGTATTGGTGGTGGTATTGGTATTGGTGGTATTGGTGGTGGTGGTATTGGTGGTGGTGGTATTGGATTGGTGGTGGTGGTATTGGGGGTATTGGTGGTGGTGGTGGTATTGGTGGTGGTGGTATTGGTGGTGGTGGTGATATTGGTGGTGGTGGTGGTATTGGTGGTGGTGGAATTGGTGGTGGTGGAATTGGTGGTGGTGGTGGTATTGGTGGTGGTGGTATTGGTGGTGGTGGTATTGGTGGTGGTGGTATTGGTGGTGGTGGTATTGGTGGTTGTATGGTATTGGTGGTGGTGGTATTGGATTGGTGGTGGTGGTATTGGTGGTATTCGTGGTTGTGGTGGTATTCGTGGAGGTGGTATTGGTGGTGGTATTGGTGGTGGTGGTGGTATTGCTGGTGGTGGTAGTGGTGGTGGTGGTGGTATTGGTGGTGGTGGTGGTATTGGTGGTGGTGGTATTAGTGGTGGTATTGGTGGTGGTATTGATGGTGGTGGTGGTATTGGTGGTGGTGGTATTAGTGGTGGTGGTGTTATTGGTGGTGGTGTTATTGGTATTGGTGGTGGTGGTATTGGTGGTGATGGTATCGGTGGTATTGGTGGTGGTATTGGTGGTGGTGGTGGTATAGGTGGTGGTGGTAGTATTGGTGGTGTTGGTGGTGGTGCTATTGGTGGTGGTGGTATTTGTGGTGGTGGTGGTGGTGGTGTTGGGGGTGGTGGTGGTATTGGTGGTGGTATTGGTGGTGGTGGTATTGGTGGTGGTGGTATTGGTGGTAGTGGTATTGATGGTGTTGGTATTGGTATTGGTGGTGGTGGTATTGGTGGTGGTGGTGGTATTGGTAGTGGTATTGGTGGTGGTTGTGGTGGTATTGGCGGTGATGGTATCGGTGGTATTGGTGGTGGTGGTATAGGTGGTGGTGGTGGTGGTAGTATTGGTGGTGTTGGTGGTGGTCCTATTGGTGGTGGTGGTATTTGTGGTGGTGGTGGTGTTGGGGTGGTGGTGGTGGTATTGGTGGTGGTGGTATTGGTGGTGGTGGTATTGGTGGTGGTGGTATTGGTGGTAGTGGTTTTGGTGGTAGTGGTATTGATGGTGTTGGTATTGGTATTGGTGGTGGTGGTATTGGTGGTGGTGGTGTTGGTATTGGTATTGGTGGTGGTGGTATTGGTGGTGGTGGTGGTATTGGTGGTGGTATGGGTGGTGGTGGTGGTATTGGTGGTGGTGGTATTGGTGGTGGTGGTGGTATTGGTGGTGGTGGTATTGGTGGTGGTGGTGGTATTGGTGGTGGTATTGGTGGTGGTGGTGGTATTGGTGGTGGTGGTATTGGTGGTGGTGGTGGTATTGGTGGTGGTGGTATTGGTGGTGGTGGTGGTATTGGTGGTGGTATTGGTGGTGGTGGTGGTATTGGTGGTGGTGGTATTGGTGGTGGTGGTGGTATTGGTGGTGTTGGTATTGGTGGTGGTGTTGTTGTTAATAAAACAGGATTTTGAAAACAACCCGTCAGGTGGCTTTAGTACAGATGACATGTAACACAGATGTGCTGTTGTCAGCTTCAGCCCATTAGCACAGGATTATGTGCTACCTGGAATTCATATGACTTAATTTGCTAATCCTTTCTAATTCCATTTTACTTGGGGGGTTGAAACAGACACAAGATAATGCCGGGTTAAAGTGATTGAAAGGAGGTGCCCGTGTTACGGGGCAGCCGTGCTGCTTAAACATGCGGTTTCAGCTGAAGCAGCACATGTCCGGTCTGAAGTAAGAGAAACTCAATAATGTAAATAGTGCTTACAGACTAAATAACAGGTCCCATGTAACAACTGAAGTAAAAGGGCCAGTCGCCATGGGAGGGCACAAATGAAGACAAGGCCGTACTAAGGATGGACTAACAAGCCTATTAACGAATCCGAAGGCAGCATTTACGAAAGACAATGACACAGGCCAATGAAAAATATGGGAGGAGAGTGGGCGCGGCTTCTCTCCCATAGTCTACTACAGCAGGCTCGCAGAGTGAAGAGCGCATGCGCGCTGCCGCTAGGCTCCACATAAAAATGATGTCCCTCACTCAGTAGTACTCTGGATCAACTTTTGCGGCACATTGGTGTTGACCAAACAGATATGGTAAAAAATAAATTGACCACACCTTTCATAACCCTAAACCATTAAATACATCTAAAAAAATCCAAGGGCCTGATTTAGATGTTGGTGGATGGGTTAATTCGTCACAACGGTGATGGATATCTCGTCCACCGAAATATAAATCCCATTGGATATAATGGGATTTATATTTCAGCAGGCAGGATATCAGTCACTGTTGTGATGGAGTAACCCGTCGGACAACATCTAAATCAGGCCCTAAGTCACCATGTTGAATCCTCCAAGTTCACCTTCTTAGTCACCTGTTAATTTCCGGATCCTTGCAGATGTTCAGCTGAGTAGCTGGATAAGACAGAGATCAAATGCGCTGCCTCCTGCCTGAGCTTCAGAAAAGTTCAAAACCAGAGAAATGGACATCAAGTGATCAATACAACTCTCTGACAAGATGATTTCACAGGTGCTTATAGCTCTGGAGCCAGAACCGATCCTACTAGCAACAAGCCTAGATAGCATGATTGGAAGTTTAATCTCTGAAGGATTTTTCTTAATTCTTTTACTGAAAAGCCATCTGCAAAGACAAACTCATTCAGTACCCACTTTGAGAAAACATACTTGAAATGCTCCTTTAAAACCCTTAAAACGATGATCCTGCATCACACTCCTCTCAACCTGTGAGTATATAGCATGTTTAGAAGGTCCATGTGATCCTGACATGAGTTTTCTTGGTGACTGACATCAAAGAACACTTGAGTTGTGTCACACCAGATGCCTGTATTCCGACCACATGCTTTTCTGTCCAATGTATGCAACCACTGCAGTTCAACAATTTGTATTTTCTCATGTATCGGGAGTCCTCCATATCACATGTCCCACAAGCTCTCTTCGGACCACTTCTTTTCAAACCACATTTCTTTCTAATTACCAGGCTCACTGTTCCATTGTTGGGATATTTGGACTTCAATACTGCTCCATCTTGCCCACCTTGTACTCAGAGGAAGCTAAACAGCCACTTCCAAGAACACAGGGAGAAGGGGGAACTGGAAAAGACATACGCCACTGCGTAACAAACTCTCATGGGCCTGGTGTGGATTCATCTCTGGAATCGCATCCTGAAGAGAATAAACAACATTTACTTCATAGTCTTCTGAACAATGTATCTCACACTAGCTAAATACTGTTTATGAAACAACCTTTTAAAGTTGGGTAACACTCTGCGGCTATGTGTATTTGTGAATATATATTTTTTTGACTGCAACAGATAATATGAAATCTTAGTCTAAAGTCTAACTCTTTTGCTGTGTGCATGCAAAACTAGGGGCTAGATGCACAAAAAGAATTTTGGGTACGCAAATGTCCCAATTTGCAGAATCGGGCCGAATGCGACCACAAAAATGCTCTTTCTGATGTACAAAGCCCAAATTGCGATTTGGTAACTTACTACCGAATCACAATTCGGTAACTTGTTATTGAATAGCAATTTGGGTTTTGCGATTTAGTATTTCGTAGGGGCGTGCTGAGGACATCCCTTCTTAATACCGAATCACAGTGTTATGTACAAATGTTTTGCGACTGACATGCGGTCACAAAACATTCGCAATTTACCGCCTTCTGATAGTTGGTGTTAACTCAGCTGCAAATGGGGAGCGGTCCCCAAGAGACTCCTTCTCCTTTGAGAATGGTTGACTAAATAGTTTTTTAAAGGAGGCCTTTGGACCACTGCCTCCTCTTATAAAAATGTACTTAAATGTTGAATTTTTTTTTTTTCAATCGCAGCCTGTTTTCCTTTAAGGAAAACTGGCTGCGTTTTAACAAAAAAATTGCTTTATTTAAAAGCAATCACAGACATGGTGGCCTGCTGACCCTTGCAGGCCACCATCTCTGTGATGGCAGTGAATTGTAGTGGGTCTACTTGCGACCCACTCTGAATCCCTAAATGAAACTCAATGAGTTTCATACATAAGCAATAGCGATTTCCTAATTGCGATTCGCATAAAATCGTAATTAGGTAATCATATCTCTATTTTCTTACATCTAGCCCCTAATCTCTTAACTACCTTGAATAATATTGAATGCAGTTTAGAATACGTTAAGAAAACCAGATCAAGTATTTGATTCAAACTCTATAGAAGAAATGGAAAATTGTCATGCCACAGATGAAACTAAACTTTAGTTCAATAGAAGTCGTCATGAAACATTGAAAAAATGTCCATATCCATACAAGCCAGTAGTACTCCAGCAACAATCAGTAACTGTTAGACCTGGCATCCTTGGAGTGGTTTCCCGTAACTTTTTGCCTTCAACCCTCCTATTTTGCTGAGTCTGTTTTTGCTGGCTTTAGGACTCTGCACACTTTACCACTGCTAACCAGTGCTAAAGTGCATGTGGTCCCTCCTTAAAATATGGTAACATTGGCTTATCCCAAATTGACACATTAAATTTACTTGTACGTCTCTAGTAAAGTGGCATTACTTGTACCCAGGGCCTGTAATTGAAATGCTACTGGTGGCCCTACAGCACTGATTGCACCACCCACTTAAGTGGCACTTTAAACTTGTCTCGGCCTGGAAAAATAAACCTTTTGTCAGGCCCATACCTTCCTTTTTTAATTCATATTCCACCCCGAGGGTTGGCCCTGGACAGCCCAGAGTGCAAGGTGCAGTATATTTAAAAAGTTGGACATGTACCTTTGAGGTTTACATGTCTTGGTTGTGAAAAACTATTACATTTCTTTTTCACTACTGCAAGGCCTGCCTCTTCCACAGGATAACATTGGAGTGGCCTGAGGAACTGCTGCCCTGCTGTGCTAACCTGCTGCATGCTGCCCTCTTGCCTGGGTGAGAAGGACTGGACCATCATCTCTTGAACTAAAAGTGACTCCAAGGGGTAGTTGGATGGCCTCCTGATCTGCATCCTTAGAGACTTAACAGGCTTCCAACAACCTTGTTTCTTCACTCAGACTCTGCCATCTGTGAGTCTACCCTGCCAAGTGCTGCCACCCTGGTTCTCGGCACTTGGAAGTGGGCTTAAAGTACTCTGTCGGCCTCTGTGGAATGGACGCATCTGATCTGCTGAGCGGTGCAACCGCAGCAGAGCAGACACATCTCTGCTGCTGCATGGATTGGACCCGTTACAAAGACCCACATCGCTCGACCAGATAACCACAGTTGGCGCTTTGTGCTTTTTGGTGCAATTTTTACTAAGATTTTTAAAATTGCATATCTCCAGTTCTACTGATTGGATTTTTGTCATTCTGGTCTTGTTTCATTTCTTAAAGAAAGCTCCATACTTCTAACTTGGTGGTATGGGATCCTTTTTATGTGGTATTTTTCACGTTGTTACTGTTTGAAGTGTTGCATAAATACTTTATACATTGACTCTAAGTTAAGCCTGACTGCTCAGTGTCAAGCTACCAGGGGGTTGAGCACAGGTTAATTTTGGGTTTGCTTGTGCCTTACCCTGACAAGGATTATGGTTGACCGGGGCTCATTCCCCAGTCAAGCAGTAACTCAACTTCTTACAGTTACTCTGAAGAATTCCAGCTGATACCACAAAGAGGATGTGAACAGACAAAAAACGGCCATTAGAAAGTGAGGTTTGACAGGGAAAGCGCCTTGATATACTGAAGTTCAAAGGTGGCCGCCACATTCTAGGTCACATTTGTTCTCATTTGGAATGTGACTTGAACTATGTGGATGCCATCTTGGCTTGGCGTGCACTTCATATTGGAACCCTCTATTTTCTAAAAAGTTGTAATGAGAACATTGGTCATTGGCTGAGATGTGTGCTCCTGTTGTCCTTTTCATTTGTATTAACGATAATTGTAATGAATCGAATTATTAGGTTGTAGAATTATACCTTGTATTAAATTGTTTTATGTGGTTAGTTTGGAATGTTTCTTCCTGGAGGAAATCAACTGATTGTTTAGTGGAATCCTGGTACATTGCATCATCCTGGCTATCACTTCCGCCCCCTTGAGTATGAATACTAAACTACACGTAATAAAAGATTAGAGACTTGTGCGATGCTCAAAGTAGTAGACAATGCCCAGACGTCTCCTCAATACCACTGGACATAGGGACCTAAGCTATTTGTTCTGTACAGCATTGCTGTGCACAATATTGTTGGTGTCATGGCTCAGCCTTGGGAGGTACTACAGCATTCTGTGTTTTCTGTATAATTTTAACAACCTTATTTTCCACTTCACAAGACTCAGGGGGATATTCTCAAGAATGTGTGTTAACTATCGCCAAAATCGCTTAACACAACTTCTCACATCGCAGTCTATCGCGGGAAAATAACACCGTGTTAGCGCAGTATTCACAACCCGTCGGCACCATGCGATAGCCTCACGATAATGCGACAAATGCCCACGGTAAAATCAACGCGACGCCGAAAAAATGTGAAACACGAACGCCAAAGAAGTGGCGATGACCCCAATGGCGATACAAAAATCTGCGAAAACCAGCGACAGGCATGCTATTCCCACGCGTCATGTGTGAGAATGCACTATAAAATCAGACAAAAAAAAAAAAATGTAACTGCGTAGCACCATGGACGCATCCGGACCGAGTGCAGAGGACAACGCGAACCCCACAAGCCCCACAGACGACCAGCCAGGAACCCCGGTGCAGGGGAAGGGCAAGGAGAAGAGGAAGAGGAAGACGGGGTTCAGTCCGCAGGAAAACCGGATCATCGTCACGGAGGTGACCGAACACTACCAACAACTGTTCGTCACCTCCACTGTGTCATTGGCAACACAAACGGAAATATGGCAGTCCATCGTGAACAACGTGAATGCAGTCGGAGTGTCGAGGAGGTCAATGGAGGACGTCAAGAGGCGCTGGCATGATGTGACAAGCCAAACCAAGCAGAAACTCGCTGCCAACCGGAAGGCAGCAACGGCCACTGGAGGTGGGAGTCCTGCGCCACAGGAGGAGCTGGGTGAGCTGGAGGAAATGGTGGCCACAGTCATCAGTGCGGAGATGGCGCAAGGAGTTGGGGGTCCGGACACTGCTCGACATGACCTGACCCAACAGCAACAGGGTGAGTAACCACCAGGGACTGGGGGGACGGAGGGAGATGGGCACAATGGCACACATGCACAATCAAGAATAGCACACTGCACACCCACAATGACTGTGGAACATGTCCCTGATGGCCTTGGAACACTGCAGCACACATAGAAACACCAAGTAGGCCCCCCTCCACCATGTGCACAAAAGGCCCCCCCATCACCAATCTCACAACCTACCGAGCCACACTGACAATGCAAGTGACACTGCATGACCAATAGCATGGCTGCAGTCAAAATACATGACATGGTGCACAACACGACACAGAGGTGGCCCAGTGTGGATAACATCCTCAAAGGAGCAGGTCACACTCTGACACATCCACGTGCACATACAACCCCTGACGTCAACAACACATCTGCAGACCAACAATGTTGCACAAGAGTACGAAATCCGTCCAAGAGCACAAATGACCCAAGTCACCAACATCTCTGCACCGTAAAAGCACACAAGTCAAAGGCACACCGCCTCAAAGGGATAATGGGCCGCTAAATCAGCGCTGCAGGGGCGACTCTCCCACAATGTAGCACACACACATAGCAATCACAGCACATCAACATTGATGACAATGTGGTACAAAGTGTCACACTAACACCACAAAACAGAGGACACAACTGGTGCCGCATGTGCGTACAAAATGGCCAATCACATCAGGCATAGCAGGAAACTGTCAGATGATAATGTACGAGTACAACCTCACATCCGTCATGTAGTCGGAATGTCCACTGTCCCCCATCAAATACCCAGCTCCTCCAAAACAGTCACAATGTACATTGTCATGCAGTCAGTATGTAAACATGTACAATGCATGCACATACATGTAACACACTGTTAACCTGCATCTCCACTTCACATTGCAGAGGGACAATCAACACCTCCTGCAGAGCAGACCAGACATCTCTTCAGTGATGAGGAGGAGGAACCCCTGGCCATCTGCTCCGACACCCTCCAACGGCTCGTGGACAGCCTCCGCACCCCACCTCCAGGAGCAGGGCAGCCCAGCTGCATCGAGGTGATACCACCCCCTGCACAGACCACACAGCAGGAAGCACCCACCACCACGGCTGGCTCCCAGCACCTCACTGAAGAACACATGGCATTCCAACGCCGTGTGTCAGACTGCCAGAGGGGCTGGCTGAACAGGTGCGGGTGGGTTTCGACCTCATGGCAGCCAAACTAGATGCCATACGTGGGTGTCTAAGTCCCATCAGGGACCACTTACACTCCCTAACGGACACCCACAGTCCGCTCCATGCCCTACAACAATTCTTGGCTGACCTCGCTGGAGCCATTACTCGGATACAAGAACTGTCTAGGCAGAGAGGCTCCAGCGACAACAGCACAGAGTTGGCACAGATGCGGAGGACAATGGAGAACATGGAGCGGATGCAGGCAGGAAGGATGGCTGCCACGGCTGAACACCAGCGAGATATAGCTGGGATCTACCATGCCCTGCAGATCCTCATCTTGCCATTGCTGCCACAGAGCCTGCCCCAGATGACTGCCGCAGGAACTTCGACACACACATCTCCGCCCCATGATGTGTCAGTGGCACACAGTGATGCAGCCATACCACCTCCACCCCCTGATGTGTCAGTGGCACACAGTGATGCAGCCATAACACCACCACACACACCTGGCACACCTGACACAGAAGACATATCAGAGGACGAAGATGTGGACGGTAGTGACTCTGTGTCAAAAAGGAGGTTGTAGCCTTCATCCCCCGCCATATGGCCTGTTTCTGCTTGGTACTGCCCTCTGCATCATGCCCTGGTACAACACCTTCCACTATCCCCCGAAACACTCTGCGACATTGACCTGGACCCCGACATGGACTACCATATCTGCTCTGGTTACCAATGACACAGCAAACAGGCTGCGGACTCAACCCTTCCTCTACCGATTAACTTGCCATTCCCTAATGACTCTGTTTGGCCCTCCACTGGGCAACCATGTAATGTGGGGTGTGCATGGCCATGTACTGCTCCAGCTCCGACACTCCACAGGATGTGAATAAAACATTCCTAATCACACAGATGTGTCATGTCTAAGTTCAATCAAGTATAACAGTATGGATGACTGTAGGGACATTAATTGCACAAAAAGGTACACCCTGGGAAAGGACATCAATGCGCATGTTTGACCGTGACACACATGGCCAATTAGATGACTGTGAAGGTGTGAACTAGCTGTGGCCTCATTGATCATGAACAACAATCTCTCAACCCCACAACGTAGCCCCACGTCCATGTATTAAATAGGGCTGTGTGTAAATATGTCAAAGTCGGTAGGAGGCTTAAAGTAGTGTCCCACATCACATGTGACAACAGAACATCTCTTCGCATACCTACACACACTCAACTGTGTGGACACAGCCTGGTTTGATGGAACACATTGATCCACATGGCAAGAAGTTGGACACCATACTCACATTGCTGAAGACACGTAAGCGCACAGGTCTACCAGCAACTCTCCCAACCACAATGTCTGGCTCACAGAGGTGGAGCTGGCAATAGGGACTCACCCCTAAGTGAAATGCGTCAGTCAGTCCCTCCCTGTGTACGGACAATGCACATTGAGGCACACGATTTGGCATGCTAATCAACACTCATCACAGTTGAACACTAGTGAAGCTGCGTACACTTTATTAGCATGTGTGTGTCAGTATGGGCAAGACAAGGGCCACAACATGCAGACCAATGCATCATAACACTAACAGGCAGCAAAGGAACATGTAGAGGTGCAAGACAAGGGGAGGTACAAATAAACACCAACCATGACCGATGCCGACAGTCTCAGCCCACCTTGCCTTGCTGGATGAGTCATGTGTAACTCAGAGCGTAGTACTACGCTACGCTCACAGAGCATGCGTAGTTTGTGCTACTACGCAAAATTGCACGTAGCACAGTGCAAAAACTGTGCTAAAACTAATAGCATAGCAGCAAAATCATCAACACCTACAAATGCTTTGATAAAGCAATTTTACATGCTAAAAAGCATATAATCAATTCACAAAAGTGAACTTTGACAATGAAAATATTAGGCAATGAGAGAGGTGATGATTTTGGGGTCCCCCCTAACCTAGGGGGAGGACAAAGCAGATGCCTTGAACACAAAGAGCATATCATGCTGAACGATTCAGTGGTGGTCCCTTCCTCCTAGGACCACCCCAAGCACAGTTATGGGCAAAAATACAATCCCAACCAAAGGCCCTGCAAAGCATTATGGGACGAGATTAGCAGTGGGCAGTGAATATTATAGTGTCCAATATCAAAATAATTCTACAAAGAGCTGCAGTTCAACTAGTCGTTACTAGATGTCCCTCACGAGTCAAATGCAAAAGCATTGAAATTATTATTACATCAAGCTGCAGTTCCACTAGTCGTTACTAGATGTCCCTCACGAGTCAAATGCAAAAGCATTGAAACCCTTTCATGAAGCTTTTGCATTTGACTCGTGAGGGACATCTAGTAACGACTAGTTGAACTGCATGGGATCTGCATAGTCCTGTACCACCGGACAGCGCTGACTGTCTGCTCTGCTGACAGTGAGCAGGTGAAGGAGTCCAACAAGGTCACATGTAGTACTACATTGCCATGTGTGTACTCTCCCTCCAGCAGTGTGTCAGTTTGAGGAACCTTGCCAGGCGCCGCTGTCCACTCACCTTGCACAGGTGTGTGTCAACCCGCAGTCTTGAACGCACATGCATTCTGAGTCCAGGCGAATGCAGCCATGTCCACTGTCATGGTGGGATATGTGTCCATTTCTCCAAGATATAAAAGGATGTTGGGACCTGTGCCATGGGTTACAGTCTTTTGTGATTGCAGAAACGTAGTTTCTCGTCCATGAAAGCGAGCGCAGCTTCATGGGCAATCAGTTCGAAGAGTACGTCGTTGTCGACTTCAACAAACACGGGGGCGAGCCAATCCATTGGCTGGTCCGGACAGATGTGCTCCATCCACGCCGTTTTACCAACCCGCAACACAGCCCAGTAGGGGAGCGCTTCCATGTGGTCACTGCACATGAGGAATTGTGCAATCTCACATGCCCAACTGCCAGCACATATGCCCAATACCAAGGCATCCCATGTACGGGTATCACGGTTACACTCCTGGTCATGGGCCAACAGGGGGCGCACACACATGTCATAATCCAGTTCATCTACCGTTGTGTTGGATAGGCAGACATCCATGGGCCACTCGAATATGCATGATCGGCAGTGGAACCAGGGCTGGACGCAGGTGATGTACGCAAGACGGAAGTTCAGACGGTAACTGATGCGCAACACTGCCAGTGCCCCCAACAAATGCAGCATTCGGTCACGGTACAGTTCCACGTGACAGGGGTTGTGCATGTGCCCGGGATGTTCTGACATTGCGTTGTTCGCACTCGTAGAACCGGCACTCTTCTGACCTGCGGCTGTTATGTGGATGATATGCCACAGCTCGGAGCAATGAGTCATATGAGTGTGCCAAGTTTGTACGTATGGGTTGTCCTGTACGTAAGTGTCAAGGCCGTTCCATGCAGGAGTACCTCGAGCACGGACTTCTGTGTGTGGAGACGTTGATCTTTCATTGGCGCCGTGTGTAGTGTGGGAGTCGTCTGCCATGGTATCTCTCTTAGGGGGTGCCTGCTGCATGCATTTCCACGGTCGGGGTGCAGATGTCCTTCCGCCTTCTGTATTGAGACAAAGGGGCTTTCATCCCTAATGTTAGTCAGACTACTGCTTGTATCCTGGGAATGTGATGTGGCTATCGCGCAGCAATTGAGGCTAGGCCTTGGGCTTATGGTGCACCAAAAGCGATGAACACACACAACAGTTGCCATGTATGAGCCAAGACCCCGAGCCGCCTGGCGCTCCTTGTACAGTCCGTTCGTGCGCGGACGCCCTCCGGCTGCATGCAACATTGTCGATTGCGGGCCGTGTGGCACAGACACTGCAACAGAGACACACGCATCAGTTGGTTCCCTGTGCAGCCCAGATATGAACCACGCCCAGAGGCCAGGGATAATTGTTCACACCCCTACACTGGCCTGGCGTACGCCGAGCCAGCCCACTCGGCTCACGTATAAAGGGGGGGATGACGAGACTACGTGTCCCAGTTCTTCCCCACTGCCTGAGGTGACATGGCTGCGTCCGCCTGGCCGATGTGACGACTCAATCATTTAGGGTCGATGACTTGCGTTGCACGGAGTCGGTGGCACTGGTTGCACTGTGGCCGGCACCACGGGACGGTGACTTACTGTGTACTGAGGTAGGGGCACCTAAAGTGCTGAGCGGGTGTGCAGCCTGCGATGATGACGTGTGCACTCATATGGTCTCTGCCATTGCAATATCAAGACCCAGAGTCAAGTGTGCGCCTGGTGGACCGCAATGTAGGCCTGAGCCAGCGGGCAGCGCGGGCCTAGCGCCACGTGGCGTTGCCTCTCATTTCACAGAGTTATTGGCACCTAGAGAGCTGAGCGGGTGTGCAGCCTGCGATGATGACGTGTGCACTGATATGATCTCTGCCATTGCAAAATCAAGACCCAGAATCAAGTGTGCGACCTGGTGGCCCGTGCTGCGGGGATGCGTGATGTGGAGGCTGCCAGGGTCGCGGGCCCTAGGCTTGGAGCTTGCACCGGGACATGGTGGGCCCTCTTGGAGACACGCCGGTGGTGGAAGGTGAGAAGTGAGGCCTGGGTGCACAGGGGCAGGCAATCCCCGCTGGGCGGCGGGAGGGGCTGGGGTGCAGCAGCCTGTGTGCGCAGGGGCGGCCAAGCGATGTTGCCGTGTGCAATGATATGTACTCTGCCATCATTAGCTGTGGACTCTTTTTCAGATGAGGGACCTGGTAGCCTGCAGTGTGAACCGGCACGTGGTTGGAGACACACCGGTGGCAGCAGGTGAGCAGTGTGGCCTGGGTGCGCAGGGGTGGGCAATCCCCGCTGGGTGGCGGGAGGGGCTGGGGTGCAGCAGCCTGGGTGCGCAGTGTCAGCACTGTCTCTCCCTGTCCCTCTCTTCCTTTCACTGTCTCTCTCTCTCTCTCTCTCTCCCTCTCTTTCTCTATCTTTCTCTCTCTTTCTCTCTCTCTCCCTCTCTTTCTCTATCTTTCTCTCTCTTTCTCTCTCTCTCTCCCTCTCTTTCTCTATCTTTCTCTCTCTTTCTCTCTCTCACTCTCCCTCTCTTTCTTTCACTGTCTCTCTCTCCCTCTGTTGCTCTCTCTCTCCTTCTCCCCCTTTCTGTCTCTTTCTCTCTCCCTCTCTTTCACTCTCTCTCTCTCTCTCCCTTTCTTTCTCTCTCTCTCTCTGTCCTTTGTTGAGAGCATGACACACCTTCTTATCTTCAATTTTGTCTTGCAGGCTGTGACTTACGGTTTGTCCAGGGAAGACCCGCCATGACTCTTCCAATTATTGATGTTGAGTTGCATTTGAATAAATTGATTATTTTTGGAATCCTAGGATGTATATATGTTTTTCCTTTTTTGGACCACACATGGATGTTGGTTGTTGTACTTGTGCGACATCAGGCGAATTGTTGTGTACATGAATTGTAAGGTAGATGTGAAATATCTTTGTCCGGGGGGGGGGGGTGGGGGGCCTGGGTGTGGTGGCGTGGGTGTTGTGGCCCTCTTGGGGCTCCGGGCTGCATGATCAGTGGCTCCATGGCATCTGTTGTTCTTCAGGTGTGGCTCTGGGCTGGGCTCCCTTTCATGGTGCAGGTTGTCGTCCGACTTAACACCAGGTAGGAGCAGGTGTTAAATCCCTGCTGCTAACGCGCCTTATCGCATGTTTTTGCTTCTTATCGCCGATCTGGCTGGTCGTTGGGAATGTTGCGGAGTGATGTTTCCGTGGCTTTTTGCACAGGAACGCCTACTCTGCATCTCATTAGCGTTAGTTGCCGGTGTCATCCGTGGCGATGTTTTTTGCGGCTGCTATCGCAGGAAAACTGGCGATATCGACTGTTAGCACCAGCTTGTGAATGGTGCGATGAATTTATCACCACTTTGGCTGCGATAAAGTGCCGCTAACTCGGCGATAAGTCCTTGAGAATATGCCCCTCAGAGTTTTAAAAGATATTTGGATTCCAGCCTCGCTTCCTTGGCACTGGCTGCCCCTTGCAGTGTCCAGTGTGCACATGGAGTAACTCGATTATCCATGTGGAGTGCAATTCCTCTTGAGACCCTGGTACTCCAGTTGTAAACAATAGCTCCCTCTGCAGTACATGCCCAGTAACCACTGACTGGCCCAGGATTAAGAGAAAATGTCTTATACCATCAGGCCATGAATGCCTATCAAATGCCAGCGATGCCCCTGAAATAACAAATGTTTCTACAGAATCCCACTTGCGGTAAGTCCCTTAGCTATGTGTTGTGCACGTAGCCGCGAGTAGCTTCACTGCCTGATGTTCCAGCCACAGAGAGTGAGTCCTTTAACTGCAGTCTGAATCCCTTAAGTTCTTCCTGTTCATGAGTAGCTGTTCTCAGGCAGGGAATAACTGAAGTGTTTCCTGATCACAAATATCTGTTTTAGTGCACACGGCTCATGAATCCATTCAGTGTCTCATTATCCTGGGTAACCCGTCTTGTGCAGTGAATGGTTTTAGTGCACACTGCTCATGAATCCCTTCAGTGTCTCATGATCATGGGTAGCCCATTTTGTGCAGTGAATGGTTTTAGTGCACACTGCTCATGAATCCCTTCAGTGTCTCATGATCATGGGTAGCTGGTCTTCTATGGTGAATCTTTTAATGCACGCTGCTCATGAATCTCCTCAGTGTCTCCTGAACATGGGTAGCTGGTCTTGTGCAGTGAATGGTTTTAGTGCACACTACTCATGAATCCCTTCAGTGTCATATGATCATGTGTAGCTGGTCTTGTGCAGTGAATGGTTTTAGTGCACACTGCTCATGAATCCCTCAGTGTCTCCTGAACATGGGTAGCTGGTCTTGGGCGGTGAATCTTTCAGTGCACACTGCTCATGAATCCCTCAGTGTCTCCTGCACATGGGTAGCTGGTCTTGGGCGGTGAATCTTTCAGTGCACACTGCTCATGAATCCCTCAGTGTCTCCTGAACATGGGTAGCTGGTCTTGGGCGGTGAATCTTTCAGTGCACACTGCTCATGCATCCCTTGAGTGTCTCATGATAATGGGTAGCCCGTCTTGTGCAGTGAATGGTTTTAGTGCACACTGCTCATGAATCCCTTCAGTGTCTCATGATCATGGGTAGCTGGTCTTGTGCAGTGAATGGTTTTAGTGCACACTGCTCATGAATCCCTTCAGTGTCTCATGATCATGGGTAGCTGGTCTTCTATGGTGAATCTTTTAATGCACGCTGCTCATGAATCTCCTCAGTGTCTCCTGAACATGCGTAGCTGGTCTTGTGCAGTGAATCTTTCAGTGCACACTGATCATGCATCCCTTGAATGTCACATGATCATGGTCAGCTGCTCTTGTGCAATTAATGGTTTTAGTGCACACTGCTCATGAATCCCTTCAGTGTCTCCTGATCATGGGTAGCCCGTATTGTGCGGTGAATCTTTTAATGCACACTGTTCATGAATCCCTTGAGTGTCTCATGATCATGGTCATCTGGTCTTGTGCAGTGAATGGTTTTATTGCACACTGCTCATGAATCCCTTGAGTGTCTCATAATCATGGTCATCTGGTCTTGTGCAGTGAATGGTTTTATTGCACACTGCTCATGAATCCCTTTAGTGTCTCATGATCATGGGTAGCCCGTCTTGTGCAGTGAATGTTTGAGTGCACACTGCTCATGAATCCCTTCAGTGTCTCCTGATCATGGGTAGCCCGTATTGTGCGGTGAATCTTTTAATGCACACTGTTCATGAATCCCTTGAGTGTCTCATAATCATGGTCATCTGGTCTTGTGCAGTGAATGGTTTTATTGCACACTGCTCATGAATCCCTTTAGTGTCTCATGATCATGGTCATCTGGTCTTGTGCAGTGAATGGTTTTATTGCACACTGCTCATGAATCCCTTTAGTGTCTCATGATCATGGGTAGCCCGTCTTGTGCAGTGAATGTTTGAGTGCACACTGCTCATGAATCCCTTTAGTGTCTCATGATCATGGGTAGCCCGTCTTGTGCAGTGAATGTTTGAGTGCACACTGCTCATGAATCCCTTCAGTGTCTCATGATCATGGGTAGTGAAGGAAGTGACCCGATTAGGGCCACCCGGGTCACTCACGACCACCTCTCAGCCTTCCATACAAATGAAGAGTCGGTCAGACAGTAGAGAATACAAACCAAAAGTATTTATTAGGAGTACACTCGAGTTGAGTCCGGTCTGACCAGCCTCCTGAGATTGCTGCAGAGGGACTGACTTCTGCCAACATGGTAACCCATAATGTACATCTCCAGAACCACTAAAGACTCGCCCAGACTGGAAATTTCCAGTTGGTAGCTGATGAACAAAGGAGGTACTGAAGGATGAGTTGCAATCCTGGGACCGGGTATGTGCTATCTCAGCGTCAAGGTTACTCTGCCTGCGCCTCACTGGTCTAAGGGTGGGAGCAGGCCTATCTAGTGGGAAAGGTTTGTGATGACAAAAACAGTCTATTTATTAGTACAGCGAAGCTCAACCTTGGAGAAATACAAAAAAAACAATATCGGAGTCGCTTTTGAGGCAGACAGAGTGAGACAGAAGTTAGTTTCGATCATGGCTCAAAATGGCGGCTCAACTTAAAATGGTGCCGCGAATGCTAACTTTACATAGAGTAATATGTAAGAAAACAAGTACATAACATTTACATTTCAACAGTAGCTGTTCTTGTGCAGTGAATCTTTCAGTGCACACTGCTCATGAATTCCTTCAGTGTCTCATGATCATGGGGAGCTGGTGTTGTGCAGTGAATCTTTTAGTGCACACTGCTCATGAATCCCCTCATTGTCTCGATAACATGGGTAGCCCGTCTTGTGCAGTGAATGGTTTTAGTGCACACTGCTCATGAATCCCTTCAGTGTTTCAAGAACATGGGTAGCTGGTCTTGTGCAGTGAATCTTTTAGTGCACACTGCTCATGAAACTCTTCAGTGTCTCATGATAATGGGTAGCCCGTCTTGTGCAGTGAATGGTTTTAGTGCACACTGCTCATGAATCCCTTCAGTGTCTCATTATCATGGATAGCTGGTCTTCTATGGTGAATCTTTTAGTGCACACTGCTCATGAATCCCTTCAGTGTCTCATGATCATGGGTAGCTGGTCTTGTGCAGTGAATCTTTCAGTGCACACTGCTCATGAATCCCTTCAGTGCCTCATGATCATGGGTAGCCCGTCTTGTGAAGTGAATCTTTTAGTGCACACTGCTCATGAATCCCTTCAGTGTCTCATGATCATGGGTCGCTGGTCTTGTGCAGTGAATCTTTCAGTGCACACTGCTCATGAATCCCTTCAGTGCCTCATGATCATGGGTAGCCCGTCTTGTGAAGTGAATCTTTTAGTGCACACTGCTCATGAATCCCTTCAGTGCCTCATGATCATGGGTAGCCCGTCTTGTGAAGTGAATCTTTTAGTGCACACTGCTCATGAATCCCTTCAGTGTCTCATGATCATGGGTAGCTGGTGTTGTGCGGTGAATCTTTCAGTGCATGCTGCTCATGAATCCCTTCTGTGTCTCCTGAACATGGGTATCTGGTCTTGTGCAGTGAATCTTTCAGTGCACACTGCTCATGAATCTCTTCATTGTCTCGTGAACATGGATAGCTGGTCTTGTGCAGTGAAGCTTTTAGTGCACATGGCTCATGAATCCCTTTAGTATCTCATGATCATGGGTAGCTGGACTTCTATGGTGAATCTTTTAATGCACACTGCTCATAAATCCCTTCAGTGTCTCCTGATCATGGGTAGCCCGTCTTGTGAAGTGAATCTTTTAGTGCACACTGCTCATGAATCCCTTCAGTGCCTCATGATCATGGGTAGCTGGTGTTGTGAGGTGAATCTTTCAGTGCATGCTGCTCATGAATCCCTTCAGTGTCTCCTGAACATGGGTATCTGGTCTTGTGCAGTGAATCTTTCAGTGCACACTGCTCATGAATCCCTTCATTGTCTCGTGAACATGGATAGCTGGTCTTGTGCAGTGAAGCTTTTAGTGCACATGGCTCATGAATCCCTTCAGGGTCTTGTGACCATGGGTAGCCCATCTTGTGCAGTGAATGTACTTTAGTGCACACTGCTCGTGAATCCCTTCAGTATCTCATGATCATGGGTAGCCGGTATT
Organism: Calotriton arnoldi; assembly: GCA_963921515.1. NCBI lineage: Eukaryota > Metazoa > Chordata > Amphibia > Caudata > Salamandridae > Calotriton > Calotriton arnoldi. The sequence goes on from CAWUFW010002199.1 coordinate 1,924,785, forward strand.
GTGCATTGAATGGTTTTAGTGCACACTGCTTATTAGTTATTAATTCCTTCAGTGTCTCGTGATCATGGGTAGCTGGTCTACTGGGGTGAATCTTTTAGTGCATATTGCTCATGAATCCCTTCAGTGTCTGATGATCATTGTTAGCCAGTCTTGTGTAGTGGATGGTTTTAGTGCACACTGCTCATGAATCCCTTCAGTGTCTCCTGAACATGGGTAGCTGGTCTTGTGCAGTGAATACTTTAGTGCACACAGCTCATGAATAGTCTACATCAGAAAGTGAATCCTTTTTATGCCTTCTTCCTTAGAATGAACAATGTCAGAAAGTGAATCCCTTTATTGCATCCTGCTCTAGAGTAGCTGGTGTCATGGAATAGGCCCCTGCACTGGCTCCTGTTTATCGCCCTCTGTGCGCATTACCTGATCTCATGGGATGGGCCCCTGCACTGGCTCCTGTTTATCGCACTCTGTACGCATTACCTGGTCTCATGGGATGCGCCCCTGCACTGGCTCCTGTTTATCGCCCACTGTACGCATTACCAGGTCTTATGGAATGGGCTCTTGCACTGGCTCTTGTTTATCGCCCTCTGTGCGCATTACCTGATCTCATGGAATGGGCCCCTGCACTGGCTAAGGTTTATCGCCCTCTGTGCGCATTATCTTGTCTCATGAAATGGGCTCTTGCACTGGCTCCTGTTTATCGCCCACTGCGTGCTTTACCTGGTCTCATAAAATGTCCCCCTGCACTGGCTCCTGTTTATCGCCCTCTGTACGCATTACCTGGGATCATGGAATGGGCCCCTGCACTGACTCCTGTTTACTGCCCTCTGTGCGCATTACCTGGTCTCAATGAACGGGCCCCTGCACTGGCTCCTGTTTATAGCCCTCTGCGTGCATTACCTGGTCTCATGGGATGGGCCCCTGCACTGGCTCCTGTTTATCGCCCTCTGTGCGCATTGCCTGGTCTCATGGGATGGCCCCTGCACTGGCTCCTGTTTATCGCCCTCTGCGTGCATTAAGTGGTCTCATGGGATGGCCCCTGCACTGGCTCCTGTTTATCGCCCTCTGTACGCATTATCTGTTCTCATGGGATGCGCTCTTGCACTGGCTCCTGTTTATCGCCCTCTGGGCGCATTACCAGGTCTCATGGGATGGGCCCCTGCACTGGCTCCTGTTTATCGCCCTCTGTGCGCATTGCCTGGTCTCATGGGATGGCCCCTGCACTGGCTCCTGTTTATCGCCCTCTGCGTGCATTAAGTGGTCTCATGGGATGGCCCCTGCACTGGCTCCTGTTTATCGCCCTCTGTACGCATTATCTGTTCTCATGGGAGGCTCTCTTGCACTGGCTCCTGTTTATCGCCCTCTGTGCGCATTACCAAGACTCATGGAATGGACTCTTGCACTGGCTCCTGTTTATCACCCTCTGTGTGCATTACCTGGTCTCATGGGATGGGACCCTGCACTGGCTCCTGTTCATCGCCCTCTGTACGCATTACCTGTTCTCATGGGATGCGCTCTTGCACTGGCTCCTGTTTATCGCCCTCTGTGCGCATTACCTGGTCTCATGGGATGGTACCCTGCACTGGCTCCTGTTTATAGCCCTCTGTGCGCATTACCTGGTCTCACGGAATGAGCTCCAGCACTAGCTCCTGTTTATCGCCCTCTGTGTGCATTACTTGGTCTCATGGGATGGGCCCCTGCACTGGCTCCTATTAATCGCCCTCTGTGCACATTGCCTGGTCTCATGGAATTGGCCCCTGCACTGGCTCCTGTTTATCGCCCTCTGTGCGCATTACCTGGCCTCATGGAATGGGACCCTGCATGGCTCCTGTTTATCGCCCTCTGGGTGCATTACCTGGTCTCATGGGATGGGCCCCTGCACTGGCTCCTAATTATTGTCCTCCGCGTGCATTACCTGGTCTCACAGAATGGGGCCCTGCACTGGCTCCTGTTTATCGCCCTCTGCGCGCATTACCTGGTCTCACGAAATGGGCTCTTGCACTGGCTCCTGTTTATCGCCCTCTGTGCGCATTACCTGGTCTCATTGGATGGGCCCCTGCACTGGCTCCTGTTTATCGCCCACTGTACCCATTACCAGGTCTCATGGAATGGGCTCTTGCACTGGCTCTTGTTTATCGCCCTCTGTGCGCATGACCTGGTCTCATGGAATGGGCCCCTGCACTGGCTAAGGTTTATCGCCCTCTGTGTGCATTATCTTGTCTCATGAAATGGGCTCTTGCACTGGCTCCTGTTTATCGCCCTCTGCGCGCTTTACCTGGTCTCATGGAATGGACCCCTGCGCTGGCTCCTGTTTATCGCCCTCTGTACGCATTACCTGGGCTCATGTAATGGGCCCCTACACTGGCTCCTGTTTATTGCCCTCTGGGTGCATTACCTGGTCTCATGGGATGGGCCCCTGCACTGGCTCCTGTTTATTGTTCTCTGCGTGCATTACCTGGGCTCATGGAACGGGCCCCTGCGCTGGCTCCTGTTTATCGCCCTCTGCGTGCATTACCTGCTCTCATGGGATGGGCCCCTGCACTGGCTACAATTTATCGCCCTCTGTGCACATTACCTGGACTCATGGAATTGGCCCCTGCACTGGCTCCTGTTTATCGCCCTCTGTGCGCATTACCTGGCCTCATGGAATGGGACCCTGCACTGTCTCCTGTTTATCACCCTCTGGGTGCATTACCTGGTCTCATGGGATGGGCCCCTGCACTGGCTCCTGTTTATCGCCCTCTGCACGCATTACCTGATCTCACGGAATGGGTCCCTGCACTGGCTAATGTTTATTGCCCTCTGGGCGCATTACCTGGTCTCATAGGATGGGCCCCTGCACTGGCTCCTGTTTATCGCCATATGTGCGCATTACCTGTTCTCATGGGATGCGCTCTTGCACTTGCTCATGTTTATCGCCCATTGGGCGCATTACCTGGTCTCATGGGATGGGCCCCTGCAGTGGCTCCTGTTTATTGCCCACTGTGCACATTACCTGGTCTCACGGAATGGGCCCCTACACTGGCTCCTGTGTATCGCCCTCTATGCGCATTACCTGGTCTCATGGAATGGGCTCTTGCACTGGCTCCTGTTTATCACCCTCTGTGCGCATTACCTGGTCTCATGGGATTGGACCTTACACTGGCTCCTGTTTATTGCCCTCTGCGTGCATTACCTGGTCTCATTGGATGGGCCCCTGCACTGGCTCCTGTTTATTGCCCTCTGTGCGCATTACCTGGTCTCAATGAACGGGCCCCTGCACTGGCTCCTGTTTATCGCCCTCTGTGCACATTACTTGGGCTCATGGGATGCACTCTTGCACTTGCTCCTGTTTATCGCCCTCTGGGTGAATTACCTGGTCTCATGGGATTGGCCCCTGCACTGCCTCCTATTTATCGCCCTCTGTACGCATTACCTGTTCTCATGGGATGCGCTCTTGCACTGGCTCCTGTTTATTGCCCTCTGGGCGCATTACCAGGTCTCATGGGATGGTCCCCTGCACTGGCTCTTGTTTATTGCCCTCTGCGCACATTACCTGGTCTCATGAAATGGGCCCCTACACTGGCTTCTGTTTATCACCCTCTGTGTGCATTACCTGGTCTCATGGGATGGGCCCCTCCACTGGCTCCAATTTATCGCCCGCTGTGCACATTACCTGGACTCATGGAATTGGCCCCTGCACTGGCTACTGTTTATCGCCCTCTGCGTGCATTACCTGGTCTCATGGAATGGGCCCCTGCACTGGCTCCTGTTTATCGTCCTCTGCGCGCATTACCTGGTCTCATAGGATGGGGCCCTGCACTGGCTCCTGTTTATTGCCCTTTGTGCGCATTACCGGGTCTCATGGGATGGGCCCCTGCACTAGCTTCTGTTTATCGCCCTCTGCGCGCATTACCTGGTCTCATGGGATGGCCCCTGCACTGGCTTTTGTTCATCGCCCTCTGTACGCATTACCTGTTCTCATTGGATGCGCTCTTGCACTGGCTCCTGTTTATCGCCCTCTGTGCGCATTACCTGGTCTCATGGGATGGGACCCTGCACTGGCTCCTGTTTATTGCCCTCTGCGTGTATTACCTGGTCTCATTGGATGGGCCCCTGCACAGGCTCCTGTTTATTGCCCTCTGTGCGCATTACCTGGTCTCAATGAACGGGCCCCTGCACTGGCTTCTGTTTATCGCCCTCTGTGCGCATTACTTGGTCTCATGAGATGCATTCTTGCACTTTCTCCTGTTTATCGCCCTCTGGTTGAATTCCCTGGTCTCATGGGATTGGCCCCTGCCCTGGCTCCTGTTTATCGCCCTCTGTACGCATTACCTGTTCTCATGGGATGGGCCCCTGCATTGGCTCCTGTTTATTGCCCACTGCGCACACTACCTGGTCTCACGGAATGCGCCCCTTCACTGGCTCCTGTGTATCGCCCTCTATGCGAATTACCTGGTCTCATGGAATGGGCTCTTGCACTGGCTCCTGTTTATCGCCCTCTGAGCGTATTACCTGGTCTCATGGGATGGGACCCTGCACTGGCTCCTGTTTATTGCCCTCTGCGTGTATTGCCTGGTCTCATTGGATGGGCCCCTGCACAGGCTCCTGTTTATTGCCCTCTGTGCGCATTACCTGGTCTCAATGAACGGGCCCCTGCACTGGCTCCTGTTTATCGCCCTCTGTGCACATTACTTGGGCTCATGGGATGCACTCTTGCACTTGCTCCTGTTTATCGCCCTCTGGGTGAATTACCTGGTCTCATAGGATGGGCCCCTGCACTGGCTCCTGTTTATCGCCCTTTGTGCGCATTACCTTGTCTCATGGGATGGCCCCTGCACTGGCTCCTGTTTATCGCCTTCTGTACGCATTACCTGTTCTCATGGGATGCGCTCTTGCACTTGCTCCTGTTTATCGCCCATTGGGCGCATTACCTGGTCTCATGGGATGGGCCCCTGCATTGGCACCTGTTTATTGCCCACTGCGCACATTACCTGGTCTCACGGAATGGGCCCCTACACTGGCTCCTGTGTATCGCCCTCTATGCGCATTACCTGGTCTCATGGAATGGGCTCTTGCACTGGCTCCTGTTTATCACCCTCTGTGCGCATTACCTGGTCTCATGGGATGGGACCTTACACTGGCTCCCGTTTATTGCCCTGTGCGTGCATTACCTGGTCTCATTGGATGGGCCCCTGCACTGGCTCCTGTTTATTGCCCTCTGTGCGCATTACCTGGTCTCAATGAACGGGCCCCTGCACTGGCTCTTGTTTATCGCCCTCTGTGCACATTACTTGGGCTCATGGGATGCACTCTTGCACTTGCTCCTGTTTATCGCCCTCTGGGTGAATTACCTGGTCTCATGGGATTGCCCCTGCACTGCCTCCTGTTTATCGCCCTCTGTACGCATTACCTGTTCTCATGGGATGCGCTCTTGCACTGGCTCCTGTTTATTGCCCTCTGTGCACATTACCTGGTCTCATGAAATGGGCCCCAACACTGGCTTCTGTTTATCACCCTCTGTGTGCATTACCTGGTCTCATGGGATGGGCCCCTCCACTGGCTCCAATTTATCGCCCGCTGTGCACATTACCTGGACTCATGGAATTGGCCCCTGCACTGGCTACTGTTTATCGCCCTCTGCGTGCATTACCTGGTCTCATGGGATGGGCCCCTGCACTGGCTCCTGTTTATCGCCCTCTGCGCGCATTACCTGGTCTCATAGGATGGGGCCCTGCACTGGCTCCTGTTTATTGCCCTTTGTGCGCATTACCTGGTCTCATGGGATGGGCCCCTGCACTGGCTTCTGTTTATCGCCCTCTGCGCGCATTACCTGGTCTCATGGGATGGCCCCTCACTGGCTTCTGTTCATCGCCCTCTGTACGCATTACCTGTTCTCATGGGATGCGCTCTTGCACTGGCTCCTGTTTATCGCCCTCTGTGCGCATTACCTGGTCTCATGGGATGGGACCCTGCACTGGCTCCTGTTTATTGCCCTCTGTGCGCATTACCTGGTCTCACGGAATGAGCTCCAGCACTAGCTCCTGTTTATCGCCCTCTGTGTGCATTACTTGGTCTCATGGGATGGGCCCCTGCACTGGCTCCTATTAATCGCCCTCTGTGCACATTGCCTGGTCTCATGGAATTGGCCCCTGCACTGGCTCCTGTTTATCGCCCTCTGTGCGCATTACCTGGCCTCATGGAATGGGACCCTGCATGGCTCCTGTTTATCGCCCTCTGGGTGCATTACCTGGTCTCATGGGATGGGCCCCTGCACTGGCTCCTAATTATTGTCCTCCGCGTGCATTACCTGGTCTCACAGAATGGGGCCCTGCACTGGCTCCTGTTTATCGCCCTCTGCGCGCATTACCTGGTCTCACGAAATGGGCTCTTGCACTGGCTCCTGTTTATCGCCCTCTGTGCGCATTACCTGGTCTCATTGGATGGGCCCCTGCACTGGCTCCTGTTTATCGCCCACTGTACCCATTACCAGGTCTCATGGAATGGGCTCTTGCACTGGCTCTTGTTTATCGCCCTCTGTGAGCATGACCTGGTCTCATGGAATGGGCCCCTGCACTGGCTAAGGTTTATCGCCCTCTGTGTGCATTATCTTGTCTCATGAAATGGGCTCTTGCACTGGCTCCTGTTTATCGCCCTCTGCGTGCATTACCTGGGCTCATGGAACGGGCCCCTGCGCTGGCTCCTGTTTATCGCCCTCTGCGTGCATTACCTGGTCTCATGGGATGGGCCCCTGCACTGGCTACAATTTATCGCCCTCTGTGCACATTACCTGGACTCATGGAATTGGCCCCTGCACTGGCTCCTGTTTATCGCCCTCTGTGCGCATTACCTGGCCTCATGGAATGGGACCCTGCACTGTCTCCTGTTTGTCACCCTCTGGGTGCATTACCTGGTCTCATGGGATGGGCCCCTGCACTGGCTCCTGTTTATCGCCCTCTGCACGCATTACCTGATCTCACGGAATGGGTCCCTGCACTGGCTAATGTTTATTGCCCTCTGGGCGCATTACCTGGTCTCATAGGATGGGCCCCTGCCCTGGCTCCTGTTTATCGCCCTTTGTGCGCATTACCTGGTCTCATGGGATGGCCCCTGCACTGGCTCCTGTTTATCGCCTTCTGTACGCATTACCTGTTCTCATGGGATGCGCTCTTGCACTTGCTCCTGTTTATCGCCCATTGGGCGCATTACCTGGTCTCATGGGATGGGCCCCTGCATTGGCTCCTGTTTATTGCCCACTGTGCACATTACCTGGTCTCACGGAATGGGCCCCTACACTGGCTCCTGTGTATCGCCCTCTATGCGCATTACCTGGTCTCATGGAATGGGCTCTTGCACTGGCTCCTGTTTATCACCCTCTGTGCGCATTACCTGGTCTCATGGGATGGGACCTTACACTGGCTCCTGTTTATTGCCCTCTGCGTGCATTACCTGGTCTCATTGGATGGGCCCCTGCACTGGCTCCTGTTTATTGCCCTCTGTGCGCATTACCTGGTCTCAATGAACGGGCCCCTGCACTGGCTCCTGTTTATCGCCCTCTGTGCACATTACTTGGGCTCATGGGATGCACTCTTGCACTTGCTCCTGTTTATCGCCCTCTGGGTGAATTACCTGGTCTCATGGGATTGGCCCCTGCACTGCCTCCTATTTATCGCCCTCTGTACGCATTACCTGTTCTCATGGGATGCGCTCTTGCACTGGCTCCTGTTTATTGCCCTCTGTGCGCATTACCAGGTCTCATGGGATGGTCCCCTGCACTGGCTCTTGTTTATTGCCCTCTGCGCACATTACCTGGTCTCATGAAATGGGCCCCTACACTGGCTTCTGTTTATCACCCTCTGTGTGCATTACCTGGTCTCATGGGATGGGCCCCTCCACTGGCTCCAATTTATCGCCCGCTGTGCACATTACCTGGACTCATGGAATTGGCCCCTGCACTGGCTACTGTTTATCGCCCTCTGCGTGCATTACCTGGTCTCATGGGATGGGCCCCTGCACTGGCTCCTGTTTATCGCCCTCTGCGCGCATTACCTGGTCTCATAGGATGGGGCCCTGCACTGGCTCCTGTTTATTGCCCTTTGTGCGCATTACCGGGTCTCATGGGATGGGCCCCTGCACTGGCTTCTGTTTATCGCCCTCTGCGCGCATTACCTTGTCTCATGGGATGGCCCCTGCACTGGCTTCTGATCATCGCCCTCTGTACGCATTACCTGTTCTCATGGGATGCGCTCTTGCACTGGCTCCTGTTTATCGCCCTCTGTGCGCATCACCTGGTCTCATGGGATGGGACCCTGCACTGGCTCCTGTTTATTGCCCTCTGCGTGTATTACCTGGTCTCATTGGATGGGCCCCTACACAGGCTCCTGTTTATTGCCCTCTGTGCGCATTACCTGGTCTCAATGAACGGGCCCCTGCACTGGCTTCTGTTTATCGCCCTCTGTGCGCATTACTTGGTCTCATGAGATGCACTCTTGCACTTTCTCCTGTTTATCGCCCTCTGGTTGAATTCCCTGGTCTCATGGGATTGGCCCCTGCCCTGGCTCCTGTTTATCGCCCTCTGTACGCATTACCTGTTCTCATGGGATGGGCCCCTGCATTGGCTCCTGTTTATTGCCCACTGCGCACATTACCTGGTCTCACGGAATTCGCCCCTTCACTGGCTCCTGTGTATCGCCCTCTATGCGAATTACCTGGTCTCATGGAATGGGCTCTTGCACTGGCTCCTGTTTATCGCCCTCTGTGCGCATTACCTGGTCTCATGGGATGGGACCCTGCACTGGCTCCTGTTTATTGCCCTCTGCGTGTATTGCCTGGTCTCATTGGATGGGCCCCTGCACAGGCTCCTGTTTATTGCCCTCTGTGCGCATTACCTGGTCTCTATGAACGGGCCCCTGCACTGGCTCCTGTTTATCGCCCTCTGTGCACATTACTTGGGCTCATGGGATGCACTCTTGCACTTGCTCCTGTTTATCGCCCTCTGGGTGAATTACCTGGTCTCATAGAATGGGCCCCTGCACTGGCTCCTGTTTATCGCCCTTTGTGCGCATTACCTGGTCTCATGGGATGGCCCCTGCACTGGCTCCTGTTTATCGCCTTCTGTACGCATTACCTGTTCTCCTGGGATGCGCTCTTGCACTTGCTCCTGTTTATCGCCCATTGGGCGCATTACCTGGTCTCATGGGATGGGCCCCTGCATTGGCACCTGTTTATTGCCCACTGCGCACATTACCTGGTCTCACGGAATGGGCCCCTACACTGGCTCCTGTGTATCGCCCTCTATGCGCATTACCTGGTCTCATGGAATGGGCTCTTGCACTGGCTCCTGTTTATCACCCTCTGTGCGCATTACCTGGTCTCATGGGATGGGACCTTACACTGGCTCCCGTTTATTGCCCTCTGCGTGCATTACCTGGTCTCATTGGATGGGCCCCTGCACTGGCTCCTGTTTATTGCCCTCTGTGCGCATTACCTGGTCTCAATGAACGGGCCCCTGCACTGGCTCTTGTTTATCGCCCTCTGTGCACATTACTTGGGCTCATGGGATGCACTCTTGCACTTGCTCCTGTTTATCGCCCTCTGGGTGAATTACCTGGTCTCATGGGATTGCCCCTGCACTGCCTCCTGTTTATCGCCCTCTGTACGCATTACCTGGTCTCATGAAATGGGCCCCTACACTGGCTTCTGTTTATCACCCTCTGTGTTCATTACCTGGTCTCATGGGATGGGCCCCTCCACTGGCTCCAATTTATCGCCCGCTGTGCACATTACCTGGACTCATGGAATTGGCCCCTGCACTGGCTACTGTTTATCGCCCTCTGCGTGCATTACCTGGTCTCATGGGATGGGCCCCTGCACTGGCTCCTGTTTATCGCCCTCTGCGCGCATTACCTGGTCTCATAGGATGGGGCCCTGCACTGGCTCCTGTTTATTGCCCTTTGTGCGCATTACCTGGTCTCATGGGATGGGCCCCTGCACTGGCTTCTGTTTATCGCCCTCTGCGCGCATTACCTGGTCTCATGGGATGGCCCCTCACTGGCTTCTGTTCATCGCCCTCTGTACGCATTACCTGTTCTCATGGGATGCGCTCTTGCACTGGCTCCTGTTTATCGTCCTCTGTGCGCATTACCTGGTCTCATTGGATGGGCCCCTGCACAGGCTCCTGTTTATTGCCCTCTGTGCGCATTACCTGGTCTCAATGAACGGGCCCCTGCACTGGCTTCTGTTTATCGCCCTCTGTGCGCATTACTTGGTCTCATGAGATGCACTCTTGCACTATCTCCTGTTTATCGCCCTCTGGTTGAATTCCCTGGTCTCATGGGATTGGCCCCTGCCCTGGCTCCTGTTTATCGCCCTCTGTACGTATTACCTATTCTCATGGGATGCGCTCTTGCACTGGCTCTTGTTTATTGCCCTCTGTGCACATTACCTGGTCTCATGAAGTGGGCCCTTACACTGGCTTCTGTTTATTGCCCTCTGCGCGCATTATCTGGTCTCACGGAATGGACTCCTGCACTAGCTCCTGTTTATCGCCCTCTGTGTACATTACCTGGTCTCCTGGGATGGGCCCCTCCACTGGCTCCTATTTATCGCCCTCTGTGCTCATTACCTGGTCTCATGGAATTGGCCTCTGCAGTGGCTCCTGTTTATCACCCTCTGTGCGCATTACCTGGCCTCATGGAATGGGACCCTGCACTTGTTCCTGTTTATCGCCCTCTGCGTGCATTACCTGGTCTCATGGGATGGGCCCCTGCACTGGCTCCTGTTTATCGCACTTTGCGTGCATTACCTGGTCTCATGGGATTGGCCCCTGCCCTGGCTCCTGTTTATCGCCCTCTGTACGCATTACCTGTTCTCATGGGATGGGCCCTGCATTGGCTCCTGTTTATTGCCCACTGCGCACATTACCTGGTCTCACGGAATGCGCCCCTACATTGGCTCCTGTGTATCGCCCTCTATGCGAATTACCTGGTCTCATGGAATGAGCTCTTGCACTGGCTCCTGTTTATCGCCCTCTGTGCGCATTACCTGGTCTCATGGGATGGGACCCTGCACTGGCTCCTGTTTATTGCCCTCTGCGTGTATTGCCTGGTCTCATTGGATGGGCCCCTGCACAGGCTCCTGTTTATTGCCCTCTGTGCGCATTACCTGGTCTCAATGAACGGGCCCCTGCACTGGCTCCTGTTTATCGCCCTCTGTGCACATTACTTGGGCTCATGGGATGCACTCTTGCACTTGCTCCTGTTTATCGCCCTCTGGGTGAATTACCTGGTCTCATAGGATGGGCCCCTGCACTGGCTCCTGTTTATCGCCCTTTGTGCGCATTACCTGGTCTCATGGGATGGCCCCTGCACTGGCTCCTGTTTATCGCCTTCTGTACGCATTACCTGTTCTCATGGGATGCGCTCTTGCACTTGCTCCTGTTTATCGCCCATTGGGCGCATTACATGGTCTCATGGGATGGGCCCCTGCATTGGCACCTGTTTATTGCCCACTGCGCACATTACCTGGTCTCACGGAATGGGCCCCTACACTGGCTCCTGTGTATCGCCCTCTATGCGCATTACCTGGTCTCATGGAATGGGCTCTTGCACTGGCTCCTGTTTATCACCCTCTGTGCGCAATACCTGGTCTCATGGGATGGGACCTTACACTGGCTCCCGTTTATTGCCCTCTGCGTGCATTACCTGGTCTCATTGGATGGGCCCCTGCACTGGCTCCTGTTTATTGCCCTCTGTGCGCATTACCTGGTCTCAATGAACGGGCCCCTGCACTGGCTCCTGTTTATCGCCCTCTGTGCACATTACTTGGGCTCATGGGATGCACTCTTGCACTTGCTCCTGTTTATCGCCCTCTGGGTGAATTACCTGGTCTCATGGGATTGGCCCCTGCACTGCCTCCTGTTTATCGCCCTCTGTACGCATTACCTGTTCTCATGGGATGCGCTCTTGCACTGTCTCCTGTTTATTGCCCTCTGTGCACATTACCTGGTCTCATGAAATGGGCCCCTACACTGGCTTCTGTTTATCACCCTCTGTGTGCATTACCTGGTCTCATGGGATGGGCCCCTCCACTGGCTCCAATTTATCGCCCGCTGTGCACATTATCTGGACTCCTGGAATTGGCCCCTGCACTGGCTACTGTTTATCGCCCTCTGCGTGCATTACCTGGTCTCATGGGATGGGCCCCTGCACTGGCTCCTGTTTATCGCCCTCTGCGCGCATTACCTGGTCTCATAGGATGGGGCCCTGCACTGGCTCCTGTTTATTGCCCTTTGTGCGCATTACCTGGTCTCATGGGATGGGCCCCTGCACTGGCTTCTGTTTATCGCCCTCTGTGCGCATTACCTGGTCTCATGGGATGGCCCCTGCACTGGCTTCTGTTCATCGCCCTCTGTACGCATTACCTGTTCTCATGGGATGCGCTCTTGCACTGGCTCCTGTTTATCGCCCTCTGTGCGCATTACCTGGTCTCATGGGATGGGACCCTGCACTGGCTCCTGTTTATTGCCCTCTGCGTGTATTACCTGGTCTCATTGGATGGGCCCCTGCACAGGCTCCTGTTTATTGCCCTCTGTGCGCATTACCTGGTCTCAATGAACGGGCCCCTGCACTGGCTTCTGTTTATCGCCCGCTGTGCGCATTACTTGCTCTCATGAGATGCACTCTTGCACTTTCTCCTGTTTATCGCCCTCTGGTTGAATTCCCTGGTCTCATGGGATTGGCCCCTGCCCTGGCTCCTGTTTATCGCCCTCTGTACGCATTACCTGTTCTCATGGGATGGGCCCCTGCATTGGCTCCTGTTTATTGCCCACTGCGCACATTACCTGGTCTCACGGAATGGGCCCCTACACTGGCTCCTGTGTATCGCCCTCTATGCGAATTACCTGGTCTCATGGAATGGGCTCTTGCACTGGCTCCTGTTTATCGCCCTCTGTGCGCATTACCTGGTCTCATGGGATGGGACCCTGCACTGGCTCCTGTTTATTGCCCTCTGCGTGTATTGCCTGGTCTCATTGGATGGGCCCCTGCACAGGCTCCTGTTTATTGCCCTATGTGCGCATTACCTGGTCTCAATGAATGGGCCCCTGCACTGGCTCCTGTTTATCGCCCTCTGTACGTATTACCTATTCTCATGGGATGCGCTCTTGCACTGGCTCTTGTTTATTGCCCTCTGTGCACATTACCTGGTCTCATGAAATGGGCCCTTACACTGGCTTCTCTTTATTGCCCTCTGCGCGCATTATCTGGTCTCACGGAATGGACTCCTGCACTAGCTCCTGTTTATCGCCCTCTGTGTACATTACCTGGTCTCCTGGGATGGGCCCCTCCACTGGCTCCTATTTATCGCCCTCTGTGCTCATTACCTGGTCTCATGGAATTGGCCTCTGCAGTGGCTCCTGTTTATCACCCTCTGTGCGCATTACCTGGCCTCATGGAATGGGACCCTGCACTTGTTCCTGTTTATCGCCCTCTGCGTGCATTACCTGGTCTCATGGGATGGGCCCCTGCACTGGCTCTGTTTATCGCCCTTTGCGTGCATTACCTGGTCTCATGGAATGGGCCTCTGCACGGGCTCCTGTTTATCACCCTCTGTACGCATTACCTGGACTCATGGGATGCGCTCTTGCACTGGCTCCTGTTTATCGCCCTCTGGGCGCATTACCTGGTCTCACGGAATGGGTCCCTGCACTGGCTAATGTTTATTGCCCTCTGCGCGCATTACCTGGTCTCATGGGTTGGGCCCCTGTACTGGCTCTTGTTTATCGCCCTTTGCGTGCATTACCTGGTCTCATGGGATGGCCCCTGCACTGGCTCCTGTTTATCACCCTCTGTACGCATTACCTGGACTCATGGGATGCGCTCTTGCACTGGCTCCTGTTTATCGCCCTCTGGGCGCGTTACCTGGTCTCATGGAATGGGCCCCTGCACTGGCTCCTATTTATTGCCCACTGCGCACATTACATGGTCTCACGCAATGGGCCCCTACACTGGCTCCTGTGTATCGGCCTCTGTGAGCATTACCTGGTCTCATGGGATGGGACCCTGCACTGGCTCCTGTTTATTGCCCTCTGCGTGCATTACCTGGTCTCATTGGATGGGCCCCTGCACTGGCTTCTGTTTATTGCCCTCTGAGCGCTTTACCTGGTCTCATAAAATGTCCCCCTGCACTGGCTCCTGTTTATCGCCCTCTGTACGCATTACCTGGGCTCATGGAATGGGCCCCTGCACTGACTCCTGTTTATCGCCCTCTGTGCGCACTACCTGGTCTCAGGGGATGGGCCCCTGCACTGGCTCCTGTTTATCGCCCACTGTACGCATTACTAGGTCTCATGGAATCGGCCCTTGCACTGGCTCTTGTTTATCGCCCTCTGTGCGCATTACCTGGTCTCATGGAATGGGCCTCTGCACTGGCTAAGGTTTATCACACTCTGTGCGCATTACCTGGTCTCATGGGATGGGCCCCTGCACTGGCTCCTCTTTATCGCCCACTGTACGCATTACTAGGTCTCATGGAATGGGCCCTTGCACTGGCTCTTGTTTATCGCCCTCTGTGCGCATTACCTGGTCTCATCGCATGGGCCCCTGCACTGGCTAAGGTTTATCACCCTCTGTGCGCATTATCTTGTCTCATGAAATGGGCTCTTGCACTGGCTCCTGTTTATCGCCCACTGCACGCTTTACCTGGGCTCATGAAATGGGCCCCTGCGCTGGCTCCAGTTTATCGCCCTCTGTACGCATTACCTGGGCTCATGGAATGGGCCTCGGCACTGGCTCCTGTTTGTTGCCCTCTGTGCGCATTACCTGGTCTCAATGAACGGGTCCCTTCACTGGCTCCTGTTTATCGCCCTCTGTGCGCATTACCTGGTCTCCTAAGATGCACTCTAGCACTGGCTCCTGCTTATTGCCCTCTGGGTGCATTACCTGGTCTCATGGGATGGGCCCCTGCACTGGCTCCTGTTTATTGTCCTCTGCGTGCATTACCTGGTCTCACAGAATGGGGCCCTGCACTGGCTCCTGTTTATCGCCCTCTGTGCGCATTACCTGGGCTCATGGAATGGGCCCCTGTGCTGGCTCCTGTTTATCGCCCTCTGCGTGCATTACCTGGTCTCATGGGACGGGCCCCTGCACTGGCTCCTGTTTATCGCCCTCTGTGCGCATTGCCTGGTCTCATGGGATGGCCCTTGCACTGGTTCCTGTTTATCGCCCTCTGCTTGCATTAAGTGGTCTCATGGGATGGCCCCTGCACTGGCTCCTGTTTATCGCCCTCTGTACGCATTACCTGTTCTCATTGGATGCGCTCTTGCACTGGCTCCTGTTTATCGCCCTCTGGGCGCCTTACCATTTCTCATGGGATGGCCCCTGCACTGGCTCCTGTTTTAGCCCTCTGCGTGCATTAAGTGGTCTCATGGGATGGCCCCTGCACTGGCTCCTGTTTATCGCCCTCTGTACGCATTAGCTGTTCTCATTGGATGCGCTCTTGCACTGGCTTCTGATTATCGCCCTCTGTGTGCATTACCTAGACTCATGGGATGGGACCCTGCACTGGCTCCTGTTTATCGCCCTCTGCGTGCATTACCTGGTCTGATTTTATGGGCCCCAGCACTGGCTCCTGTTTATTGCCCTCTATGTGCATTACCAGGTCTCACGGAATGGGCTCCTGCACTAGCTCCTGTTTATCGCCCTCTTTGTGCATTACCTGGTCTCATGGAATGGGCCCCTGCACTGGCTCCTATTTATCGCCCTCTGTGCACATTACGTGGTCTCATGGAATTGGCCCCTGCACTGGCTCCTGTTTATCGCCCTCTGCCTGCATTACCTGGTCTCATGGGATGGGCCCCTGCACTGGCTCTTGTTTATCGCCCTCTGTGCGCATTATCTGGTCTCATAAGATGCGCTCTTGCACTGGCTCCTGCTTATGGCCCTCTGGGTGCATTACCTGGTCTCACGGAATGGGCCCCTGCACTGGCTCCTGTTTATCGCCCTCTGCGTGCATTACCTGGTCTCACGGAATGGGCTCTTGCACTGACTCTTGTTTATCGCCCTCTGTGCGCATTACCTAGTCTCATGGGATGGGCCCCTGCACTGGCTCCTGTTTATCGCCCTCTGTACGCATTACCTGGTCTCATGGAATGGGCCCCGACACTAGCTCCTGTTTATCGCCCACTGTACGCTTTACCAGGTCTCATGGAATGAGCTCTTCACTGGCTCTTGTTTATCGCCCTCTGTGCGCATTACCTGGTCTCATGGAATGGGCTCTTGCACTGGCTCTTGTTTATCGCCCTCTGTGCGCATTACCTGGTCTCATGGAATGGGCCCCGGCACTAGCTCCTGTTTGTTGCCCTCTGCACGCATTACCTGGGCTCATGGAATGGACCCCTGCACTGGCTCCTGTTTATTGCCCTCTGTGCACATTACCTGGTCTCAATGAACGGGCCCCTGCACTGGCTCCTGTTTATCGCCCTCTTTGCGCATTTCCTGGTCTCATAAGATGCACTCTTGCACTGGCTCCTGTTTATTGCCCTCTGGGTGCATTGCCTGGTCTCATGGGATGGGCCCCTGCACTGGCTCTTGTTTATTGTCCTCTGTGTGCATTACCTGGTCTCATGGGATGGGACCCTGCACAGGCTCCTGTTTATCGCCCTCTGCGTGCATTACCTGGTCTCATGGGATGGGCCCCTGCACTGGCTCCTGTTTATCACCCTCCGTGCGCATTAACTGGTCTCAAGGAATCGGCTCTTGCACTGGCTCTTGTTTGTCACCCTCTGTGCGCATTACCTGGTCTCATGGGATGGTCCACTGCACTGGCTCCTGTTTATCACCCTCTGCGTGCATTACCTGGTCTCATGGGATGGTTTCGCTGCACTGGCTCCTGTTTATCGCCCTCTGTGCACATTACCCGGTCTCATGGATTGGGCAGCGCATTACCTGGTCTCATGGAATGGGCTGCGCATTACCTGGTCTCATGGGATGGGCCCCTGCACTGGCTCCTGTTTATCGCCCTCTGTGCGCTTTACCTGGTCTCATGGGATGGGGCCCTGCACTGGCTCCTGTATAATTTGCCCTCTGCGTGCATTACCTGGTCTCATTGGATGGGCCCCTGCACTGGCTCCTGTTTATCACCCTCTGCGTGCATTACCTGGTCTCATGGGATGGGCCCTTGCACTGGCTCCTGTTAATCGCCCTCTGTGCGCATTACCTGGGCTCATGGAATGGTTTCCCTGCACTGGCTCCTGTTTATCTCCCTCTGTGCACATTACCCGGTCTCATGGAATGGGCTGCGCATTACCTGGTCTCATGGAATGGGCTGCACATTACCTGGTCTCATGGGATGGGCCCCTGCACTGGCTCCTGTTTATCGCCCTCTGTGCGCTTTACCTGGTCTCATGGGATGGGGCCCTGCACTGGCTCCTGTATAATTTGCCCTCTGCGTGCATTACCTGGTCTCATTGGATGGGCCCCTGCACTGGCTCCTGTTTATCACCCTCTGCGTGCATTACCTGGTCTCATGGGATGGGCCCTTGCACTGGCTCCTGTTTATCGCCCTCTGTGAGTATTTTCTGGTCTCAGTGAGTGGATCCCTTTGGTGTCTTCTGCTGATAATAACACGCTCTTTATAGGGTGAGAATCCTTTAACTGTCCCTGGCTTATGAGCTGATAGTACCAGAGAGTGAATCTGAATAGCTGGTCTCTCAGGCTCGATCCTCCTCAGCATCTCCTGCTCATATAAAGCTGGTCCGAGGGAATGGTACCCTTTACTTCCTCCTTATTCTGGATATGATGCCTCAGGAACTGAATCCTTTTATTCCCTCCTGCCAAGAATCGCTGGTCTCACTTTACTACCTCCTACTCAAGCACAGCTTATCGGGGGAGCGGATTACTTTACTTCCTCCTGCTCATGAAATGATGCACTGAAGGGATGTCTTCTGATTATGAATAGATGTTCTCAGGGAGTGAATCTATTAAGCGTCTCCTTTTCAAGAATCTCTACTTTCAGGGAGGGATTCCTTTTATTGAATCTTGCTCATGAATAGCTGACCTCCGGACCTGTAATCTTTCACTACTTCCTACTCATGTACAGCTGTTCGGGGAGAGTGAATGACTTTACTTCCACCTGCTCATGAAATGATGCTCTGATGGGTGTCTTCTGCTTATGAATAGATGTTCTCAGGGAGTGAATCTACTTACTGTCTGCTTTCCAAGAATCCCTGGCCTCAAGGAGTGATTCCCCTTTTTGAATCTTGTTCATGAATAGCTGACCTTTGGGAGTGAAGTCCTTTACTACTTCCTCCCCATGACTAGATGGTTGTGGGGGTGAATGACTTTACTTCCTCCTGTTCATGAAGTGATGCACTGAGGGGCTGCCTCCTGCTTATGGGTAGATGTTCTGGGAAGAGAATCTGTTTACTGTCTGCTTTCCAAGAATCTCTACTCTCAGGGAGTGATTTCCTTTGTTGAATCTTGCTCATGAATAGCTGACCTCCGGACCTGTAATCTTTCACTACTTCCTACTCATGTACAGCTGTTCGGGGAGAGTGAATGACTTTACTTCCTCCTGTTCATGAAATGATGCTCTGATGGGTGTCTTCTTATGAATAGACGTTCTCAGGGAGTGAATCTACTTACTGTCTGCTTTCCAAGAATCCTTGGCCTCAAGGAGTGATTCCCCTTTTTGAATCTTGTTCATGAATAGCTGACCTTTGGGAGTGAAGTCCTTTACTACTTCCTGTTCTTGAACTGGGGGGTGGGGGTGGATGGGGGGTGAGTGAATGACTTTACTTCCTACTGATCATGAAATGATGCTCTGATGGGTGTCTTCTTATGAATAGACGTTCTCAGGGAGTGAATCTACTTACTGTCTGCTTTCCAAGAATCCTTGGCCTCAAGGAGTGATTCCCCTTTTGAATCTTGTTCATGAATAGCTGACCTTTGGGAGTGAAGTCCTTTACTACTTCCTGTTCTTGAACTGGGGGTGGGGGTGGATGGGGGTGAGTGAATGACTTTACTTCCTACTGATCATGAAATGATGCTCTGATGGGTGTCTTCTTATGAATAGAAGTTCTCAGGGAGTGAATCTACTTACTGTCTGCTTTCCAAGAATCCTTGGCCTCAAGGAGTGATTCCCCTTTTTGAATCTTGTTCATGAATAGCTGACCTTTGGGAGTGAAGTCCTTTACTACTTCCTGTTCTTGAACTGGGGGTGGGGGTGGATGGGGGGTGAGTGAATGACTTTACTTCCTACTGATCATGAAATGATGCTCTGATGGGTGTCTTCTTATGAATAGACGTTCTCAGGGAGTGAATCTACTTACTGTCTGCTTTCCAAGAATCCTTGGCCTCAAGGAGTGATTCCCCTTTTTGAATCTTGTTCATGAATAGCTGACCTTTGGGAGTGAAGTCCTTTACTACTACCTGTTCATGAACAGCTGGTCGGGGAGAGTGAATGACTTTACTTCCTCCTGTTCATGAAATGATGCTCTGAGGGGCTGTCTTCTGCTCATGAATAGATGTTCTCAGGGAGTGAATCTATTTAGTGTCTCCTTTCCAAGAATCCCTGGTCTCGGGGAGGGGTTCCCTTTGTTGTATCTTGCTCATGAATAGCTGACCTCCGGGAATGAATCCGTTGACTCCTTCCTTCCTACGAGTGCTCTCCAAGGGACTGGATTCTTTCTGAGTCATTCTGCACAAGAGCTGGTGATACTAGAAGGTGAACCCCTCAGTCCCCCCTGCACCTCGATATCTCTTTGCACAGAGAATTAAATAAGGAGGTGTGAGTTTTTTATTATGCAAGCGCAGTCTTGCGCAGTTTACAACATTGGGCCTCCCTACAGCTCGCAGCCTTCCTTCTTTTCTTGCACCTATTGCACTAGCGCAGTTTTCTCTTGTGAGACTTAAAAGGCACTAGTGGCTCAGAAGAATTTTGTAGGTGAGTGCAGGTTATCCTCTTATTCCAAGTACTCTGCAGCACTTTGCACTGGAAGCTTACGAGAAGTTCCTGTGCTGGTGCACATCTTTCTGGGTGGTGTGACACTGTGTCTGGCTGGTAACTCATGAGCATTGTGTGTGCACGTGCATGCCTTAGCTGTTCCTCGTGAGTGACACTACACCAATATCGTGCGCTAAACATCCTGAAGAAAGCCCTGGATTTCACACGAAAGCACCCCTCATGCTGGACTTTAAATATTTTATGTTGCTTTTGTATTTATTTTTTGGGTTTTGCCTGCTTGCACTGTGCTTGTGAAATCTATTGTTTTTAATATAAACTTAAAAGGGGGTTCCATCCCACCACCTCTCTTTCCTGGCTTTTCATTTGTTCCAGTGCTTGCTACTTACTTTTCCTCCGTTTCTATTGGCTGTAGCATATTTTCCTCCATTTACCAATGCTTATTCCTCCTCTGCTTCTCTTATCAGTTTCCTGTTGCTGAAATATTGTTAACATCCGCCTTGGTGGAACTTTTTTTCCATAAAGTTTTGACTCTTAATGCTTTTTCGTCTTACAGCACATTTATATAGCGCAATGTATCACCAGGAGAAATTAAGTGATTTGCCCGGAATCACAGAATGTTGCTCCACAGAGACTCGAACCGGGATCCCCATCTCTCGAGTCAGCAGCACTGGTGGGTGCTTTCATGGTATCTATCCTCTGGGTGTTATTATGGTGGCTTCTGACAGCTGCTGCCTGCATTTCTCTAAGCAGCAAACATTTCAAATCCGCCTGTCCCCTGCGGAGCTGTTCCTGTGCAGTAAGTTTGTTCATGTATTGAATGAGTACTGACTCAGGGAACAGGGATCCGACCGGCACTGTTTACCGGGCACGCGGTTGGGATGGATGCAGTGGCAGCCGCCACTAACAAAGGGTGGTGGGCGGGTGTGGGGAGCGCAGGGGATGTGGGGATGGGTGAGCGAGCGGGGGGTGGAGGGGGACACTGGACAGGTTAATAATAATTTAAAAAACGTACCTGACACCGCTGGGCGCCTCCCGCGTCGTAGCGCTGCTGCTGGCCTCTTCCTGGGTCCCAGTAGCCCCTTGGGCAGACTCCTAGCCAATCCCTGTGCTTTGGGGTTTCTCCAGCCCAGCTGCTGAATGCGTGTGCTTTGAAAGACAAGGGGGCCCAATTACTATTGGTCAGGGACCTTGAATAGTTTACTAGTTTCAAACACAGTGGTCCCTAAACAGAAGATTAAACAAACAATGAATATAGACTCAATCAGTACCGGACAGAAACTTTAATATTCAATTAGTTTCCGAAAAATGAACGAAATACATTTGAAGTGGGACACAAGCCTGCATCCAACTCAGCGAAATAGGACGAACAACGTGTAACAGAAAAGGCTCAGGCAGAGTAAGTTGTTTGTATGTAGCACATACTGTTGTTACAAACAAAATATAGTGGGACACCATTACACATGAGCGATATTTAGTTGAGAAGTGTATATGGTGTGCATTAAGTCGACGGCGTTTCGATCCTTAAAAAACATATTAGGATCATTATCAGGACATTTACATAAGCATGCCTGGGTACATTTGCCTAATGTCCAGAAGAGAGCAGCATGGATACGCCACGGGGGCGGGAGCGACCCGGACTGGGGCAGATTAAGCATCCGGACCTGGTGCGGTCAGAGTTGGAAGAGGTTGGTGGAGATGGCGCCGCCTGCGCGGTCACTATATCAATTAGAAGGGTTAGGTCTGAATTGGCCTAGTAATGAGGACACTGCTGCATGGGCATGCTTCCTGCCGGCATCAATCGCGGGGGATCCATGCTGCTCTCTTCTGGACATTAGGCAAATGTACCCAGGCATGCTTATGTAAATGTCCTGATGATGATCCTAATATGTTTTGTAAGGATCGAAATGCCATCGACTTAATGCACACCATATACACTTCTCAACTAAATATCGCTCATGTGTAATGGTGTCCCACTATATTTTGTTTGTAACAACAGTATGTGCTACATACAAACAACTTACTCTGCCTGAGCCTTTTCTGTTACACGTTGTTCGTCCTATTTTGCTGAGTTGGATGCAGGTTTGTGTCCCACTTCAAATGTATTTCGTTCATTTTTTGGAAACTAATTGAATATTAAAGTATCTGTCCGGCTGGACAGCTTCAAATACAGTACTGATTGAGTCTATATTCATTGTTTGTTTAATCTTCTGTTTAGGGGCCACTGTGTTTGAAACCAGCTGCTGAATGCAGCAGGGCTGGAGAAACCTAAGTGCCTATGTGTGTTTTGTTCAGCCGGCCAAACACACATGAGCACTTACGGAGTGCACAAGCACTTCTCCCCACCCGCCCATGCCCCGCCCCTCCACGCACAAGCTGGCAAACGAAAAATAAAACGATGGTGGAGCATTGTTTTATTTTTCGTTTCCTGGCTCTGCGCCAGGCAGTGGGGCGACGCTCCTCCGCCATTGTGGAGGAGCCGCCACTGAAGGATGAAGGTGACAGAGAAGCAGATGAAAACTTTCTTTTCTGGTGTTGTCGAGCAACATTTTTACAGCAGTTCTCACATTGTTTGGAGTTGTTAGCCACGGAGACCAAACAGCCGGTCTTTCCAGGTGCAGACCATCACGCTCCATTTTGTTAGACGAAATATTGCTGATTGCAGTAGCAGCCTTATATTACTGCAACACGGTCTTGGTAAAATACAAATCTTTATTTTCCCATAAACGTTACTGTTGTTTACTCCGACGGAAACCCAGACTCAAGCCCTGAGCTCGAAGCAGACCGAGGCATTTTTCAATTACATAATCCTTCTTTTTAGGCCAAATATAGACAGGAACATCGCCCCGCATATATATGCGTTTGGAGGCTCGACCCCCAGTAACAATAACAACATAAGAGGTGGAAGGGAGAATTATTCCGAACTTTCCTCTTTGAATGGTGCGCCTCAGTGAGCTGTCACAGCACCCGAACTTTCCTCTTTGGATGGTGCGCCTCAGTGAGCTGTCACAGCACCCGAACTTTCCTCTTTGAATGGTGCGCCTCAGTGAGCTGTCACAGCACCCGAACTTTCCTCTTTGAATGGTGCGCCTCAGTGAGCTGTCACAGCACCCGAACTTTCCTCTTTGGATGGTGCGCCTCAGTGAGCTGTCACAGCACCCGAACTTTCCTCTTTGGATGGTGCGCCTCAGTGAGCTGTCACAGCACCCGAACTTTCCTCTTTGAATGGTGCGCCTCAGTGAGCTGTCACAGCACCCGAACTTTCCTCTTTGAATGGTGCGCCTCAGTGAGCTGTCACAGCACCCGAACTTTCCTCTTTGAATGGTGCGCCTCAGTGAGCTGTCACAGCACCCGAACTTTCCTCTTTGGATGGTGCGCCTCAGTGAGCTGTCACAGCACCCGAACTTTCCTCTTTGGATGGTGCGCCTCAGTGAGCTGTCACAGCACCCGAACTTTCCTCTTTGGATGGTGCGCCTCAGTGAGCTGTCACAGCACCCGAACTTTCCTCTTTGGATGGTGCGCCTCAGTGAGCTGTCACAGCACCCGAACTTTCCTCTTTGGATGGTGCGCCTCAGTGAGCTGTCACAGCACCCGAACTTTCCTCTTTGGATGGTGCGCCTCAGTGAGCTGTCACAGCACCCGAACTTTCCTCTTTGAATGGTGCGCCTCAGTGAGCTGTCACAGCACCCGAACTTTCCTCTTTGGATGGTGCGCCTCAGGGAGCTCTCACAGCACCCGAACTTTCCTCTTTGGATGGTGCGCCTCAGTGAGCTGTCACAGCACCCGAACTTTCCTCTTTGGATGGTGCGCCTCAGTGAGCTGTCACAGCACCCGAACTTTCCTCTTTGGATGGTGCGCCTCAGTGAGCTGTCACAGCACCCGAACTTTCCTCTTTGGATGGTGCGCCTCAGTGAGCTGTCACAGCACCCGAACTTTCCTCTTTGGATGGTGCGCCTCAGTGAGCTGTCACAGCACCCGAACTTTCCTCTTTGGATGGTGCGCCTCAGTGAGCTGTCACAGCACCCGAACTTTCCTCTTTGAATGGTGCGCCTCAGTGAGCTGTCACAGCACCCGAACTTTCCTCTTTGGATGGTGCGCCTCAGTGAGCTGTCACAGCACCCGAACTTTCCTCTTTGAATGGTGCACCTCAGTGAGCTGTCACAGCACCCGAACTTTCCTCTTTGGATGGTGCGCCTCAGTGAGCTGTCACAGCACCCGAACTTTCCTCTTTGAATGGTGCGCCTCAGTGAGCTGTCACAGCACCAGAACTTTCCTCTTTGGATGGTGCGCCTCAGTGAGCTGTCACAGCACCCGAACTTTCCTCTTTGGATGGTGCGCCTCAGTGAGCTGTCACAGCACCCGAACTTTCCTCTTTGGATGGTGCGCCTCAGTGAGCTGTCACAGCACCCGAACTTTCCTCTTTGGATGGTGCGCCTCAGTGAGCTGTCACAGCACCCGAACTTTCCTCTTTGGATGGTGCGCCTCAGTGAGCTGTCACAGCACCCGAACTTTCCTCTTTGGATGGTGCGCCTCAGTGAGCTGTCACAGCACCCGAACTTTCCTCTTTGGATGGTGCGCCTCAGTGAGCTGTCACAGCACCCGCTGCATTTCATTGCATTGTAAGATTGTGTTTTTTTATTCCGTTAGTGTACAGAATCATGTGAGAAATAATACTAACGATGGTCATCCTTGTCAGTTTGCAGCTTAGGTCTTGTGCACGGCTGGAAAGATAACTCAGTGGGGTAATGCAAATCTTGCAGAGATGCACGTGTAACATGCAGGTTCCAAAACTAGTAAGATAACAAAGAGTTAATAAATATATTACAGATGGGAATCCTAGTAAAATAACTTAGGGGGTTAATGCACTTGCTGCAGATAGCCATTTCTAACTTGGAGGTTACTCATTACAACCCCAAATAACACAGTTAAAAGCAGTGTGATTTTTGGTGACATCCATGTACAACATCGAGGTCAACGATTATCAAGTGTGTGTGTCTTTGTGTGCAACCTTCATGTCACAGGTTACAATTCTGTTAAGATATCCTAGTAGGCTAATGTGCCCTGTGTCCAGATTCCTATGTAAAGCATAGGTCACAGGTTGCCATCATTGTACCACAGCTCAGGATATGAAAATAATTGCAGTAAGGTCAGACTGCCCTCACTTTTCACTTTCACTGTAAAGTTACCCAGCCTCCACACAGCACCCCCTGCCGGTGCAATGGGGCTTCTCGTTTTCATCCCCCCCTAACTCTAACCGAAAGCAGTTTTCTCCCTTACACGATATTAAAATCACCTGTCACAAAGTTAGCACAGCAATAGCACTATAATGCTACTTAAAAGTAATTAGGTTGTTTGCCTAAGATAAAAATTCGTTACAATACTAATGCTACTACCAGTGGCAAGACTCACCATGGAGGACTAGAAAGTACCCAACGGCAAGAGAGCAGACACGGTTATACATCTCCGATGAGTACATTTTGACTCTGGCCCGTAGCGTTTTGGGGGCTGAGTGGCCAAGAGACACGAATGTAACTTTAAAAGGCCTGTTTTGGGACAGAACGGTCCCTCGCTTGGTGACAGACGTGTACCCCTACCTCGAGAGCCCCAGCTGCAGCGATATCTGGATCCCTGGTGCTGATGTATGTCGTCATGGGCGAACACGGATCATGCGTGTGCCATAACACAGGCCTGTCTCACGGGTCTCTAACTCCATTTCCTGTCCCTCCCTGGGGACCTTTACTGACAGATTATTCTAATTATTTCTAACAAGGGCTCCGGTTCTACCTGCAGCACTAACTTCAGATGTTCTACCTTTATTTTTCTTTCTCTCTCGTTCTCTCTCCTTCTCATTGTTACATATTTGCATTTCTCTTCTTTTCAATTATGTCCAATTCTCGTTTCCTTCCGGAGTCCAGCCCTGTTGCTATCACTCTACGTCCAGTGTAAGAGCTCCAGTAAAGAATCAGCTGCTCTGTTTCATAATAGCCCAGATGAAGCGCCCTCTGTGACCTCCACAGATATAAGTATTTTCCATTATCAGAGACCTACTAGTCATTTCACATTTTATGAGGAAGGCAAAAAAACTCGCCAGTTCCTTCACCTACACACATTAAAAAAAAGAAATTCTGTTATTGCCTGCATTTTCACAGATTCTCCTCATTCTTCTCATTGTTTTATCCCACTTTAATTATTGATAGGTTTTGCAGCCTTCACAGTGCTTGCGCTGTGCTTGTTAGGTTTCACATGCACAGCGCAGCCTAGGCGCTGCGTTTCCCCCATGGCAGCTGGGCTGCAGCTTCTGTTTAGTCGAGGAGGCAGTTCTTCAGATTTAAGGCAGCTTTCTGGGCACCGTGGGCATTTTGGAGGCATGACTCTCTGCCTCCTTCCACCTTTCCCGTACAAATGGCTGCTTGGGCGCAGTGAAAATGTCAGACAGAAACTCTTTTATGAGGGTGGGGTTCCTCCTCGCACAGGCAGGTGCTTGTTTTAGACTGCTCGGATGCCTTCAGTTTACCTTTTTGTTGTCAGTAAGCATGCATTCCCTCTCTTGTGCATTTGTTTTGACAGTCTATGGGCCTCACCTTGGTTTCCGGGTTGTACTCCCATTCTTCAGGTGTGGTGCTCTGAGGGTTGGTAGGTGTTACAGAGGCTCCACTTTCCTTCCTTTTTAGGTTTCGCCTGCACTTGTGAAATCTATTGTTTTTAAAATAAATCTTAAAATGGGCTTACATCCCACCCCCTCTCTTTCCTGGCTTTTCATTGGTTCTTGTGCTATCCACTTACTTTTCCTCCATTTCTATTGGCTGTAGCATATTTTCCTGCATTTACCAATGCTTGTTCCTCGCCTGCTTCACTTATTTTTTGTAGCCAAAATACTGGTAACATCCGCTTTGGTGAAACAATTTTTTCACAAAGTTTTGCCTCTTTCTGCTTTTTCGTCTTGCAGCCGATTTATATGCAACTTGTCACCCAGAGAGATTAAGTGATTTGTCCAAATCACAGGATGTTGTGCCGCCCAGACTCAAACCGCGATTTCCAGCTCTAGAGTCAGCAGCTCTACTCGCTGCGCCACATGTTCTCCACTCCCGTGATATTTGTCAGGGAGCTCTTTCCTTCGTCCCTGATGGTGATTGATTAAAAACAGCTTATTGTTCATCACACAGGCGAAACCGATGCATTACTAATGCTTGTTTAATAATTGCACCTTATTCAGAATGATAAAACTGCAAAAAGCTGCACACCCCTACACATCCCTACACTGCTACCTGTGCATGAATAGATGTTCTCTGGCATTGCATCTCTTCAGTAACTTCTCCAATACTCCCTGTGACTTCATCTCTACAGTACCTGCTATCCTTGGTTGCAGCGTTTAATGTTGTATGAAGTCTGGTTGAAATGCGTGCTCTGCCTATTACTACACTTTCATCATCCTGCTGGTTGCTGCAGCTCAGCGCGCTCTAGCTCTCAGGCTTAATTGGACACTTCACATCATCTCCGCTCAAAAACTTCAGTTTTCTGTGCTTTCTTGAGTGCTTTTAATAAGACAATTTAAACATATGCAAAGCTAAATTCAAGGAACAGTAAAATTCCATTTATTGTATTGCTGGAGCAGACTCTCTCAGCTCTGCAGCAAAATGACCAATTGGTCAATAACTAACTGTTTGCATACATTTTAAATTAATCTTTGTGTGTGTGTCTGTGTGTGTATGTGTATATATATATATATATATATATATATATGTGTGTGTGTGAGTGTGTGTATGTCTGAATGTGGTATTTGCATAACGCAAGACTAGCTTAAAGACAGTGGAATGCTGTAGAAGGTCAAAGGGAAAGATAAAGGGGATGATTTAGATCTTGGCAGGACTCCCATCGTCCCTCCGTGGCAAAGTTTACAAGTATTTCGTCGAGCTGATGGATTCCTGCCCGCCATATTTAGATGTTGGCTGGATGACTCGCCGTCCGCATAACAGACTGTTTTCCATTGCATAAGCAGTTCACCTCCGTTGACGTTGCCTACTCCTCTGCTGGCTAGCAGTACTCAGTCGCCGTCAGAGTGGCGGATTTGCGCCAAGCCTATTTAGACTTCACACCTGTGCTGGCGTTGTCCAAGCGGCGGATTCGTGATGAGTGAGTCCATTGCGGGACGTGGAAAAGAGAAAAAAAAGGTATGTTTCTACCTCATATCCCTTCGATTCCGCCAACTCAGGTTTG
Source organism: Calotriton arnoldi (assembly GCA_963921515.1). NCBI lineage: Eukaryota > Metazoa > Chordata > Amphibia > Caudata > Salamandridae > Calotriton > Calotriton arnoldi. The sequence continues at coordinate 1,952,934 of CAWUFW010002199.1, forward strand.
GAGGTTCACCCGCCACATCTACGTAGATGGGAATTGGCCTGGCGGAAATATTGACTGGCCTCTCTCCGACAGCCACTTTTGCCTATGATGCCATTGACGCAGGAGGAAAATTCTGGCGGAGACGGCGGCACTCAGACGGAGTATCGTCTAAGCCCGGGCGTAGTTTGCGTAGTAGCACTTCACGTAGCTACGTGAAGTACAGCTTCAACTACACGTAGCTATGCAAATTGCGTAGTGCGTAGCTGTGTGCTTGACTGCACTGTACAATAATTACCAAAAGCAAACTTGTACAGTGCAAGTTAAGATAAAATAAATATCTCTGTCTTTATATGCTAAAAATGCATATAGTCATTTCACTAAAGTGAAAACAAAGTTAACAAGCAGTGAGAGAGGTGATGATTTTGGTATCCTCACTAACTTAGGGAGAGAACCAACAACCAAGCAGATGTCTTGAAAACAAAAAGCACATCTTATTGAATCTGATTTCCTCCTAGGACCACCCCAAGCACAGTTATGGGCAAAAATACAATCCCAACCAAAGGCCCTGCAAAGCATTATGGGACGAGATTAGCAGTGGGCAGTGAATATTATAGTGTCCAATATCAAAATAATTCTACAAAGAGCTGCAGTTCAACTAGTCGTCACTGGGTGTCGTCCCTCAAGAGTGAAATGCAAAAGTATTGAAAACCTTTCATGAAGCTTTTGCATTTGACTCGTGAGGGACGACACCCAGTGACGACTAGTTGAACTGCAACTCTTTGTAGAATTATTTTGATATTGGACACTATAATATTCACTGCCCACTGCTAATCTCGTCCCATAATGCTTTGCAGGGCCTTTGGTTGGGATTGTATTTTTGCCCATAACTGTGCTTGGGGTGGTCCTAGGAGGAAGGGACCACCATTGAATCGTTCACATGATATGCTTTTTGTGTTCAAGGCATCTGCTTGGTCCTCCTCCCTAGGTTAGGGGGACTCCAAAATCATCACCTCTCTCATTGCTTGATATGTCAAAATTCATTTTTGTGAATTGGTTATATGCTTTTTAGCATAAAAAATTGCTTTATCAAAGCATTTGAAGGAGTTTGTTATTATTATTAAGCCTGGGCGTAGTGCTAGCTGTGTGCTTGACTCACTGCACTGTACAATAATTACCAAAAGCAAACTTGTACAGTGCAAGTTAAGATAAAATAAATATCTCTGTCTTTATATGCTAAAATTGCATATAGTCATTTCACTAAAGTGAAAACACAAAGCAGTGAGAGAGGTGATGATTTTGGTATCCTCGCTAACTTAGGAGAGAACCAAGCAGATGTCTTGAAAACAAAAAGCACATCTTATTGAATGATTAGGTGGTGGTCCCATCCTCTTAGGACCACTCCAGCACAGATATGAGCAAATAATCAATCAACTAACTGTCTGCATACATTATGGACTAGATTAGCAGTGGGCAGTGAATATTATAGTGTCAATATCAAAATAATTCTACATAGAGTGCAGTTCAGCTAGTCGTCACTGGGTGTCGTCTCTCACGAGTCAAATGCAAAAGCTTCATGAAAGGTTTTCAATACTTTTGCATTTCACTCTTGAGGGACGACACCCAGTGACGACTCAGTTGAACTGCAGCTCTTTGTAGAATTATTTTGATATTGACACTATAATATTCACTGCCCACTGCTAATCTCGTCCCATAATGCTTTGCAGGGCCTTTGGTTGGGATTGTATTTTTGCCCATAACTGTGCTTGGGGTGGTCCTAGGAGGAAGGGACCACCATTGAATCGTTCACATGATATGCTTTTTGTGTTCAAGGCATCTGCTTGGTCCTCCCCTAGGTTAGGGGGACTCCAAAATCATCACCTCTCTCATTGCTTGATATTTTATTGTCAACATTCATTTTTGTGAATTGGTTATATGCTTTTTAGCATAAAAATTGCTTTATCAAAGCATTTGAAGGAGTTTATTATACTCCTGCTACGCTACGTTTATTAGTACAGTTATTCACTCTGCTACGTGCAATTTGCGTAGTGCGTAGTAGCACAAACTTTGCATGCTTCGTGAGCGTAGCAAAGTATTATGCCCAGGGTTAGTATCGTCCATAGCCCAGCCAGCATCAAAATTGAGCGGGTGGGCTGCATAGTAGGCGGGTGGAGAAACCGTCGCAAAAGTTACGGCGGGACCAGACCCGCCAAGATCTATATCAGGCCCACAGTCAGTATGTGATTGGAGGGGCAGCTGTTTTCTAGGGGTGAGGGTGGACTATTACTGCATTGTGATGCAGTGTTCTTTAAAAAGATGCATCTTCAGTAGGGGTGGGCGTAACTCACATAATTCTGTTTAACATGATCACCCAGAATTGCCTAAGAATTCTGTGAGATTACTCTTAAATTCCGCAGGAGGAATAATTCTGTGTTTTGCGCTACTCCTTAGTGCAAAAATGCCCCTTTGCATGCAAAATGGACATGAGGATGCATTTTGTGCTAAGAAACAGCATTAAATGCAACAGAACAAGAATAGTGGGCGTAAGCATCCCCTCGCACTCGCTAAATGTGCTCTAGGGAGTAGGATTTTCCCCCAACTTACTTCAGGCATTCAGAACTTATTTTCTTTCCTCAAAATGCACCCTTATTTCCAAAATGGACACAGGGATGCATTTTGCACTAAGAAACAGCACTAAATGTAGCAGAACATGAACAGGGAGTTCGAACAGTTGCTCACGCTCACTAAATGTGCTCTCACAGTAGGATTTTTCCCCCCCAAATGACTCTTAATTATGAGAGCATGAGTAATCGCATAATTATTGGTAATTCTGGGTCAAAGCGTAATGTGGAATTACCATAATTACTCTTATTACTCCGGCGTAATCGAAATTCTACCCAGGCCTAATCTTCGGTTTCTTTCCTAAATTGCAGCAGTCTTGATGGGTACAGGGATACCATTCCAAATTCGGGGTGCCGGGGCAGAGAAGGCTTGTTGTCTTGTCTGCTTCTTTTCTTCTTTGTCTCCAGTCTGATGGTGTTCTGTCTAAAGGTGTCCACAGGGCCACAGGAGATGGTGAGTTTGTCAGCCACATAGGCAGGGATGCTGGTCACAGTGGCACTGTAGATGATGCAGCTGGTGCCGGCCAGCAAGGGGAGCAAGTGGCTCACATCGGGATGGAGAGGCATGTGGTCATATGTCTTCAGGCCCTTGATTAGGCATGCTGACGCATGTCGGATGTCCTAATCTGAGATAAGTAGGAGGATGAGGGTATTGCTGCCATTTAAAATACCAGGTCTTGCATGAAATTCTGAAGTTGCTTTCTGGGAAGAATGGTTTCACCCTCTTTAGTAGATAAAGGTTACACAAGGATGTCTTGGTTTTCCTGGCGATGTGTTTGAGGGTAAGGTCAGTGTCCAGTGTGAATCTGGGTGGCTTGGCAGTGTGTGAAAATTGAGGCTCAAATCTGTCCAAGAGTGACAGAAACTGACATGACAGCAGTTCCTGTCAATGTAGAGAGTTGACCACAGGGTATGCGGACAACTCTAAATTTTGTGTGGCGAGGTTTCTAGGGATGGTGGAAGTATTGTCCTCTGCCATCCTGAGGGAGTAAGCACTGTATGCCAAACTCTAAATCAAGCCCTCTGTGTTACTTTTTGATTTTCACCTACCTATTGCATTGGGATTTGATGACTTAGTGGAAGTATTTTGCACTATACAATACAAATAAATGATTGTCTCAAGCTTCTTACAAGCGTCTTTGTTGTAATGAATAATACATTTATGAAGAAATTCTGTTATGAAGAACACACTCTGAAAATGTCAGTTAATATTACAATGGTCTTAATTAGATGGTCTCTAAAATTAAATCCTTAACTCATGAAGAAAATATAAAATCTCCTTGTCTTGTCCCATGTTCTCTGAGCCACTTTGGTGGGTTAATATGATGTTCCATACGGAAAGTTTGGGGGTTCTGTGGAATGTTGTTAAGATTTCAAGAACCCCTGCTAGTACTTAGAAGATTCTTGTGTTCACCCTTTCCAGCTGATGTGGTCTGAGAGAATACCTTTATTACTTCAAATGAGTTATATGTATGATTACAACACCACCTCACTGAGGCTAACTCTAACCTAAACCCATTGCTAACCCTAACCTTGTCATTTATTGACATTGGCCTTGCCCTAATGCCAAGCCTAAATTTAAAACTTATGACCTCATTTTAAGTTTGTCAAACAAATTTAAAGATGCCAACCTTGGTGGCTAACATTTTTCCCATGAAACAGGTTTGGGTGGAGGTGCTTCCGGGAAAAAACATACAGAGGATGATTCATCATGTGTTAGACCCCGTTCGGGGAGCAACAGGACAGACAGAGGCTACTGGCCTCAACCGTGGTGGTTATTGTTGTATGCCACCAGTGTCATGAGGTCCATCCTACATGACTCTGTAAACTGGGCCAAGTAAAATCTTTGCCACACTTGACTCTCAGGGTAGCCAGGGTGGGAAGTCACAGGCTTCTCCTGGAGGTAGTGTGGAGGACACAAGCGCATAACTCAACAATGGGCCAACAGACACAATAACTTCAATGTCCAGCCAAGTGCATGTCTTTTGGAAATATAAAGTACTTTTTATTACAGCAGTACTCAGTACTACACAATTCAATCCAGCCTACAGGGTTGTACCTCTGATCACAGTCCTCTTGTGGGTGCAACTCCTGATGCCCCCATCTCTGTGTTGTTTCCCTCCTGGGTGGCGCTAATTGTACCTTTCCCCCAGCAAAATCATGGTAGAAGCATGAATAAAGGTCAAGTTCAGTTTATGTTTCCCCACAAGTCAAATGTGAAACCAGTCACTGTCTTACTCCGATTCTTAACCCCGGTGTCCTTCATGATAAGTTAGCAGCTCAGTCCTACCACAGGAAGCTGCCAAGGGGCTCAGGCGCAGCCGCAGATCGCACCTTCTCTAAGCGCAGCTGTCCTGGATGGTTTGGTGTTGCTCAGCAGGCACTAGCACCAGTGTGCATGCGTTCCTTTCAGTGGGATTCTTCTTCTGGGCTTATGTGGATGCTTGTCATAGCAGTTGTGGCCCAATCTGGGCCAAAGCACCCATTGAGACAGCTGCAGCCCACCACAGGCTGATATACACACACAGTCAGGCAGTTGCAGCCTGACCAGGGCTATACACAGAGCATGGTAGCTGCAGGTTCTACCTGGGCCAATGCACACAGCAAGGCAGATGCACCACCAACCGGGCCAATACACATGACAAGGTAGATGCAGCCCACTTGGGCCTATGTTCAGATATACGATTACGTAGATGTTCACAATCCTCACCTGGAATCATGGAGAAACCGGGAGACCCTCTGAAGCACTGGCTGCTCCTGGCTTCAATGTCTCAGGTCAATCAATAAATCAATCAAACATTTATAGAGTGCGGCAAATCACCTGTGAGGGTCTTGAGGCACTAGAGATGTTTGCTGATACGTGGAGGTTTGATCATTCAAACATCCAGGTCTTTAGTTCTCTTCTGAATTGCTGGAGTGATGGTGCAGGCCTAAGGTGCAGGGGGAGGTTGTTCCAAGCCTTGGCTGCCAGGTGCTAGAAGAAACGTCCTCTGCTGTTGGCTCGACAGATTCATGGGGTGTCTGCGAGGGAGAGGGAAGCTGATCGAAGGTGTCTTGTAGGTTGGTGGAGGGTCAGGCATTTATTGATGTATGCTGGTCCTTTGTTGTGCAGGGCCTTGTAGGTGTGGGTCAGCATCTTGAACTGGCATCTCTTCTGACTCGGGAGCCAGTGTAGTTTCTTGAGATATGGTGTGATGTGGGTCCTTCTGGGGAGGTCAAGTATGAGTCTTCCTGCTGAGTTCTGTATTGTCTGGAGTCTCTTTAGGAGGCGTGCAGTGATTCCTATGTAGAGCGTATTTCCGTAGTCCAGCCTGATTGTTATGAGGGCTTGCGTGATAGTCCTTCTGGTGTCTGCCGGGAGCCACCTGAAGATCTTGCGGAGCATCCGAAGGGTGGGGAAGCAGACGGATGAGACTGTGTTGTCTTGCTTCTCCATGGATAACTTGCTATCCAGGATGATGTCGAGGTTGCGGGCTTGGTCTGTTGGGGAGGGGGAGTACCGAGCTCCGCGGGCCACCATGCATCGGTCCATGGCGAGGTGTTGTTCCCAAAGATGAGGACTTCATTGTCCACTTTCTGTGGGAGCTCCTCAGGCTAGGGCCACACTGAGATTCTGCTCCTGGTAAGTTTCTTCTCTTGCTCGGCCAGGCAGATTCCTTACCCATCTGAGCTGACAGGCAGACTTCAAGGCACTAGGCAGACCATCAGCTACTCCAGCAGAATGTGCAGACATTAGGTGATGTCCCCTCAACTCTTGGAAACTGGCTGCTGGGCATACACCAACCCTGGTTTAATAGCAGTCCTTCTAGTACTCTTAGAGCACTCCCTTCCTTGGTTGTGAAGAACTTGATACAGGAACAAAGTGGGATTGTTTCCCTCTTCTATACACATTTGTAAGACAGGGATATGGATGCAGTGTCTCAAACTACAAAACCATTTTTCAAGAGGCCTTCTCAGGGTGCTCTCCAGACAGAGCTTTTGTATGAAGTGATGCTTCTTATAGCAGGTAGCATTGGATCTGTCTCCAGTCTCGAGCACCTCCAACATGGGCACAATGATGTGTAAGGTTTAGCACCTGACTGTCATCAGCCTCTCTGAAGTAATAATCAGGGACAGACAAAAGGGAAGGCCTGACCTAAAAACATCCTCACCGTGCATATCAGGAACCACAGTCTTACCCATCACCCCTACCAGCAGCCAATAGTAGTGCTCAGGAAGAAGTAGTCAGCAGCCCCTTGATAACAAAACCTTTATGGAAATTCTGATGGTGCCCTGTCTCCATCCTTCTCGCCTCAGTGTCAGAATCTCCACCCTCCAGCCAATGGAACGAACCTGTAAGCATCCAAAACTTCCAGCACCTCCTGCTGGCAGTTAAGATGGCAGAGAGGGACTGGGAAATAAGCAATACCTGGGGCGGGATAACTAGACAAGCAACAACAGTGCAAGCAACAAAGTGGGAGGGGCAAGGCAAGCAACAAACCGAGAGGGGGCAGGAGTGAAGACGCAAGTAACAAAGCAGGAGGGGGAAGGAGGGGTGGGAAAAGCAACAAAGCAGTGGTGGGTGGGAGGGACAGGGCAAGCAACAAAGAGGCAGAGATGGTTAAAGCTAAAAGGAAAAAAGTACCGTCAAAAGTGCGACCAAAGGAAGCGGACACACTAGTCAGGGAAGCAGTACTTCAGCCATGGTCCATGGGAGGGACAAACAAACAAAGAGGAAGTGAAGCCAGCATGAGCCAACCAAAGAGGAAAATTAGATTGACGATGAAGCCAACCAATAGTAAGCAATGGACAGGCTCAAAGTCCCTTGGAAGTAAACAAAATGTCTGGCAAACAACATGAACAGAGCTGTTCAGTTAGACAGCCTTAGAAGTGGAAACATTGTGAGGCAGTGTCTGCACAAATCTCACTCCCATAGTGAGAAAAAGTGTACTGGGTCAGATGCTGAGTGCTCAACTCATAGTGTCTTGTTATATTTTCACTCTTGTATAAGATTAAAGCGACATCATGCAATCATCATTCATGTCTGTCTCTCAAATATTTTTATCAGTGGTCTCCAGTACATTCAAAATAAAGGAGTTTAAGCTAAAGAGAGCGTAAGGAATGGATTAAGGAGGAGAAATTCTGCAACAGTGAGCCTTATCATGGACCACATGTGTGCGCAACGATATGCATTCTGCCCTATGGCCTATTGTGATATGACCTGGCTGTAAGTAAGAGGATTCACATACACTGGGATCCAGAAGCCCTGAGGAATCAGATAAATGGCGAAACACATGTTGCAATAATAACCACCAATGGAAGAACAATATCAATAGATGTAAATGAATGGGCGGACCAAAATCAAATGGGCATTAAAGAACGGATGTATTGAAGATTCAAAATAAATAAAGAATAGTTACCAAATCCAAATCATGTAAATATTTCTCATTGTTCCTTTTAAGATGCTTCAGATGTAAAAAGCACATTTCCTTCAACTAGTTCATCCTTTCCCTTAAGGTGGTAAAATGTGAGACACATGGAAGGGGAGTCTTTTGGATGAGAAGAATGATATGTGGGGACAGCTCTGGAAAGACACACACATACACACACACACACACACATGCACACAAACAGGCAGAGATACACACACTCACACAAGCACACACATACACACACACACGTACCCAAATAGGCAGAAACACACACACATACACTCACACAAGCACACACACACAATTACAAACACAGACACACACACAGGCGCAGACAGACAAACACACACACATAGATGAGGGAAATGCAGACTGTTACAACTGCACCCTGATCAGTTCTTCACATACCAATTACAACTTTACTTTCTTCACTACTAGTGGTTTTCTGTTTCGGGGTGAGGGTTTCTCAGCTTGTACATTCACAGCCTGCCCTTCAAGAAGGTTTGGTTCATGGCACTTGTAATTTGCTTGTTTTGTGGTTTGCATCACACTAATCCTTGACTCCATCATGCAGATGATCCTATTGCACAAAGTCTTCCATTCCCTGATGGCTAAGCTCTTGACTACTTCTCCAGCATCTTGGGCAGATTTTTATTTTTTTATTTTATTTGGGTGTTTGGTAAAGCTCCATCAACTGCCCTGCAGTGGTGTCTGAGGGCTTTGGTTTAGGGTCCGGTAAAGAGGGTGTATCGAGCTGCAAGATAATACTTTGGCAGAACCAGTGGTGGTGAACCCGTTGATCATCCAGAAGAGATGGCCATGACCTGGAGACAACCCTCTGAAGGGATATCCACCACATAAGGACAAAGGCTTGAAAGAGCATGAGTCCTGAGAACCTGAGAGACCAGGCAAAGCCGGCTTTACATGTCTGACCATGTATAAGTACACAGGTATCATTGTGCATACTAAATGACACAGCAGTGCGCCTCTTCTGAAATTCTTCGGGTCCTAGGCAGGATCAACAAGGTTCCAAAATTAAAAAAACTTACCAAGAGCCTGATTTAGAGTTTGGTGGATGGATTATGCCATCATAAACGTGACGCATATCGAGTCCAAAAGATTAGAAGTGCCATAGAATGGAATGCTAAGAAGGCGGATGGGAAATCTGCCACATTTGTGAGGGAGAAACTCATCTGCCAAACCCACAATCAGGCCCCAAATTGCAATAAAATGTTTTTTTTTTTTTTAAATGGTGCACTCCACCAAAAAAAGTCAAGCCAGGGTAAGACAAGGGGTTCTAAGATCTCAAGAGGCCCTGGACATGCCAAGTTCAGATCATGTCTTGCTCATGGCAGAGTGAGTTCAGCAGTGTACAATCTCACACAGCAGCAGGCACGCTGATTGGCTGGGAGGCCTTAGTGCTCTGCAATCAGTGTGCATGAAGCTAGTCAGAAATATAAAGCAGAAAGGCATGAGAATTTGAAATATGAGGCCATAAACAGATGGCAAAAGCTCCCAGTAATGGGATCTTTGCAGAAATATTATTTGAAATGATTTTGTACTAAGCTAAACTGTTTCCAATATTAGCAGGAGGGCACACTTGAGCTGCCTAATCCAGCAGATTCAATCAACACACTCTGCTGGCTGTAGCGGCTTTTAAAGTGGTTGAATTAGGAGATGTTTAGGTCGGGAATTGACACCTGTTGTCTGCTCTTGTTTCAGATCACAGGACTCTTGAAAGAGGTGAAAGCAGAGTTAATGTGGGAGAGGGAGAGAACAGGAAGGGACCAGACAGAAGAGATTGGAAAGAAAGTTAATTTGTGAATATATATAAAAGGTGCTATTTTGCAGGAAAAGATTCCCTTAACCACGCTCTCTTTTATTTACCCTCATATATTCATTTCTAGAACATAAAGAGTAAAATATGTGTTAGGAAATTGTAGAAAGTCACAAAGTTGCCTCCTTACTGTAAATCAGAAAGAGTAAGGGTTCTTAGAAAGTGATTGGGTTCATATTGGGTAGTGGGTACGGAAGGGTAAGACAAGTCAGGCCGTTTCATTCTTGTGCGTTCAGGGCAGCAGCCTCCCAAGCCCTTCATCTCTTTCCCTCACATTAGCATGCCACGATTCTGGCCAGGTGCTGAGCTGCAGCCCCACTATAGCTTGCTCGACTTGTGTCTTCTGACTTTAGGGACCTTCAGGAGCTTAAGAGGGATTTGACGGTGGGGGGGGGCGAACTCCTGCTCAAAATCTTGGCTGGCCTCCTGAGCTGAAGCTTCAGGGACATAACAGGCTTCCAACAACCTTGCATCTGCACCTGGATTCTGACTTCTGTGAGTCCACCCTGCCAAGTGGTGCCACCCCAGTCCTGGACCCTTGGAAGTGGGCCTAATGTGCTTACCAGTGGAACCGACGCATCTTCTCTGCTGAGCGGCGCATCTTTGAGCCAAACTGACGCATTCCCTCGACTTAGTGGCACATTCTCAGCTTCCTTTAGCCTAGCAGGAGTATGTGGATTCTGGCCTCTTAAAGATCGTGTAGTTTCAGCTCAGACTGCCAGCTTCGATTGCTCTTCCTCTTCCTTCTTCCTCCACGTGGTATATTAATTCAGAAGCAGGCAGTAACCTTGCCTAAAATAAAAAGTGCAGGGTTGCTGCTCATGTCACCAAATCCCAACCTTGCCCTTTTGGCATCCTTTTTCTCATTCAACACCACCTTTGCCTGTCTCATATTGCCCTTCTGTCATTACCCCTCCAGGCGAGCCCAGTACTTTTGCTGGATCCCAGATACCCTTTCTCTTTCTAGTTTACATAAGGAGGCATCTTCCTGCCCTTCTAGAATTTCCTCACAGATACCTTTCACTTTCATTATTAGTAGTGAATGGCATTTGAGGGTGAAAAGCAGTGGCGGCTGGTGACATTTGAAAATGGTGAGGTGTAAAAGTTCTGTATGAGTGACTGGTGGCGAGCGAGCATAGTGAGCAAACCCGACCACCATACGGGGACTTTTTGGGAAAAAAGAGTGGGCAAATGGTGCATTTTCAAGTAAATTTGAGGAAGCAAGAAAGTTGATAAAGCAATTGTGAAAGAGTAGTTATGACATCAATAAACAGATTCCATATGATAATGACATAGGTAGCTGCTTACATAATGAGCAGGAATTATGGGCAATTTTATAACGCACACCTTTAATTCCAGGAATTTCCAGCCACATGCACATCGTGTTATTCCACTTAAAGAAGCATGTTTTGCTTTCAGGATGCCCTCTTATGACAACATCTTTTCAAGGAACTAACGTGTCCCTTCCTAGAACAATCTGCTCTGGCTTTTATCTCGTCCCAGGAGGGGAGTTTCTGCAAGAGAAGCCCCTCAGACTCTTGTTGGGAAAAGCATAATTCAAATGTTTGCCTTTCTTTTGGTGTGCTGCCCTCCTTGCACCAAACCTGCCCCAACCCCTTCTCAGCTACTTGGCACCTTCACAGCGACCTTGTTGGACCTCTTTCCCAAGAAAGGACTGAAAATGCTGCTTTTATGGTCCTTTTTAACATCATTGTGTGAATATTCAAAAGTATGCTGGTTATTTGTGACTTAGGGTGAGAGAAAATGAAGGCACATTCTTTTACCATTTCACACATACAATCTCTCCGATACAAAAACACATACAAGTATTTGAAAATGAAAACTAAAAACACACTGTCAAAATTAATATAATGCCAGAATAATCATAAATGCAGAGGAATAAACAACAGCTATCAAATGAGAAAGAACCCATGAGGCCCCCATGCTCCAAGGAATGATGGGCAGGTGCAGATACAATCCAACAGATATTACAAGTGCATCTGCCTTGTTTGTACAGCTTTGAGAGAGTCTATAAACGAGTAATGTGCCTTTTTACATTATCAATGTATAGAACTGTGTGTATCTTTGCCAGATGTCTCTACCTGCTACTCTCTCTAATCGTGTGCCCCCCACCAACCACCACCACCTGGCCAGCACACACTAACCTGAAAATCCAGGGAGTCTGCAGAAGCCAAGGGAAGGCCGCCGATCTCCCAGAAGGTTGAACTCAACACACTGGTCCAGGAAGCTGTGTGCTGGAAACAACCCCTGAGGGAAGGGGTTGGGGTGTGCCTCTTTCTCTGATCTCTGGGTTTTGCTCTGCCTCAAGAGTGTTTCTAGGCCCTATTCTGGCTTCACAACATCTGATTAGACCAAGTACCTGAAGGAGCTAGGAAGACGGAGCGCACCTCGAGTCAGCTGTCCCGAGTTTCATACCACTCCCACCCTGTACTCCCTCCAGTCCTATGCCCCACTTCACAACTAGTTTCCCCTACTTGTACATGGACCCACCCCCTTGCCCCCCACACCGAACATCGCCACTACCCCTCTCCATTAGTTATATCTCTCCCATCCCCGGACTCTGTTACCTCACCTCTCCAAGGGAGTCCTCCTCTTTCTAGTCGACCCCAACCTTAGATTCCAGGGGCTTGGGGGAGAGATCAATGTCCATTGCTGACTGGGTGTCAAGGGCAGCCTCAGTCTGGGGCTTTTGGCTCTGAGCTTGTACTTATACAACAGGTCCTCAACTTGCAGTTATGCTACGGGTCCCGAGCTCATACTTATGGCATGGTCCTGAACTTGCACTTATGCAATAGGTCCTGCCATTAACTCTCTAACAGAGACACTGATTGAAACTAACCTGGCATGCAACTGCTCCTTCCCCAGCCCTGCCAGCCTCTCATAAACAGTGGCTCACCCAAATGAGACCTCCTCTACCTCAGCTCTGCCAGCGTTTCATAGATGCCAGCACCAGTCCTTACGGCCTTTGAGAGATACTGTTCAGGTCCTTTCAGAGATATTGACTCTGCCCCGGCCCTTGCGGCTTTTCCATATCACAAACCCCTCCCAGGGGCGAGTCCACCTCCCCTTCACCTTACCTTCAACTGCGTCCCTTTTCACTTAAATTACGCTGCTTGACAACATGATCTGGTGCCTTAAAAGGTTGCAGTTTATTAAAACATCACATGGTTATACATTTGCAATTCCTTGGTTATTCACAATATCCATGATAACTCACACTTCATTGTCTTTGCAATTTTAAGAATGTCCATTCATTGTCGCTGTGCGCTCCCAGACAGTCTATTGGTGGGAGGGCCTAAGCGTCACGGACCCCTTTGTTTGCGGCTTCCAGGCTTCAACTTGCTACCGAATGAGTGGGTGTCTGTCAGGACCAGCCCGGGCTGAAAGTGCCGTTCCGCTTTGCCCTGGACCCTTTGCTGGCCCCTCCCTGCTCCTACGGGGGGGGGGCCCTGCCGTGTGGCATCCCAAGGACCCCGTATGAGCCTTTCATCTATTCTGCCTGAGGCTGCACCCTGACATTCCACTCCCTCAGTCCCCTGCCGTGAGGCATCCCAAAGGCCCTGTGGGAGCATCACATCTACTCTGCCATCGGCTTCGCGCCGTCCTTAGCTCCCTCAGTGCCCCTGCCGTGAGGCATCCCAAGGACAGTGTGTGAGCCTTCCATCTACCTCTAGTATTTTTAGTTCTCTTTTTTCTAATTTTGCTAGGATTCTTCCGCCTCACCTCCTTCCCTGCGGCTGCAATGCCGGCTTCTTCTTTTGGTGTGGGTGGGTGGGCTTCAGTTCTTCTCTGCCAGGGGGGGATCGAGTGATTTACTAGGGCCCTGCGCCCTTCTTTTAACCCCCCCAGCCGGTAGTAACCTCTCTCCCTGATTCGGGGCGTCCTAGCTTGCCCAGGGGCGACCAATCCTGGTCGCCCCTTTTCGCAGGCTTCCTATTGGGGTGGGGGGCGTGTTTCCCACCCCGGGCGGCGTTTGCTCCGGGTCCCCATCGGGTCCGGCTTCGCCTTCCCGGGCTCGGGTTCCGAAATGCCGAAAACTTCACTACTTCCCCACAGGCCGGTCCCGGAAACACCAGGTTGGGAGAAACCCCCACGGGTGGACCATGGACTGACATGGACTTTACACAACACCACCCGGAAAAATTCAGCCTCTTCCTGGGAGTTTAATCTGGAAAGTAAGAGGTGGGCGGGGCAGCACGGCCTTCGCTTTCACCCTCCAGCAGAGTGGGTTCACTTCCTGCTGCTGCTAAGTGTAGACTGGACGGGAACCAAGGCCTAGAGACCTCACACAAGCCAGCCACAGTACGGTGCAGGGTGTAACACCCCGACAGCCCCCCCTCCTCAGTTGAGTATTTCTAACGCTTGCCCCCACTGTCTGGTCCTTGTTCCTGCTATCCTCCTACAGTCACTTCCTGCTCTCAACCTCTTCTGCCTAGTGTCCCCAGAGTTCTCACTCTTGCAGACTCCTGAATAGAGGTCGTCCGACTTGTCCTCTGCACACTCCCTGGGGCAAGTTGCAGCAGCTCAGCTGCTACCCCTAATCAATCCTCAGGCAACCGCTGAATATTAATAGCTGGTCTGGTCCCCTCAGTGCACTCTCCTCAGGTGAGTCGAGTTCCTGCCTCTCCATGGGCAGAGGCCTTTCCCTCTCCTCGTGGGCCAGTGGCTGCACCCCGCCGTCTCACTCTCTCTAAGCTCAGCCATTTCTGGCGCTGTTCCTGCTGTTGCAGCAGCGCCAGGAGACGTCACCGCTCATTTCTGAGACCGGGGGATGCGGCTTAGTGTATCCCCCAGGTTCACTATGTGTAGGAGTAGAGGCGCCTCTAATGCGCATGTTGAGCTGGCCGGAGAAAGGCAGCCGTCCAACCGAACATGTGCACTTGGGCCCAGGTGCGGGCTGGCTACCGGAGTCTGTGTCATTCAATATAAGCCCCAACCCCCCAGGAAGCTTCTACTGCCATGGCTAAAGTTTATTCAATACAAGCATGTAATTGGGAGGCCATTGGGGAAAAATATGAGTGGGGCAACGCCCCCACCAGTGGTGGCTCCTCCGCTATGGCGGAGGTGCGTCGCACCACTGCTTACAAGCAGTGCGAGAAGAGGAAACATAACATGATAATAACTTTTAGTTATTATCATGTTATGTTTCCTTTGCACGGTAACAGACTACAGGAGGTAGCCCGTAAACCATATAGAGCGACCCTTGACCTATTGGTAGGTCGCTCCCCCTCCGCACAGCACCGCCTGTGTGGTCCCTGCCCCAGCTGCCGTTCTGCCGTTCTGAGGAAGTTCGAGGCCCTCCTTCACCCGCAGGCTACCACCTGCGCCTCATCCCTCGTGGCCAGTGGTAGGCCGTAGGTTTGTATCTTCCTCTTGCCTTGTATTGCCATTTCTCTTTCTGTTGCCTGTGTCCGATCTGTACTGTGCCCGCTTTTCATTCTGTGCCCCTCGCTGTCCTAATTGTTCTGTGCCCGTCTTTTCTCTCTGTGCCCCTCGCTGTCCCATCTGTTCTGTGCCCGTATTTATTCTGTGCCCCTCGCTGCCCCATCTGCTCTGTGCCCGTTTGTTATTCTGTGCCCCTCGCTGTCCTATTTGTTCTGTGCCCGTTTTTTCTCTCTGTGCCCCTCGCTGCCCCCTGTGCGCTTCTGTATTCTGGTCCTTGCTGTGCCCCTAACCCCGTGCCCTTTTTGCCTTCTGTTTCCGCTCCCGTTTCCCGCCGCTGCGTCCCCTGCGGCCCCACCCCCTCTCTGCCCATTCGCTGCCCCTGCCTCCCGCCTCCCAGCTGCTCCTCCCTCCCACCACCCCATATATGGCGGCTGCTGCGCGGCCGCGCGCAGCGGGCGCACCGCTGGCACGCCGAAGGCACGCCTAAGGCAAGCCCGTCTGCGCCCGTCCGCGCCTGGACCGCACCCAGGGCCCGAACCCCTGGCCCGTGCGTCCCCCGCACCCGCCACGACGACCGCGACCGTTACGATGCCAGCACACTCCACGCCCTCAACCCTGGACGGACCCACACCTGCGTCAAGGCCGCCCCGAAACGCACACATGGTCCCTTCACCTGTCGAAACTGCAGCTACACCTGCCTCAGAGCCGCCGAAGCACCCGCCAAGAAGGACCCCAACCACCTCCGATGCATTCTACTGAACACCCGCTCCGCACACAAACACGCCATCGAGCTCTGGGACCTGCTCGACACATCATCACCGGACGTCGCCTTCCTGACAGAGACCTGGATGAACGACTCCTCCGCACCCGACATCGCCATAGCCATCCCAGACGGCTACAAGATCACCCGCAGAGACCGCACCAACGGAGTCGGAGGAGGAATCGCCATCGTCCACAAGGACACCATCAGGGTCTCGACCAGCAAAGACGACACTCTCAGCACCGCCGAACACATGCACTTCCAGATCCACACGAACCCCAACACCACCCTAAGAGGCACCCTCGTCTACAGACCCCCCGGACCCCGACCCCAGTTCAGCGACTCCATCGCCGACTTCATCAGCACGCACGCCCTGACCTCCACCGACTACATCCTCCTCGGAGACCTGAACTTTCACCTGGAGAACAACAACGACAGCAGCTCCACCACCCTGATCGACAACCTCGCCAACCTCGGACTGAGACAGCTCGTCACAACACCGACCCACGCCGCCGGCCACACGCTCGACCCCGTCTTCTCCTCAAGTTCCCACGTCTCCTTCAGCCACACCACCGAACTCCTCTGGACCGACCACCGCTGCATCCACTTCACCTTCCAGAAACCCACAGCACACCACCGCACCCAACAGATCCCCCGCCGCTGCTGGAGCAAAGTCACCGAAGACCAACTACAGACAAACCTCGCTCTCAGCCCACCCACCGACCCCTCCAACCCCGACGACGCTGCCCGCAACCTCAGACGATGGATGGATGACTGCGCCAACACCATCGCCCCGCTGAAAAAACCCACCTACAGAGACACCAGCAAGAGAGCCAGCTGGTTCACCCCGGAACTCCTAGCATCCAAACGTACCTGCCGGAATCTAGAGAAGAAATGGCACAGTGAAAAGACACCGGACAGCAACGCAGCCCACAAAGACGCCATCCGCCACCACCATCAACTCATCAGGTCCGCCAAGAGGACCTCCTTCAAAGACCGCCTCGACAACAACGCACACAACAGCAAGGAGCTCTTCATCATCGTGAAGGAACTCTCCAACCCCAGCTCGAACACCAACGACATCCCGCCGTCGCAAGCCCTGTGCGATTCCCTCGCCACCTTCTTCCACCGCAAGATCACCGACATCCACGACAGCTTCGACACCCAGACTGCCCCAACAGACCCCAACACACCAGACTCGCCGCACACTATCGACCACGACCCCTTGACAGCCTGGACCAACGTGAACATCGATGACACCATCAAGACCATGAGCACAATACACTCCGGCTCCCCGTCAGACCCTTTTCCGCACCACATCTTCAACAAAGCCGGCAGCTCCATCGCACCCCACCTGCGCAACGTCATCAACCTCTCCTTTGAGACCGTGACCTTCCCAGAGAGCTGGAAACATGCCGAGATCAACGCCCTACTCAAAAAACCCAAGGCGGACCCGAGAGACCTCAAGAACTTCCGGCCCATCTCCCTGCTTCCGTTCCCAGTAAAGGTCATCGAGAAGATCGTCAACAGACAGCTAACCCGATACCTCGAAGAAAACAGCATCCTGGACCCATCCCAGTCAGGGTTCCGCAGCAACCACAGCACCGAGACTGCCCTCATCGCCGCCACCGACGACATCAGGATGCTGCTGGACAACGGTGAGACCGCGGCCCTCATCCTCCTGGACCTCTCCGCCGCCTTCGACACTGTCTGCCACCGCACGCTACGCGCACGCCTCCACGACGCAGGGATTAGAGAGAAGGCCCTGGAATGGACCACCTCCTTCCTCTCCGGCAGAACACAGAGAGTCCGCCTCCCGCCATTCCGATCCAAAGCCTCCGAGATCATCTGCGGCGTACCCCAGGGATCATCCCTCAGCCCGACACTGTTCAACATCTACATGGCCCCACTCGCACGCATCGCCCGACAGCACGACCTCAACATAATCTCCTATGCTGACGACACTCAACTGATCCTCTCCCTCACCAAGGACCCCCTCACCGCCAAATCCAACCTCCACGAAGGAATGAAGTCCGTCACCGATTGGATGAAGAGCAGCCGACTAAAGCTGAACACGGAGAAGACGGAGGTCCTCATCCTCGGCTCCAACCCTTCAGCCTGGGACGACTCCTGGTGGCCCACGACACTGGGGGCACCCCCGACACCCACCGACCACGCACGCAACTTGGGAGTCATCCTCGACTCAATGCTCTCCATGACCAAGCAAGTCAACGCAGTCTCCTCCTCCTGCTTCATCACCCTCCGCATGCTCCGCAAGATCTACAGGTGGATCCCGACAGACACAAGAAGAACAGTCACCCAGGCCCTCGTGAGTAGCAGACTCGACTATGGAAACGCCCTCTACGCGGGAGCCCCGACCAAGCTCATCAAACGACTGCAACAAATCCAAAACGTCTCTGCACGCCTGATCCTCGACGTTCCATGCCACAGCCACATCACCCCTCACCTGAGAAACCTGCACTGGCTTCCCGTCGACAGGAGAATCTCCTTCAAATTCCTCATCCACGCACACAAGGCACTCCACAAGACCGGCCCAGCCTACCTCAACAGACGACTCTCCTTCTACGTCCCCAACTGCCAGCTCCGCTCCGCCGACCTCTCCCTGGCCACCGTCCCACGCATCCGAAGAACTACCACCGGCGGCAGATCCTTCTCCCACCTCGCCGCCAAGACCTGGAACACCCTTCCACTCAGCCTACGACAGACCCAAGACCTACTGACCTTCAGGAGGCTACTCAAGACCTGGCTGTTTGACCAGTAGCGGCTCCCCCCCCCCTTCCTTTTCTTCCCCAGCGCCTTGAGACCCTCGCGGGTAAGTAGTGCGCTCTACAAATTCTGTGATTGATTGATTGACCAGGGCAAACATGTGTCTCTAAGGGTGTTATTAAAAAGACAATTTATCAGGGGCACAACTAATTGCTAGGAGCACTGGCGGAGAAACAGGGAGATAATAATTTGCAAAGACAACGGTAATTTGTTGTATATATTTCTTCATATAATTAAGAAACATGAAAAGCACTGCGTACATTCAGTGGCATGTAACCTGTGTGATACTGTGCACAAGTGCTCGTGAAATAGTGAACGGTGCAAGTGACACGTGAGGAGGTATGTACAGCGACAAGGGGGGGCGCCAAAAACAAAACAAATTATATGCAAGATGTGTGCGTAGAAATACCCATACAATAAATTCAAGTAAATACAAAGTGATTTAAATGGGTATTCTCTAAAGACGGGCGCCGTAAATTTCACTGTAAAATTCAACGGCGCTTCGGCCTGTAGCAATGTTAGGCCATCATCAGGACCAGGTTACAATTAGTTACACAACAGTGTGGCAATGAGAAGGGAGCAAGGTGGTCTCAGGCTGAGGGCTCTGGGGATCCAATGGTAAAGTATCGGGCAAGGACCACTTAGGAATGTGGGTCCAGATGGAGAGGCTGTAGTGATGGCAGCCAGGTGTAGGCGTAGAAGCATGTGCACCGATTGCGACGAGGCGCGTCCGGGTCAGGGAGTCTGGGACTGAAGATGTAGAACGAATCCAGAGGGAGGGTGCAGCCAGCTAAGGTCTGGCGATACTGTTTCTGTTCAAAGCGGCGCTGTCGTCAGGAACTACAAGGCTCATCCATAGTCTTGGGTGGCAGGGGTATCAATCCAATATAAGTAGCTGGCAACCTGCGTATGGTACGAATCCAGAGGAAAGGGGTAGCCAGCGAAGGTCTGGCAATACTGCTTCTGTTCAAAGCAGCGTTGTCGTCAGGAGCGTCAAGGCGCATCCATTGTCTGGGCTAGCAGGGATATCAATCCGAAAATTGTAGCTGTCAACCTGCGCATGGAATGAATCCTCAGTAAGGGAAGCGTGTAGCGCCGGCGTTTCCTTTGCTGGCGGGAGGGTGGGCGGGGCTGCTTTGCTCACGGAGCAGGGCAGGGGCAGAGTGGTTTGCCCACTCAAGTGCGCAATGACTGTTTGGTCGGCCACTTCCCTGTTCTCCATGCAGGCTGCATTACAGACTGCATGGAGAACATGCCCACCCTTACATCCACTGGCTGAGCGCTGTGTCATGGCACTCAGACCAATTATGATTGGCTTTGGGGAAAGAGCCTGGCTGCCTGCTTCCTGTTCCTGGAAGCGGACTCAGGAGAGCAGGAGCACAGAAGACGTGGGACCCGGCCTCAAGGTAAGTTTTTTTATTTATTTATTTCTAAACCCCGCTCCCGCCTTGCCCGACACCCCCGCGACACCCCCCCACGACACCCCCCACGGCCCCCGCACCCGTAAGCCATGCCGGCCACCCCTGGCCCCCACACCCTAAGGGATGCACCGCCCCTGTTGAAAAGGAGACAATCCGATGAAAGGAGAATTACTCTGCTTCCATGGTTTGGGCTAGGACAGCAGCTTTGATAGTTCAGATTTTGTTCAAGTTTCTCTGTACTCCACATTCTATTTGTGTACATGCACGCAGCATCCTGCTGCCTGAATGGATTGGCTCATACAGCCTGTGCAGATGCCTATATTTTTGTTCTTTTGGTTCTGTTTACAACAGTAATTTGTGCATCGATTTCTCACACAGCGTCACGCATCACACCGTCCCATAAAACAGCAGCACCTCAGTGGTCAACACGCACCACATGAAAACACTTACAACATAAGCTCAAAAACAAAAATAACACCATTACAACCACACACCCTATATGGTGAAGCTAGCCATTCATGTGGGAAAGCACTTCAGTGCCACATATACAGGTAGTAAGTGCTATAAAAATAATACAATACAATCTTATGGAGTATATCACTTTATGCACTCCATTATTCAGCTAACCACATTTTCAACCTGCAAAACTCTTACCTTTAGAGCAAAAATGTCCACAAAGCAAAAAACGTTTCAACTCCTTGGAATTTTATGAAGTTGCCTACAAAAGTTCAATTGGCGGAAGCAAAATCTTTCCACTTTTCACATAAATGTAGATTTCCTAGTAGTGGCCATCTATACCGCCTTGAAGTTTATCTTTCATTGTTTGCTGTTTCTGTGTGCGCTGCTCTTCACAATGAAACCAGACTTCAGCAGGCTACATTGTGGAAACCAGGGGGCAGATTTACAAGAAACTGACGCATCTATACAGATGCGTCAGGTTCCCTGCGCCTGCGTGAAAAACCATTGCGCCACTATAGATGCGCCGTATTTACAATACGGCACACTATGGGGCAAGGATTGACAGATGCGTCAGAAATTCTGACGCATCTGTTGGCGGAAAAGTCACGCATTGTTGGAGTCGTGTCGCAAGCACGGCGCAACTCCAGCAATGCGTGTTGCGGCCTATTCCCAATACACTGAGTCACTCCTTACGCCTGCTTCAAGCAGGCGTAAGGTTTTGACGCAGTGGCGTCCTAAAAGTCACGCAGTGAAATCTTGTAGATTTCACTGCGTCACTTTTACGAGGCTTTCCTGCATTGGAACGCCCACCCTGCATACATTATACCTGACACAGGTATAATGTCACGCAGGGCTTTACAACGTGACGCATCTCCCTAGATGCGTCACGTTGTAAATTTGACGCAACAGCAGCGTAAAAGTGATGCAAGGGGCTTGTAAATCTGCCCCCTTGTGCTTGGAGATTGACTTTGCGAGAAACTGTGAGGTTACACGATTAGGGCCATAATTCTGAAAATGTAATGCAGCACAGCAAGTCACCTTGCTGTGCTGCGTTACAGGGAAAGGACAGGAATGTGCCATATTTAACACAATATGGCACATTTGTGTCTTTCCCACAACGCTGTTGCACAATGCACTGCCTAGCGCCAATGCAGGCACCCTTATACGAAGATGCAAGGGTGCCTGTGTTATAGGCAGGATTGTTTTTGTTCAGGAAGGGGCACCTTCCTGCACAAAAACAATCCCCTGAGGCATATTCCTCTTTCTATGTGTGCTGCACAAGAGGAAGTAATGAGGAGAAATTAAGATATTTCTCCTCGTTACGTGTCCCCTGGGAAGGCGCAGCATTTTGGCACATTCCCGGTGTACCAGTAATGGTAAACCTGGGAATACATCAAAATCCATGGGAGTTGTGTGGGAACATCCACTCAACACCCATGGAACGCCTCCCAGGGGCAGAGTAACGCAACGCAGAGATATGCGCTGCGTTACTCCTGACCTATCAAGCCACTCAGCGCCACACAAAGTGGCCTTGCGTGACCTGATAAATCGCATTTTGGATTTGCGTCGCACATGTACCACATTGCATGGTGCAAACGCAATGCAAACCCTTGATAAATATGCCCCTTAATTTAAAGCTACAGAATGCCCGATTCTATACTTTTACAAGCTTTCTTCC
This sequence comes from Calotriton arnoldi, assembly GCA_963921515.1. Classification (NCBI taxonomy): domain Eukaryota; kingdom Metazoa; phylum Chordata; class Amphibia; order Caudata; family Salamandridae; genus Calotriton; species Calotriton arnoldi. The sequence continues at coordinate 1,975,290 of CAWUFW010002199.1, forward strand.
TAAACTGAAATTGAGAGGAATGCGTCAAATCAGAAATCTAATTTTTGCCCTGGTGCCCAACGAAGTTTAGCACCTAGAAATCATATAGCTCTCGCAAGAAATATTTTTACAAAGCAAAGAAATATTAGGCAGTTAACCCACCAGTGGTGGCTGGTAACATTTCGAAGTGGTGGGCGTAAAATTTGTGAATGAGTTTTAAGTAGTGGGCAGCAAAGCAAGGGAACCGGACTGACATTTTGAAAAAAGAGGGACAAATGGGGTATTTTAAATCTAATTTCAATAAAGAATTTTGTGAAAAGCAAGATTTATAAATCAATTCTGAACATGTGGTCTCGAAATTTTTGCAATGATTAAAGAATGCCCCATATCTTACTACATTAAATATGTTCAACAGTTCCTGCCTCAAAATGTCTATCTGGGTGAGTTCAGGTTGTCGGGGGTGTTTATGACACGGCAATATTAAGAACTCTGGCGCAGAGTGCCTGCCATGCCGTCATAGAGGTGTTCACACGACAGGCACATTCAATCCTTGGCTTCTCTGCAGAGCTCCTTGAAAATGGTAACATGTGCCACTTTTGGGTATGCTGTGTGCACAGGGGAGAAAGGAGAGTGAAAACTGTGTTAAAGAGATAGGTAGATGCAGGATTCCAGAAAGATGCGTGGAGAAAGATTGGCACACGTTTCCAACATTGAGAGACTGCAGAGGATTATGTTGTGAAAGAGAGTGACTGAGGTGGTCTGAAGACCATTGTCAATGACACTGACCTTATTAATACTTCATTCACTGTGCTTTAAACCTTGGATAACCCCTTTCATTCCACTTAAAGCACTGTGCATACCGGTTATATTTTTTCCCCCCATTCAGCACCATTTTAATTTTCACCTACTTTTTGTTTAACATGAAGTGAGTTGACAAGAAATTATAGTGGTAATTTTTTGTTTTCATAATTAAGGAGCCAGGAACTGCTGTGCACTGCATGTAGCATTAGGTAAATCTAATAAAACAATTGCTCCTTTAATAATTTACTTAGTAAACAGTAATACAAAATGAGATTAAATACTGTGTTGCAAATAAGTTCAAAATCATTTCACCCATTTTCTAAGGATCGTTAAAGGGCCATAGAGAAAATTAACTTGTCTTTGAAACCTACGACAAACAGCTACTGCTGAATGCTGACCCACCAAAATTCCACAAACAAAGTAATTAACTCGGACTCTCCTGCAGAGCTCATGTTTGTGAATCAGCAACAGAGCCTTTCCCCTGCCTGCGACCTGAAAAAAGAGAGCAGAGCGTGTGAGAAGTTGGCCTGGCATATGCTGTCCACTAATTATAGTGGGCACCTTGCACCAGTCCAAATCGACTCTTATGGTAGGTAGGTTAAAGACAACCTTATTGAAAGCTATCCTAGTGGTAGCTATGGAGAGCAGCCTTCAGGCTAAGTCTTGAAGGAATGTAAAGCAGCTTGTTTTACCAGTCTATAATCTCTTGAGTGACCAAATGAAAGAGCACCACACCAGGTATATATTCAAAATATATGTATTTATTGCTAAACACACAACCCTCTATTCTCTTTATGAGGCTAGAGTTCGAAGTACATAAGTTATAAGATATTAAATCACAGTAATAGCACAAATACACGTTTGGGCCCTAGGGGCGTACCAAACCATATACCAATACAGTGGTATGCGAACCACGACTGAACTAGACACTAGGCCTAGAGCCTCTAGAAGTGCTTGGACCACAAGGAACCACCCAAGGTAGTGACACAGGGGACCTATGGGAGACGCGTGCAGTGTAAATACACAACCGCGATACGCCGTTGACTTCTATGGAGAAAGTCGGGATCGGGAAAATAGAGAAAAGGGACACTTAAAAGAGGACTAGGACAAAACCCTTTGAGATCTAGGACTTTGAAGAGTCTCTACCCACTGGAGCACCGGAGTACTCGTGTTACCTCACCCAGGGAAGCCGGGTGCATAGGTGCCTTTCGGGGTCGGGTTTCGTCGTCGTTTCGAATGGCGATCTGCTGCAAAGTGCTGCTGGCGACCAAGAGAAAAGTGTCCGGGTGGATCCAAGAGTGGATCGGAGTTCTGAAGAACCTGAAAGCAGAGGGGACAGAGTCTGGGTCACTAGCCAGTGACCAGCAAGGCGATGGACAGATGCCCACCGATGTTGAGTGCTTCAGGTGCCTTGATGGTCGTCTTGACTCTTCAGCCACGAGGTCCAGGAGGTGTTGTCGGTGACCAGGATCAGGATTCGGGCTGGTACACAATGTCTGTCGAGTGCTAAGGTGTCGGCGACCGGATTGGACCCAACAAGCCTTGGCAACGGCAAGTCTTGGTGAAGATGTAGATCGTCGATGGTGCAGACCAGCAAGGTCTGTGGAACTCACCCAGCAAGGGTAAGTGAGGGCAGGCCTGGAGCAACCAGGATGCCAAGTAAGAAAAGGATTGGCCTTCGTTAAGGGCTACTAGCCAATGGGCTAGCGACCGCAAAGGAGCCTCGTGACGCCGCACGTGGAGCTGGCTTACAGGACACTCGTGGAGTGGGGGCCAGTGATCTTCGGTGCAGGTAGTGCTGGAGGCTAGGGCTACTCAGAGCCCAAAGCACGACTTCTTGGGAGACCCAGAAGAGGATGCACTTGCAAATGTGCTCGGTGTCCAGGGGTCACGGTCTCAAGTCACCCACGATAGCCACGGGCCTCAGCTTTGCTGGGGACTCAGGGTAGCCTCGGGGAAGTCTGAGAATCCACCTCTGGTGATGCGATGACTTCGGCGTCCGACGGGAGCTTCAGAAATGCGAACTGGACAGATGCTTCTTTGGTGCCTGCCAAGCAGGGGAGTCACTCCTTGACCCCAAGGGAGATTCTTCTGTCCTCTAATCGTGAGTAGAGCGTCGAAGGTCCAGGATTCAGTTTCAGAGTTTCGTCCAGGTATAATCTAAAGTCCTAAGGACTGGGTTCCTACCTTTATACTAAAGATAGGGGTTGGACTACTCTGTGGCCCCACCTATGGGTGGGTCAGGGCAAAGGGGTGGCTACACCCCTTTCCCTTTGTCCAGTTCGCGCCAAAGCAGGGGCTGCAAGCCCCTGATCCGGTTTGAACTGGGGTATGCACAGGGACACCAAATGTGCCCCCAGTGCAGGACTTCAAAGCACCCGAAAGTGCTCCCGCCCAGCCCCAATACACATTATCCTGTCTGGGGAGGTGGTCACACCTCCCTGGGACAGGAAACCTATTGTCCAGGCCTCCCCTGCCAGAGTTTCGTCTAGCAGCAGGAGGCCAGACTTGTGTCTGTGGCAGCAGCATCCATTTTGTGATGCCAGGGCTCTGGAAAGAAGTTACCGGACTAGTCAGAGTTAACATGTCTTTCCCTCTAGAAGGGTGGAATGCTACCCCCGCCGCCAGGATTGGCGGGGGGTAGTATTCCAAGATGTTTGACACCAAACACGACATGTTTAGGTGCAGCCATTCCAAAGTTAGCATTTTACCGCGAGGATATAATGCGCTTAAGAGTTTATGGTCAGGCTGCACTACAAACAGCATCAGAGATGGTCTCCGAACGCTGCAGAGGGGCCCTGCTCATGCAGGGGCACCCTCTCACATAGGAACCATGCACTCTGCCTCTAGGATTGATAAGGCCTACCTTAGGAGTGACTTATAGGTTTATATGTGTGTATGTATTTAGTGATATAGGTAACCTATATCACAGTAAGGGGTGCATGCACCACCTTACCCAGGCTGCAGTAGCAGACCTGTGGTGTCAGTTTGGATGGCCTTCCAGGGGTGGCATAATACATGCTGCAGCCCCTGGCAGGCCTCTGAGGTACCTATGCCCTTGGTACATAGTATACCATATACTAGGGACTTATAAGGGCACTCCAGATCCCAATCAGTGATGTGCCTAAGGCACATGGAAACCATTTTAGAGAGGAAGCAGCTAGGCTGGGGTTCTGATTAGCAGGGCCCCAGCCAGACTAATGTCGAAAAACAGTGAAGCATCAGCAAAAAGTGGGGGTACCCATGTGAAGCAGATCCTACTCTCCTACACAACCCCCCCAAACGTAGGGACATTAAACTAACCTTGCCCAGTTAAGTCTTCATGTTCTAAGTGGAAATACCTAGAGAGTCCATCTGCATTCGCATGGTTACTCCCAGGCCTATGTTCCACTGTAAAGTCCATCCCCTGTAGGGAAATGGACCACCTAAGCAGTTTGGGGTTTTCACCCTTCATTTGTTTTGGCCATAAGAGGGGCTTATGGTCTGTCTGAACCAGGAAGTGTGTACCAAACAAGTATGGCCTCAACTTCTTCAGAGCCCAGACCACAGCAAAGGCCTCCCTCTCTATGGCTGACCAACGTTTCTCTCTAGGGGTCAGCCTTCTGCTAATAAAAGCTACTGGCTGATCCTGACCTTCTTCATTCAATTGTGACAGTACAGCCCCTACCCCCAATTCAGATGCATCAGTTTGAACAATGAACTTCTTGGAGTAATCAGGACTCTGCAGAATTGGAGCAGTGCACATGGCCTGCTTGAGGTCATCAAATGCCTTTTGACAGCTAACTGTCCACTGAACCTTTTTGGGCATTTTCTTAGAAGTTAAGTCATTCAGGGGTGTCACTATTGATCCATACCCCTTGACAAATCTCCTATAGTACCCAGTCAGGCCTAAGAAGGCTCTCACCTGAGTCTGGGTAGTGGGAGCAGTCCAGTCCATGATGGTCTGGATCTTGCTCTGCAAAGGTTGAACCTGGCCTCCACCCACAAGGTGGCCCAGGTACACAACCTGACTCTGCCCTATCTGGCACTTAGTGGCCTTGATAGTCAGGCCTGCCTTTTGCAGGGCCTGTAAAACATTCCTGAGGTGGACCAGGTGATCCTCCCAGGTGGAGCTAAAGACAGCAATATCATCTAGATAAGCTGCACTATAGGCTTCCAGTCCTGTGAGAACTGTATTCACCAACCTCTGGAAAGTGGCAGGTGCATTCTTCAGACCAAAGGGCATTACCACAAATTGATAATGTCCACTAGGGGTTGAGAATGCTGTTTTGGGCTTTGCAGTATCAGCTAGTCTGATCTGCCAGTAGCCAGCTGTTAGGTCAAATGTGCTGAGATATTTGGCAGAGGCCAAAGTATCTATGAGCTCATCTGCCCTGGGTATTGGATGGGCATCAGTCCTAGTGACTGCATTGAGACCCCTGTAGTCCACACAAAACCTCATCTCTCTTTTTCCACCACTGGTGTGAGGTTTCGGTACAAGGACTACTGGACTAGCCCAAGGGCTATCTGAGGGTTCAATAACTCCCAATTCCAACATTTTCTGGACTTCAGTCCTGATACAGTCCCTGACATGGTCAGGTTGCCTATAAATCTTGTTTTTAATAGGCAGACTGTCCCCAGTGTCCACTTCATGAGTGCACCAGGTGGTCTGACTGGGTGTCAGTGAAAACATATGTCTAAACTGATTGAGGACTTGCCTGCAATCAGTTTGTTGCTGGGTAGTGAGGCTGCCTGCCAAGGATACACCATCAACTGACCCATCGTCAGGGTTCTGTGAGAGCAGGTCAGGGAGTGGGTCACTCTCTTCCTCCTGCCCTTCATCAGTAGCCATGAGCAAGCCCATGTCTGCCCTGTCCACATATGGTTTTAACCTGTTGACATGGAGAACCCTGTGGGGACTCCTGGGTGTTCCTAGGTCCACTAAGTAAGTGACCTCACCCTTCTGCTCAACAATAGTGTGGGGTCCACTCCATTTATCTTGGAGAGCTGCTGGGGCCACTGGCTCCAACACCCACACCTTCTGTCCTGGCTGGTAAACAGTCAGAACAGCCTTTTGGTCATGCCAGGCCTTTTGAAGTTCCTGGCTAGCCTCAAGGTTTTTGGTTGCCTTTTTCATGTACTCAGCCATCCTGGAGCGGAGACCAAGTACATAGTCCACTATATCTTGCTTTGGGGGCTTGAGAGGTAACTCCCATCCTTCCTTCACCAAGCACAGGGGACCCCTCACAGGGTGGCCAAACAGAAGTTCAAAAGGGCTGTAACCAACCCCCTTCTGAGGCACCTCCCTATATGCGAATAAAAGGCAGGGCAAGAGTATGTCCCATCTACGCCTAAGCTTTTCTGGGAGCCCTTTAATCATGCCCTTCAAGGTTTTGTTGAATCTCTCAACTAAACCATTGCATTGTGGGTGATAGGGTGTGGTGAACTTATAAGTCACTCCACACTCCTTCCACATTGCTTTTAAGTACCCAGACATGAAGTTAGCACCCCTGTCTGATACTACCTCCTTAGGAAAGCCCACTCTTGAGAAGATTCCCAGGAGGGCCCTTGCCACCACAGGTGCTGTAGTGGTCCTGAGGGGAATAGCTTCTGGGTACCTGGTGGCATGATCCACTACCACCAGGATAAACCTGTGCCCAGAGGCTGTTTGGGGATCCATGGGACCAACAATGTCAATCCCTACCCTTTCAAAGGGCACCCCCACCACAGGTAGTGGTATCAGGGGGGCCTTTGTAGTGCCACCTGCCTTGCCACTGGCTTGGCAGGTTACACAGGAGCGACAAAACTCCTTACTGTCTTCAGACATGTGGGGCCAGTGAAAGTGAGGGACAATTCTGTCCCAAGTCTTGTTCTGGCCCAGGTGACCTGCTAAGGGAATATCATGGGCTAGGGTCAATAGGAAGCCCCTGAACTTCAAAGGTATTACCAACCTCCTGGTAGCACCAGGCTTGGGGTCTCTACTCTCTGAGTACAGGAGTCCATCATCCCAATACACTGTATGGGGACCACTAGCTTTCCCAGCAGCCTCAGCAGCAGCTTGCTGTCTGAGGGGCTCAAGGGAGGGGCAGCTCTGCTGCTCCTGGCTCAGATCTGCCCTAGAAGGTCCCCCTGTCCCCAAGAACTCAACCTGGTCAGGTTCCAGTTCCTCTGGGACAGTTCCTTCTTCAGGGCTGAGATCATCCCCCTCAAGGGACTGATCTTCCTTAACCCTACTACTCCTCCTCTTGGAAGGCACTTGGTCCATTCTTCCAGAATCCAAGGCCTGTTCAGTTTTAGACATTTTGGCTTGTGACCTGGTCACAGCAAACACATCTGCAGGAATCCCCAGCATTTCTGCATGGGTCCTGAGCTCCACTTCTGCCCAAGCAGAAGTCTCTAAGTCATTGCCAAGCAAGCATTCGACTGGTAGGTTTGCACTTACCACAACCTTCTTAAGGCCAGTTACCCCTCCCCAGGAGAAGTTAACAACTGCCAGAGTATGGTCTGTTCTGACATTGCTAGCATTGGTCACTTGGTACATCTCACCAAGCATAACTTGCCCAGGAAGCACAAGGTCTTGTGTCACCATTGTGACACTTGCCCCTGTGTCCCTAAATGCCAAAGCCTCACGTCCATTAATTAAAGGCTGTTGTCTGTACTTGCCCAGATTACTGGGACTCACAGTGGAGGTCACATCCATGCCTCCATCACAGACTAACACAGCCTGAGTCAGTTCTCTGACTAGGTCAGAGCCCAACTCAGTTCCCAGGGTGAACCCTACTAAACCCTTTGCTGGAGCACTTCCACCAACTGTACTAGGGGGAACAGGTGCCTTAGGGGCATTGGTGGGTGCTGGACTGGAGTCTTTGGACTTGGTGCAATTACTGGTCCAGTGGGTCTTTTGCTTACAGACCTTGCACCATGGTTTTCTTTGGCCTTTCCCTTTGGTAGACTGTGAATCCCCACCAGAAGAAGATTTTTGGGGGCCTGATGAAGACTTTTGATCTTTACCCTTCTCCCCACCCTTGTCAGAGTTCTTAGCATCTTGCTTCTTGGTTTCCCCACCTTGGTTCTGTACCTTCTGCTTCACCCTGGTTCTGACCCATTTGTCTGCCTTCTTTCCCAATTCTTGGGGAGAGGTCAGATCAGAGTCTACCAGGTATTGATGCAACAGCTGATTTTGACAGTTATTAAGAATCTGCTCCCTCATTATCAGATTGTACAATCCTGAGAAGTCACACACCTTACTGCCCATCAACCAGCCTTCCAGAGCCTTGACAGAACAATCCACATAGTCTACCCAGTCTTGAGTCTGTGCTTTTTGGGTGTCTCTGAACTTCAACCTGTACTGTTCAGTAGTTAGGCCAAACCCATCAATAAGAGCACTCTTCAAGACCTTGTAATTATCAGCATCCTCCTCTCTAACAGTGAGGAGCTTATCTCTACCTTTGTCAGCAAAGGAGAGCCACAAGATTGCTGCCCACTGCTCCTGAGGGACCTTCTGTACTTTACAGGCCCTCTCCAATGCAGTTATCCATTTGTGGATATCATCCCCACTCTGGTAGGGAGGGACAATCTTGCTCAGGTTCCTATGGTCATAGGACCTTTCCCTGTCTCTAGGGACATGGCTGCCACCATGGGACTCTAGTCCCAACTTTCTTCTCTCTCTAAGGAGATCTAGGGATTCCCTATCTAAAGCCAATTGCTTTTTTCTGATCTCCAGCTGAGTTTCCTCATACTGGACCAGTCTGGCTCTCCTCTCATGAGAGGATTCCCTCCTGTGAGAAGAGACAGAGCTCCCTATAGAGGTGCCAGAGTGGTTAGACTCCTGAGAAGGAGATCTAGACTTCCTGGGCACACTCTTAATCCTTCCTGGGGGGACAAAGAGGGTGTCATCCTGATCATCCTCATCATCGTCCACAGGAGGGATTGGGTTATCCAGGTCAGGGTCATTGTCACCCTCCTGGCCAGTTTCAGAGGGGGGGCTGGGGGTATTGGTACCCCTGGCCTCCTCCTCTGCTCCTGCCCCACCCTCAGCTCCTACCCCTTCAGTCCCCAAGGGCTTACTAAGGTCATAAGCCACCAACAACTCCTTGAGGTGTTGGGTGGTGGGGCTTTGGCCTGTCCTTATTTTTCTCAAGTTACATAAAGCTCTCAATTCCAAGAATGGGAGTGTATCATACTTGGAGGGTGGAAGCTCAATGGCTTCCTGCAAGGATTCTTTGGATCCTGCCCTTAAAGACATTACTAGTGTGGTGTGGTGTATGCACTACCTACTCTAGTGTGGCCTACTAAACTCTCTTGAGTTGTAGAAAGGGTTGTGCTATCCCTTAACACACAACTCTAAGTTCAGTAGAACTTACTGTATTCTAAGCTTAAATTATATGTACCTTAGGTACCTTTAGTGGTTTTCAGTTGATCAATTCAATTGAGATTATCTGGTAAAACAATAGCAAGCTGGAATCCCACACGCTGCACACCAATGTGAGAAGTTGGCCTGGCATATGCTGTCCACTAATTATAGTGGGCACCTTGCACCAGTCCAAACAACCCCTTATTGGAGATAGGTTAAAGACAACCTTATTGAAAGCTATCCTAGTGGTAGCTATGGAGAGCAGCCTTCAGGCTAAGTCTTGAAGGAATGTAAAGCAGCTTGTTTTACCAGTCTATAATCTCTTGAGTGACCAAATGAAAGAGCACCACACCAGGTATATATTCAAAATATATGTATTTATTGCTAAACACACCCCTCTAGTCTCTTTATGAGGCTAGAGTTCGAAGTACATAAGTTATAAGTTATTAAATCACAGTAATAGCACAAATACACGTTTGGGCCCTAGGGGCGTACCAAACCATATACCAATAAAGTGGTATGCGAACCACGACTGAACTAGACACTAGGCCTAGAGCCTCTAGAAGTGCTTGGACCACAAGGAACCACCCAAGGTAGTGACACAGGGGACCTACGGGAGACGCGTGCAGTGTAAATACACAACCGCGATACGCCGTTGACTTCTATGGAGAAAGTCGGGATCGGGAAAATAGAGAAAAGGGATACTTAAAAGAGGACTAGGACAAAACCCTTTGAGATCTAGGACTTTGAAGAGTCTCTACCCACTGGAGCACCGGAGTACTCGTGTTACCTCACCCAGGGAAGCCGGGTGCATAGGTGCCTTTCGGGGTCGGGTTTCGTCGTCGTTTCGAATGGCGATCTGCTGCAAAGTGCTGCTGGCGACCAAGAGAAAAGTGTCCGGGTGGATCCAAGAGTGGATCGGAGTTCTGAAGAACCTGAAAGCAGAGGGGACAGAGTCTGGGTCACTAGCCAGTGACCAGGAAGGCGATGGACAGATGCCCACCGATGTCGAGTGCTTCATGTGCGTTGACAGTTGTCTTGACTCTTCAGCCACGAGGTCCAGGAGGCGTTGTCGGCAACCAGGAGCAGGATTCAGGCTGGTACACGATGTCTGTCGAGTGCTGAGGTGTCGGTGACCGGATTGGACCCAACAAGCCTTGGCAACGGCAAGTCTCGGTGAAGATGTAGATCGTCGATGGTGCAGACCAGCAAGGTCTGTGGAACTCACCCAGCGAGGGTAAGTGAGGGCAGGCCTGGAGCAACCAGGATGCCAAGTAAGAAAAGGATTGGCCTTCGTTAAGGGCTACTAGCCAACGGGCTAGCGACCGCGAAGGAGCCTCGTGACGCCGCACGTGGATCTGGCTTACAGGACACTCGTGGAGTGGGGGCCAGTGATCTTCGGTGCAGGTGGTGCTGGAGGCTAGGGCTACTCGGATCCCAAAGCACGACTTCTTGGGAGACCCAGAAGAGGATGCACTTGCAAATGTGCTCGGTGTCCAGGGGTCATGGTCTCAAGTCACCCACGATAGCCACGGGCCTCAGCTTTGCTGGGGACTCAGGGTAGCCTCGGGGAAGTCTGAGAATCTACCTCTGGTGATGCGATGACTTCGGCGTCCGACGGGAGCTTCAGAAATGCGAACCGGACAGATGCTTCTTTGGTGCCTGCCAAGCAGGGGAGTCACTCCTTGACCCCAAGGGAGATTCTTCAGTCCTCTAATCTTGTCGTAGAGCGTCAAAGGTCCAGGATTCAGTTTCAGAGTTTCGTCCAGGTATAATCTAAAGTCCTAAGGACTGGGTTCCTACCTTTATACTAAAGATAGGGGTTGGACTACTCTGTGGCCCCACCTATGGGTGGGTCAGGGCAGAGGGATGGCTACACCCCTTTCCCTTTGTCCAGTTCGCGCCAAAGCAGGGGCTGCAAGCCCCTGATCCGGTTTGAACTGGGGTATGCACAGGGACACCAAATGTGCCCCCAGTGCAGGACTTCAAAGCACCCGAAAGTGCTCCCGCCCAGCTCCAATACACATTATCCTGTCTGGGGAGGTGGTCACACCTCCCTGGGACAGGAAACCTATTGTCCAGGCCTCCCCTGCCGGAGTTTCGTCCAGCAGCAGGAGGCCAGACTCGTGTCTGTGGCAGCAGCATCCATTTTGTGATGCCAGGGCTCTGGAAAGAAGTTACCGGACTAGTCAGAGTTAACATGTCTTTACCTCTAGAAGGGTGGAATGCTACCCCGCCGCCAGGATTGGCGGGGGGTAGTATTCCAAGATGTTTGACACCAAACACGACATGTTTAGGTGCAGCCATTCCAAAGTTAGCATTTTACCGCGAGGATATAATGCGCTTAAGAGTATATGGTCAGGCTGCACTACAAACAGCATCAGAGATGGTCTCCGAACGCTGCAGAGGGGCCCTGCTCATGCAGGGGCACTCTCTCACATAGGAACCATGCACTCTGCCTCTAGGATTGATAAGGCCTACCTTAGGAGTGACTTATAGGTTTATATGTGTGTATGTATTTAGTGATATAGGTAACCTATATCACAGTAAGGGGTGCATGCACCACCTTACCCAGGCTGCAGTAGCAGACCTGTGGTGTCAGTTTGGATGGCCTTCCAGGGGTGGCATAATACATGCTGCAGCCCCTGGCAGGCCTCTGAGGTACCTATGCCCTTGGTACATAGTATACCATATACTAGGGACTTATAAGGGCACTCCAGATCCCAATCAGTGATGTGCCTAAGGCACATGGAAACCATTTTAGAGAGGAAGCAGCTAGGCTGGGGTTCTGATTAGCAGGGCCCCAGCCAGACTAATGTCGAAAAACAGTGAAGCATCAGCAAAAAGTGGGGGTACCCATGTGAAGCAGATCCTACTCTCCTACAGAGCGTGTCACTCAAAAAAGAAAGCAACAGGAAATGTGACACCAGTGTTGGATTAAACCTGTGGAGGCCCCTGGGCAGTCGAAATTTCAGGGCCCCTCTTGCAAATTATCTCCTAATCCCCACTGCACCTGATATTTTTTTACAAACTGACAGCTGCCAGAAGATGAGCTTTTAAGAGAAAAACTGTTATGTGAATCTGATGTCTCTGGTTTATGTACTTTAAGTTGTATTTAGATCCATTGTAGCGGACCCCTAAAAGAAGTGGGGCCCACAGGCCGGTGCCTACTTTGCCTATTTGGTAATCTGGAACTGTGTAACACCAATGATAGGGCACACAAAAACACACACCCACAAGCACGGAGGGTCACAAACACACACATGCCAAAACACACATGCCAAAACACACAGACATACAAGCAAATAGGCACAAACACACGCATGCCTGTGCATACACAGACACGCCACACACAGAAGAAGACAGGCACAAACACACACATGCCTGCGCACACACAGACACACACGACACACTGAAGCAGACACACACAGGCTTACTATGATTTTGATTAGCGATCGCGTCATCATCACCCAATGAATTCCGCTCAGCGAGAAGCAGGACAAGGTACATCTATTCAATTTTAAAGCCTCAGTCCCTGGAGTGCCTTCATTCTTAACCCACAACTTCCATAAAAGTCTCTTCACCATACTCTGTACTTTGGAGGCCTCTGGAAGGACTTGCCAGGGTGATTGCAGGACACTGCTTCTCTCTCCTCTGCGTGCAGTGCAGTCACTGACGCTACGTATGAGTGGAAGAGACCATTACCTCAATGCAAGGGGAAAAACATGGCCAATCATTGCATGGCTTCACAATAAAACTATACATTGATTGGCCATGTTTTGTGAACCTCCCACCCCACACTGGCTCTTCTGTGCAAGCCTACATGGGACAGGCTTACAACCTGACTCCTGACCAAGCCAAAACAGACACTGCTCCCTTGCTGTTTACATTAGTAAACAGCATGAGAGCAGCGCCAGGATTGGCTGGGGCAGGCAAACCCAGCGCTCTTTAAGAGACTGATGTCTGTGGCTGTGTTCTCCCATGATCTCTAAAATTGCACATGTAGGTGAGCTTTAAAGTGCACATGTCACACTGGTCAGAACAAGCCACCAGCCCAACCTGACATGCGCACTTCACTTTAAGGCTGCTTCACTGTAGTCTGCTGACTCGTGAAGCTCCACCCCGACCTCATTCTTCAGGCAGAAAGGCACCCAGCTCGCTTTATCAAGACACTTTAAACCCAATGTATGTGTCGAATCACATCGGGAAGGGGTCAACGCCCTTATGCTCAAATGAAGAAACCGTCCCTGTCACCCACCACTACTATCAAAGCCTAACATCACTCTATGCTTACACCTGGTCAGTGTAAAGCATCTTTTGAGCTCAGTGAACCATAAATTCTTAGGGCCGGATTTCGATTTTTGGTGGTGCGGGCTGTGCCCCTGTTCCGCAAAGAGTCACTGCCGCCCGCCCACCAGATTACAAGTAATTTTATGGTCTGGCGCACAGACAGCATGGCGGTTCCCGTGGCAGTGCCTCTTTCAAATGCGGTGTTTCCTTTGAAAAAGGCACCGCAATGGGAAGGCCACACAGGTTCCTGCATGGCGTGGACTGCAAAGTCCATGCCGTGCAGGAACTGGGACTGGGGCACATGCACACAGGGGGGCACATGTCGTGTCCCCCTGCATGCATCCCTAGGCTGAAAGGGAACAGGGGGCCCTGTAGGGCTCACTTTGTTTCACCACCGCAGCCTTTTCATGGAGGAAAGATCTCCACGAAAATGCTGGCAGCCCTGAAACTTGTAATATGCATGGTAGTGCCGCAGCTGCACCACCTGTATCTTACAATGGCCCTGACTACTGCGCCACCGCCAGGGAACGGTGGTTTCCTGGTGGAGCCAGCGGTCCAATTACGGGCCGACCGCCAAACTCGTAATAGGGCAGTCAGACCGCCAGTGTGGTGGTGGTCATCACTGCTGCGCCATCACAAGTCTGGCGGTCCTTGGACTGCCAGACTCGTAATTAGGAAGTAGGGTAGACCTGTCCGACATAGACTGGAATGGACGGTTTCATTGCTATATAGATGAGAGCCATCGAGATTAATCATAAGCTGGCTCTGGTGGCCTAGTGGACTAATGTGTCCACTGTATGGGCCTGTGTTTGACCTCATGGGCACAGGTTCAAAACCTTTGCAGGTCCACTCAGACCTTTCATCCTTCTGTGGTCGATAAAATGTGCACCATTAAGATGGGTAACAACAAACATCTGTTATTCAGTGCCAAGGTACCCTTTGCGGTGAACATGCTCTTTACAAATATACATGTTATGTGTGTGTGTGTATGTTAGTTAGAACAACAGTCTCTATTTAATTTGATCCATAAACAACAGTGAAAAATATTTCAATTTCTCTTTTCAGTTTGGCCTTGAGCACGTCTGTCTCCATTGTTTCACATCTTTTACTGTTGATCATCAGCATTTTGTTTCATCCTCTAATTTTTTGCCTAATTTTCCTATTGTGTTTTTCGATAATTCAATAAACTGTACTAATAATAGCTGATTTTAGTTGAGTTTATTTGGATTTCATGCAAAAGTGACAGAATAATACATCGGTAACATTATATGCAGTAATTTCCATAATCAAAGTGTGGATAAGATTTTAGTTTATTTGTCAGTTTATCATGAAACAAAAATAGAATAGAGTGGCAGCGGTGCAGTAATTAAATTAAAGAATGCCAGGTTCTTAATTAGAATCATTAGTGATGAATTGTTTGTCATGTAAGAATAAACCAAGAGTAAAGCATGCTTGAAGAAACCTAGAACGGAGCACAGAGGGGACTCAGAGCTGTGATCACTTCCTGTGCTTGACGTTCATCAACTCTCAGAAGAGGAGGTGGAGCCGGCAGCCATCTTTAGCCCCATCTGTTCCAGACAGCCACTCTCTTGTTCCTGGCAAGCCCGGACTAGCCGGGCATCGGGCATTTTTCGGGAGGCTGGAAGGATGGGGAGCCTTTTTTAGGTCTCGCCTACGCAGCGCGCATGCGCTGCATAGGAGAGAGACCTAATGCCATCGGCACAGCTGTGGGGGCAAAAACGTGCACGCGTTAGGTCTCGCCTACGCAGCGCGCATGCGCTGCTTAGGAGAGAGACCTAATGCCATCGGCACAGCTGTGGGGGCAAAAACGTGCACGCGTTGCATTGCTTGCAATGGCAACGCGTGCACGTCTGGCATTTCCTTGCGGGAGCGCGCGGCGCCATATGGTGGCGCCATATGGTCGCCACGCTCCCGCAAGGGAATCGCGCAGGCCCCTCCTTCCCCCTGCTGCCGCTTTTGCCCCCGCGCGCGCGCACCACTCGTGTGCTGGATGGACATTGTAAAAGGTCGAAATTCTAGACTCCTATTTCACTTACTTGATAGCACTCTGCAAGCTCAAGCGCACTTAGAATTCAGTCTGATGAGATGAACAGTCCCTTTCCTTCTTGCACAATACGCTGCCCCAAATAAACTGACATTTTTAGTGTGGCAAGCAATTTTGAAGGACGTGACTCCTTGGAGGGGCAGATATACCTATCACCAGCTCTCAAAAATGTACACTTGGATGAAATATGTAGCACGTCAGTACCAATCGCACAAAAGCCAGACTATCAAGCAAACAAGCAAAACTTACAAATTTCAATGACGACAAGGCTGTACTACAGCCAAGGAGCCACCGACTATAAAACAAAAGGGAGAATTAATAACAGCGAGTTGCTGTCTGATACCCTTGACAGGTACTTTTCACCCAAGGAAGCTAAAGGGAGAAATAGATCTCACTTGCCGACTATGTGCATCAGCGAAGGACTCTCTAATTCAATACTGTGGGTATGCAAAAAAGTAATCTATTGAGGAGATACTGGCTAAGACTGAAATTTGTACAACTAAAGATATCAACATGTCAAGAGGCAAACAACACATACTTAAATGGACTTGACCCTCAATTAACTGCTCCATTTTTAAGTATATGTCAATTGTTCTTAAAATGATAGAGACAGATGCAACTGACACTTTTGTAGAGGTAAAATATGTTTAGTGAATTGTTAATACTGTATAATAGTTGCTGTTTTGACTTGTAAAGACTTTTTAAAAATCGTTCAATGAACATTTAAATTGCTTACTCACAAAGACAGAAACACCATACTGCAGGTGAACGACAGGAGGTATCTAAGCTGATTGACAATGCAGAAATCCTACTGTTCTCAGACTATTTGACAGTCGCGGCCGGCATGAATCGTGGGAGGCGGGGGGGGGTTGAATAAATTACAAAAATTACCCTCCCGGGTCCTGCGCCGTTGCAGCTCCTGGCCGGGTCCCGTTTTCCCCCTCTCCTGCTCAACAGGAAGCAGGCAGCCTACCTTCCCTCCCTAAGCCAATCACAATGCTGCAATGGCAGCGTTGTGATTGGTGAGGACGGTGCCCAGCCGGGCACCTATGGGGAGGCCATTTTCTCCATGTAGGCTGCATGGAGAACAAGCATTGGCATAGCCAATAGGTCTCGCCTGTGGGACCTTATAAGTATTTTGTTATGCAGCACAATATCCTTGGTGCAACAACATCAACTGTTGCATGGCTAAACACTTATAAGGTCCCAAAGGCGAGACCTATTGGCTATGCCAATGCTTGTTATTACTGGGGGCCGATTTAGGAGCACTGCACCAGTTTTAAAAGCACTGCAGAGTTCCTTGTATATCCAACAGTTTTCAGGCAACAATAAAAGTGCCAAGATAACTCTGGTGATTATTGTGCCTGCTGGAGAGAGATCAGAGTTTTGTCTAGTGACAGTTTTGACTTATGTAAGGCAGCGCAGAGGGTTAATGTACCATGCAGATCCCAAAACATTATTTTATGTGCATAGCTCAGTGGTTTACCACTTCTGTCACAGAGATCCTTTTGTTACTGTACAGTTTATAAATTACAGTCGTAATCTAGGTCAGAAAGCTATTTTTTCCCAGTCTTTCATTATCCTAATTTTGCTAAAAAGGGTTTGTTTGAGTATAAATAAATTCGTATTTCTAAAATCAACCCTAACCCCTGTGTTACGTTCTGAATCCTGAGTTTGTGCTTCCCCAGACCAAGCACTCTTAAAGAATGCCTACCAGTATTGATGACATGTGAGTCCTACACCTTGTAGTCCCCTTTGCCTTATATAACATTTTCCATACTCTGATTCATTGTCTCTGTATGTGTGTTTGATGTAAAGTTCTCCAACACCCTACACTGGTATGAGAGGCACTATAAAACAAATGAAATACAAGTGAGAGAGTGGCTATGGAGAGATGAGAGGCACTGTTGGAGAGTGATAGTGAGGGAATCATTGAAGAGCCCCAATAAAGACTGCGGTATCCTGGTGCATTGTAAGGTCATCATTTACTATGCTTTAAAAACAAATACAATTGAATATATATATAATGAAACATATGTTATGGAATGCACCATTTTTGCCATTATTTCCCAAATCTTCTTGTAGTGGTCAGGCTCGCTCATTGCATTCGCTTACTCGCTACGCACCTTATGGGGGGGAGGGAGGCTGGACTGATAACATTTGCCAAGGCTGCTTTGGGTTCTCAGTACAACCCTGGTTCGTGGTGTGCCCTGGTGTGGCCTATGCCACTCGCCTCCAACATGATTGATCAACCCAAAGAGCCCCCAATGAGAGTGGGCACTTAGCGTAACATATTGATGGAGAGATTTGCACCTTGCAAATTGTGGGGCAAACTTATGTTCTGACTGCGCTCATTCAGATGGGTCTTTAGTCCCGAATGAGGCTGACATGTCAATCAATGAATTTCAATAACATAAAGCACATTCGGTCCCTCAAAGATGACAGAGAATATTAGATTTTCAAAGCATGAAGGTTTATTAAAAATTAGCAAAGTTAAAAATCCTGATCTTCTAATTAGTTGCAGCTTAGTAGCCGGTGTATGACTGCATTAGTCAATGTATGCTTGTCAAAGTCATAGAACGCCATACTGGTGGAGCGACTCTCCATTGAGAAGTATCTCAACAAGGGAGGAAATCAGTGAGTACAAACCAATGCAGGACAAACTCAATGACAAACTCTCTCATCAATCCAGCAGAAAATGAAACACAAAAGGGCACACCCTTAGCTATAGATTGCAGCAGCAAAGTTACAACAGTGAAGCCTCGTTTGATGTCTATTTCTAAAGGAAATTGTGCTTGCACAGACAGTAAGAAGAGCAGAGAAAAAACATGAATTGCATCAAAAAAGAAAGGCAGGGGTGAGGCCCGTGCTTAACTTGCAAAATCACAAGTGCCGGTACCCAAAGCGCTGCTCAGAAGCCCGTGGTCAGCGCTATTACATGTCAACGTGCCAATAACCAAGGCTGGCCAGACCTGGATCCTCCTGGAGCCTCTTAAATCCACTGTCAGGCACACCCTCCCCTTTATCTCACTCTTGCAGGCTACCGCTTCCTCCATTTGTGAATGTTTTCTGTTTTTCTCTTCCCCTTTCTTTCCCGTTTACATGTTTTTCCCTCTCTTGCTCTCTGGAAATGTCTAATGGGGAAAAAAGCTGCTGGTTCCCAAACACGGGTGCTGGTGGTTTCCACTATCTCAAATTTAGCACTGGATAAGGCGGACCAGGATTTGCAATGGAAAACATTAGGGAAATCATGAGTCTTTAAATCATACTCATTGCCCACCTAATGAGAAACAAAAAGGGACTCCCCCCTCATACAAAAATGAGATCTAGAATCAAACTAAGGGATATAAAGACTTAAATTTGAGGAAATTAAGGAACTAGGGGGCATATTACCAAGGATTTGCGATAATTATCGCAAAGGGCGCTTAACGCTGTTTTTTATCGCCGGCTATCGCTGGATTTCATCGCGGAGATAACGCGTTATTATCAACGCTTATCTCCAAGGCGATAAAAAATCCAGCAATAGCGGCGAAACCCAGCAATAGCACGAGAAATCCAGTGATAAATTCACTGCGCTAATGAAAAGCTCGCTAATAGGCAGGTGAGGACTTAACCTTACAATCCACCTCCCATTGACAAGATGGTTAAGTCAAGTTTTTAGCAGGTGTTAAATTCCAGTGATAATCGCGGTTAGCGCGACTTTTTTTATCGCTTTGCGGGCATTGTTAATAGGGGGAAGTTGTGTTTGCGACTGTTTGCAGTTGCTTTTAGTTGGGAATGCCTACTTTGCATGTCATTAGCGATAATTATCGCTGACATGCAAAGCGGCAACGAAACGGCCGCTATCGCCATTAAGCTGTCGCTAACAGCTGTTAGCGACAGCCTGCTAATAGGGCGATAAAAATATCGCTGCTTTATCGGCAAAAAGTGACGCTAAAGTGGCGATACTGCCCTTGCTAATATGCCCCTAGGTTGGAATGGTGGGAGGGGGCCTGGAATCAAAGTTTAGCAAGAAAAGGTTTAGAGGCAGCGGCGGCTGGTAGTTCAAGCATAGGGAGGGTGGGGGAGCCACACATGCACATATGTGCACTCACTCAGACACATGCATTCACACCCACACACACCCCCATTCACAACACACATTCACATATACACATACATTCATATATACATGCATGCATGCACCAAATATTTTGACAAAACATAAAACCTACCAGCTGCAGCATCTCAGGGGTAGAAGGGAAGCCTCCAAGCTTGGGAGGGCTGGGATTGGTACCTAAAAAAGGTCAGCCAGTGAGAGGAGACGGAATGGAACTACCCCCTCCTCTAATTGACTGGCCTTTGATCAGCCAGTTAGAGGTGGCAGTCTCTGACTCGTCACAGCGTGGGAAGGGTCACTGAGATTTGCTGACCTCACCCCACTCTGTGATGATGTGTCAGTGGGCATTTCAGGAATTAAAACTGAAGTGCTCACGTCCAAGGCTATCAGTGACACTCTCCCTCTTCATGAGGGAGAGGTCCTCCAGGTGCTTTGCCGGGCTGGGTGGGTCACGCCCACAGGGATGTGACATCTTCAGCCCGGCAAAGTTCAGTTCAGAGATCCAGACACCTGCAAATTTAGTGTATATATACAGCCTGGTTGCCTGACCTTAACAAGAAGAGTGTCTGTCAGTTTGATCTTTGCCCAAACCTTCATTACGGGAAAAAGGTTTGGGGGTGGAGCACCTCCGCACTTAAGGACAGGCCGCTATTGGTTAGAGGCCTGATAGTGCAAACAGCAAATTTCACTGAAGATATCAATTAGAAAATAAATAATACCTGGTGGGGTTTGTTGAGAGTGATGTGGGAATAATACTACATTCGATGAACAGTGAAAAGCATGAAAACGGAAGAGGCGTATTTTCAAGTGGTTCAAGCGAATTCTCAATTATTTAGTTAGTTTTTAATACGTTTTTATATAATTTGAGCTTCTTGACACTTTAATCTGATATTTTTGACTTGTTTCTTTATTTTTTGTTATGATATTTTAGACATTGTTATTTTTACTTAGAACCCTGGAAGCACTGTGGCAAATCAGTCATACCTTATATTTTAGTTCTTGACTACAGACAGTGTAAGCTTTAATTCATGCAGGCCTTTTGATTCCAATACATAACATATCCTCCGAGTGGCCTTTAGGTCAGCCGCGTGCTTGTCATTGGATAGATTAGTTGTTTCACCTGCTCTGGGTTCAAAGGCTTTCCTCCCCATTCTTGTGTTTGTTCTACCAAGTAGCATTTCAGTGTCAAAGTGTTATGAATAGATGAGTTGTATCCTTCCACTGCATGTTTGAGAAGATTCTTTTCTTTATCTTAGATAGGCACTACATGGGAGCACACGTGTTTCTGAACTCTCTTCTCTATCTCCTCGTGCTCTCTTGCCAGTCCCCTCTCCAGGTTCCTGATGCTGCCTGGTCTACTCCACATTTATGTTTTTTTAAAATATTATTATCTTTATTGTTAAACAAGATGCGAGTAGCCAGGAAGTGTTGCCTGGTCGTTCACTCACTTTTTTATACTTCATGTTGCTTTTCCATTTTAATTTATTGTTCCAAGAATGTTGGCAAAATATCCAGACCAGTCTGGCCTGTCCTCCTCTAAACTTAATGACGATTCCTCCAAACCCTGCTCCTGCCACCTCATGTACTGCCCTCCCAGCCCCTCTTTCGGACATCCCCCTGCTCCTCTGGGTCTGAATACTGGGGAAACCTTCTCCGGCCCTGCCCCCAACCAGCTCCATCCCCTCATCCTTCCTGTCATTTTTGGAGTCCCTGAGGGGCTCCACTGATGCTGCGCACCTCAAGGAGCCCCTCTCCCCCTGCCTCTCACCGAATGCAGGTTGCTCCTCAGATGTCGGCCGCTTCCTCCCACTTTTCCTGCCGGCGGCCCTGTATACGCGCCTACCACGCGACTGGGCAGCCCTGCGTCACTCAGTCAATGTGGGCCACGGCCACGCTACTTAATGCCACGTGCCCATAATCCACTGGGCCTCCTCTCCCTTCCTTCATTTCAGGATGCACCGCGGCCTTGCTGGCAGTTGAAGGCACTGGCGTAACGAAAATTGAGGGGGCCTTCCTGCAAGGTACGTGGAGGGGCCCCCTCCGGGCTCAATCAGGAGCTCTCCGGCCAGACTGCTGTGCTGAGGGGGCTCCCTGGAGCTTGGGGGCCCCCCGCGCCGCGGGGGCTGCGGGGACCTGTGTTACACCCCTGGTTGAA
Organism: Calotriton arnoldi; assembly: GCA_963921515.1. Lineage (NCBI taxonomy): Eukaryota > Metazoa > Chordata > Amphibia > Caudata > Salamandridae > Calotriton > Calotriton arnoldi. Next base: position 1,997,011 of record CAWUFW010002199.1, read on the forward strand.
GGCCCTGCCCTCATGCGCCTGAACCCCGCCCCCAGAGGGGCCGCTCCTCTAGTCACAGAGCGGCCCTTATTGCTCACCTAGGTGCATGCAGCCCCCGCCGCCCACTCAGTTCTCGGCAAGGAGCATGCCACAACTGCCGCAGCTACCCCTGCAGAGGTCCGGCGAGGCGGGCGGGCCGGAGAGGCAAGCGCCTCTCCTACCACCATGAGGTCCATCCTCTCAGCCTCCTTCAGCAGCCTTACCATCTCAGCCACACGAAGATCGTTTGCCATACCCGTGGGTATACTTGCAGGAAGCACAGGAATGCCTCCTAAAGACTAAACTATGCCAAATGCGACACCGAAAAATGTACCAATCTACTCTCACGTTACCAGCCACCTGGTCACCTGAACCTAAAATGGTGGCTGGTAGCCCAACCTGACCCCCTAAATATACCTTGGGCTACTTTTGGGCTATAACCTAGCCCAAACTAGCCCAATACCAAATGGCAGTCGCTGGACTGCACCACCCTCATAATCAGGGGCAGCTCCTCAATGTGGGCGGAGGAGCATTGCCCCACTGCTTTCTCGCAGTGCGAGAAGCAGAAACATAAAATGGTATTATAAATACCATTTTATGTTTCTGCTTCTTGCACTGCGAGAAAGCAGAAGGGTTTGGTGGAGGGTGGGCGGGTCTGGTCTAGGCAGGGGAGGAGTGACTTGTGCACTGCTGAGGGCGCTGACAGTTTGGTCGGGCCGACCAAACCAGTCATGTGCACTCTACCTTTTCTCCATCCTACATGGAGAAAATGGCCTCCCCATAGATGCCTGGCTGGTCGGAGTCCCGACCAATCACATCGCTGCCATTGCAGCGTTGTGATTGGCTTAAGGGAGGGGGGGAGGCTGCCTGCTTCCTGTTCAGGAGAGGAGCAGAGAAGCAGAGACGACGCGGGACCGGCCCAGCGAAGGTAAGTTAATTTTTTTTATTTTTTTTTATTAAACCTCCCCCCCCCTGAACATGACCCCCTCCCCGCGCGCCCCCCGCCCCCACCCCCCAACCGTGAGACACGCCAGCCACGACTGCTCATAATCGGCCTGGCAGGCAGACCTCCCTCTGGTCAGCAGCCCCCAAACCCCCCTTCTACTCCTATCTGAATCTTTATGCTTTTCTGGGAGCCTGAATGTAATTGTTCCGCTGCGCCTCAATCACGATCGAATATAAAAATAGACATTCTTTTTCACCTTTTGCTGAAGCTAACGCTGGCTGCAATTTACTGCTCCCTCCCCTTGTTCTGCCTTTTGCGCCATCGAGAGGGCAGCATCGCATCTTCGTGCCTGCGAGCGAGAGCTAACATGTCCCTGCAGGACGATTAACAGCCAGTTTAAAAGCCCCATAAAGCCACCGTGTGTAACTCTTAAACCGTTCACGCGAGAGAAGGAAGTTTCTTTGCTGATGTGCGCAGATTGGTGTCTAATGAGGGACTGGGTTGCAGGTGAGTCCTACTGTGACAATTGGCACAAGTGCCGACTCAGTGCATTTCTTCCCAGTCGTGAATTATGCAAGAGGCGCTGTTAAATGTCCCTCTCTCTGCGGAGATTCCTCCACAGTCCTGGCCATCAGTGATAGTTTGCACATCTGTTGTTGTTGCGGGTGCCTTGAGTCTGCGATGAAGCACCTTGAAAGGTCTGCCCAGTGTTGGGTGATTTGTATGTGTTTATTATTATTATTGTTCATGGGTATACCCTCTCCCTTGTAGCACTTGGAAGCGTTTCCAGGCTCTTGCCCCCCAGTTTGGATGCAGCTCTATCATGTTGTTGTTTTAGCTTCTAACTAGACTTGTTGTTTACCTATTTTGGGGTGATATTAAGTGAAGTTGCAAACTTGGGTGACTCTCAACTTTGTGCAGTTTTCAAAACTTTTAAACATTTAAAAAGTCTGCTTTAGAAGCCTCTCATGGCAACAGCTACCTCAAAGTGCCAATTTGGGCACCGTTCAGTAACAGTCGCCTGTCGGAGCTGTCACTCCTGCTACGTCCATTATCCCACCTTCCTCTTGTCAGGCTGTGCCCTGATCCCTCACGGGTGATTAGCCGCGCTATACAAGTTACGCTTGATTGATCCAATAGTCCCCTTGTGTCCCTGTCAAAGCCTCCTTTTGTCTGAGCCCCCACACTGTTTTCAGATGTCCAGCTCCCCTCCCACATCCAAGCGCCACCGGCGAGCCAAAGGCAGGCCAAAGGCAAGCCTGTCTGAGTCCGTCCACACCTGCACCGTGCCAGGGGACCCAGGCTCTCCAGACACCAACAGGTACTGCTCCGCAGATCTCAGAGCCCTGGACCCCGGACACTGCAACAACTGCTGCCTCTCATCTCCACGCTCCACAGCAGGACCATTCACCTGCCACTGATGTCAGTTCACCTGCGGCCTAGGATCACCTGCCCTCGCAGAAACCCTCGCCACTCCCACCCCGCCGGCCAACACCTCCCCAGAAACTCACCAATGCCTCCTGATCAACACCAGATCACTCTGTAAACATGCCACAAAAGTCTGGGACACGATCTCCACCCTCGCCCCAGACGTGACCTTCATCACAGTGACATGGCTCATCCCCCGTATCAGCCCCCAACATTGGCATTGCCTTAAGATGAAACACCGCACCAACTTGCTTGGAGGTGGCATTGCCATAACACACAAGGAATCAATCTGCTGCACCACCACAAAAGACAAAACTATGCTGATCATGGAACACCTGAATTACCAACTCCACACCGATGACAAAACTACCATCAAAGGCACCCTCGCCTTCAGACCCCCTGGACCACGAGCCGGCCTTTGTGACGCCATCACAGATTTGATCTCCCCACTCACCATCGACTCCAAACACTACATTCCTCGGAGACCTCAACTTTCACTTGGACGACCCCGCGAACACGAACTTCGCTGACCTCCTGGAATGAATGGACAACATTGGCCTCACCCAGCTGGTCACTGACCCCACACACAGAGCAGGACACAGACTAGGCCCAATCTTCCCGTCCAGCAACAGAGTTAAATACTGCCATACCACAGAACTCACCTGGACCGACCATTCCATCGTCCACTTCACCATTGCAGCACCACCTCGCACTACCCCAACGCTCCCAGCACCTTCTTCCGCAGCTGGAACAAGGTGATACAGAACCAGTGGATTGAATCCCTCAACACCGCCCAGCCCCACGCTGAAAACAACCTGAAACAGGCAGTCAAGAACTTCAACACCTAGATAACCAATGCCGCTGACCGAGTTGCGCCCATCAAACCAGCCAAAACGGACAGATCCAACAAACAAGCCAGCTGGTACACCCCGGAACTCAGCGCTATTTAAACACAGCTGCAAACAACTAGAAAGAAGACAGCGCACCAGCAGAGACCGCTCTGACTGAGCCACTTTCAAGTCAGCCCTCAACAACTACCACCATCAACTCAAAGACATGTAAGAGGAGGGCCTTGCAGACCGCATTGAGGCTAGCACCAACCACACCAAGGAACTCTTCATCATCGTCAGAGAGTTCTCCAGCCCAGCAGCCACAGAAAACTCAATCCCTCTCTCACAGGAACTCTGTGACGCTCTGGGGAATCAATTTCCTGCCAAGATATTAACTATCTACAAGAACGTCAACCCCCAACCCACCAACCTCCTCAGCCTCCCCACTCCCAAGGTAACCACCCCGACCACCAACTCACCGCATGGGAACACCTCAACACCCCGGACACCACAGCCATAATAAACTCCATCCACTTAGGAGCACCCATTGACCCACTCCCCCACTCCTTTTTCGACCTCGGAAGCGACGAGATCAGCCACCACCTCACCACCATCCTGAACACATCCATCACCACAGTCACATTTCCAGATGCTTCGAAACACACCAAGGTCAGACCGCTCCTCAAGAAACCCTCCGCAGACCCTAGTGACCTTCAAAACTACCGCCCCATCTCACTGCTCCCGTTTCCTGCCAAAGTCCTCAAGAAGGCCATCAACGTTCAGCTCACCGAACACCTGGAGAGAAACAACCTCCTAGACTCCTCCCAATCTGGTTTCAGAGCCAACTTCAGCACCCTGACCATCCTGATTGCCGCCACAGACGACATCCTCACCCTACTCGACAAAGGTGAATCCTTCTCGACCTCTCCGAAGCATTCAACACCATCTCCCACCACACACTCATCAAGAGGCTGCACCAGATTGGAACCAAACAAGATGCACTCAGATGGATGGCATCATTCGTCACGGGTCGCACGCAGAGAATCTGTATCCCCAGCTCCACCTTGCAATCAAAGAACACCATCTGCGGCATCGAAGTGATGATCTTCGGCAACCATACCTACCTCTGGAACAACAGCTAGTGGCCCACGGTACTCAGACCCAACCCAACACCTAAAGACCAGACCTGCAACATGGGCATCATCTTGGGCAGCAAACTCACCATAAAACGATAGATCAACTTGGTCTCCACGGCCTGCTTCCACACTCTCCGCATGCTCCAAAGAATCTTCAAATGACTCCCCACAAGCACCAGGAAAACATTCATGCAAGTCCTAATCACCAGCCATCTGGACTACGGCAACGCACTGTGTGCAGGGACCATCAGGGAACTCACAAGAAGGCTCCAGATGATGCAGAACTCAGTGGGCAGAATCCTCAACTTGCCCAAAAGCACCCACATCACCCAGCACCTGAGAGACCTTTACTGGCTCCTCATCCTGAAAAGATGCCAATTCAAACTACTGACACACGCCTACAAAGCCCTGCAGGGCCAAGGACCAGCATACTTGAACCACCACCTGAACTTCCACCAACCATCCTGAAACCTTCGTTTCACCTCCCTTGTTCTGGCACGGACTCTGCGCATCTGCCATAGCCACAGTGGAGGATGCTCCTTCTCCCACCTCTCCACCAAGTCCTGGAACACCCTCCCCCTTCACCTCCAACAATCTTCCCCGTTGGCGGACTTCAGGAAGAAACTCAAGACCTGGTTCTTCGACTAGCCCAGCATCACAGCGCCTAGATACCCTCATGGGTGATAAGCTGTACTCTATAAATACTGATTGATTGACCTTTCACATTCCCCTCATATAACTCTGTATCATTTTCTCTTGCAGAATTTCCCACTCTTTGCAGGCAGAACACCATGAGGCTAGCTTGCAGGATGTCCCACACTACGTAGGTGGAAAATCCTGGGTCTAGCTTTCAGGATGTCCCAACCTTTGTAGGCACAACACCCTGGGGCTAGCTTGCACGATGTCCCACTCTTTGTAGGCATAACACCCACCCTTTGTAGGTGGAACATCCTAGGGCTAGCTTGCAGGATGTCCCACTCTTTGTAGGCGGAACCCCCTGGGGCTAGCTTGCAGGATGTCAACACCTACATGGTCCTCCTAGCCACCCTGGTCAAATCTCACAACATGAACATCTTATCCTACGCAGATGACACCCAACTCATCGGTCCCTTTCCTCCGACCCTACCAACACAAAAGCCAACTTCCACAGGTGCATGACATGCATCGCCAGTGTGATGCAAAGCAAATGCCTCAAACTTAACACTGATAAAATGGAGGTATTCATTTTTGGGAGCAACACCTTCCCTGTGACCACACCTGGTGACCAACCGAACTAGGCCCACCTCCCGAGCCCACAGAACACAAAAAAATCTAGGCATTATTCTCGACAGCAATCTATCCATGAATAAACAGATGAACGTCGTCTCCTCAGCATACTTCCACATCCTCCGCATGCTGAAGAAAATCTTCACATGGCTCCCCACAGACACCAACCAGAAGCACCATCACTAAGGCACTCATCACTAGCTGCTTGGACTACTGCAACACCCTCTATGTAGGGATCAATACCCAACGCCAAAACAGGCTCCAAACAATGCAGAACGCGGCTGCAAGGCTCGTCCTTGACCTCCAGTGACGGACCTACATGACTCCCCACCTCACAGCACTGCACTGGCTCCCCGTTTTAAACTCCTCACCCACACTTACAAAGCCCTCCACAATGAGGGCCCAGCCTACCTCAACCAGAGAGTGAACTTCCACCAGCCCACAAGGCAGGTTCGCTCCTCTTCCCTCCACCTCTCCCACTCCCCTCGAATCATCAGAAGAGTCAGCTGATCATTCTTCCACTTGCCCCCAAACTCTGGAATGACCTCCCCCTACCTCTTCGATCAGCACCAACACTACTAGAGTTCTGAAAGAGACTGAAAACATGGCTCTTCAACAAATTTGCTCGGAGCAGCAGAACGTCCCTCCCCAGCACCTGGAGACCGTCAGGGGTGATAAGTAGCGCTCTATAAATCCCATTTGTTGTTGTTCTTGTTGTTGTTGTTGTAGGCAGAACATCCTGGTGCTAGCTTGCAGAAAGACCCACCCTACGCAGGCAGAACACCCTGGGGCTAACTTGCAGGATGTCCCATCATTTGTAGGCAGAATATCCTGGGGCTAGCTTGCAGGATGTCCCACCCTTCATAGGTAGAACACACTGGGGCTAGCTTGCAGGATGTCCCACCCTTCATAGGTAGAACACACTTGGGGCTAGCTTGCAGGATGTCCCAACCTTCCTATGCGGAACACCTTGGGGTTAGCTTTCAGAATGTCCCACCCTGCATAGGTGGAACACCCTGTGACAAGCTTGCAGGATGTTCGCTCTTTTTAGGGGAACCTCCTGGAGCTAGCTTGCAGGATGTCTCACTAATGTATCTTACAGGTCTCCAAGTGACCCATTGTTGGCGCTCCCACAGAACAAGGCATGGCAGCAGCTGTATGGCGCCACATTGTGGTGGTGCCAAATTACTGAAAAAGGTCTAGTAAAATTTATTTTTTGCTTTGTATGGGAGGTGTGGCACCTGAAGAAATTTTTTTATGTATCAAGCGCTGAAAATACTTTTTTTTGTACATGAGGTAAACTTGCCAGATTAGGCATTTCTCAATTAGGTCTTTAGTGTAGTCCAGTCCTAAAAAGGCATCCCTGATCAAAAGTGGAAAGAAGAATGTTTAATTTTGAGGCTTAACTTTCTGTCTAAAGACTCAATACTGGTACCCTGCAGCTGACAGAGAAGCCGCTGAGGGAGCTACGGCAGCCGGCCCATGCACGCCTACCTCCATGGGGGGGAGTAGGAAACACCCACCCTAGCTCTACCCTTTACTCCTGATGCCCCACCACCACCCTGCACCATCTGTCAAAAAACCCCACATTCACTAACCACATGCCTTGAAGTGGTGGTAAATGGATGTCCATTCCAGACGTGGGAAAAACACCCATAATCATTCGCTTTCCATGTCAAGTTACTCACAATTCCTACATTTTGGTGCGGGGCAACCCGCAGGAAACTGTGAGTCCTCCGGCCCATGGTTTCCGTACACCTGAATAGAGAGCCTTAGAGCTTTATACCCCTTGCAAGTTCCCTTCGTGTGGGCTCCCATAGTCCTTCGACAACCCACGGCTTAAGAAGCCAAAACACTAGGGGGCTCTCATAAGCAAATATACGCTACTGTCGAGCGGCCTTCACTTTTTTGCAAACATTGCCCTCTACCAAGATTTGCTTTTCAACAGATGTTGACATTGAACGTGCCATCAAGTACAGGGCTATTGCTTTTATGTGATATTTTAATCCTACATTTATAACACTTACAACTGGTTTTATTGTTGTTATGTCTACATAGACTGTTTATTTTTGCGGGTCACAGATTTCTGATGCTGTAACACTGTTATTATGTCTAATGGATGTTTTGTATAATGTTTTTACACTGATAAGGTCTATTTAAACCGAATAAAGTTTATTGAATTGAGTGGCCTGCGTCACTTTTGGACCGTGTAAAGTGGCACATGCGTGACACAGGGCTCTCATAAGGATTTATGAAGTCATGCAAAGCCACCCTGCGTCGCCTCACTCTGCGCCTGGGAGGCATTCCATGGGCGTTGCAGTGAATTTTCCTACGCAACACGCATGGAATTTGACGCTGCCCCAGATTTACAAAGTGATGTGAACCTGAGGAAGCCCCAAATCCATACACCTCTCGAGGTGAGGAGTAACGAGGAGCAATATGTTTCTTTCTTTTCGTTTTTCCTCCTTCTGTGTCTGCTGCATTGTGCAGCGCACATAGAAGGAGGAAAATGGCTCTTAGGATTGTTGCTGTGCAGGAAGGTGCCCCTTCCTGCACAAAAACAATCCTGCATGCAATGCAGGCACCCTTGCATCATGGGGCAAGGATGCCTGCGTTGGCGCTAGGCTGCCAAAACGGCGCCAGTGCTGGGGGAAAGGACAGGAATGAACTGGACTGGATAAATACAGTGCATTCCCGCCCTTTCACTTTGGTGTAGGGCAGAACAGCAAGGTGCTGTGCCGAGGCGCCCTACCACAAAAAATGCCATAAATGAGGCCCACGGTGTAGTTGAGGTCACTACTGGCTCGTAGGTGTTAATTAGATAAGGCAAAGTGAAGGGAGGTGTAATTGTTTGACGTAGCATCAAGCCAGCTCCAGGGAGAGCATGGTGATTCACAGCGAGCATTTCTGTACACGTGACACCCCATACATGGTGTGGTCTACATCCAACACTGGACTGCGTGGTTTCTGCTGAGACCCGATGTCAAGGGTGGGGGACATTTAACCAGGGCCCCACCCGGGGAGAGGATGTAGCCTTACGGCTAGAGCGGTCGACGTCGACGCTGGGGAACCGGGTTTGAGTCTCGGCAACGACGCTCTACATCCTGTGATTCTGGGCAAATCACTTAATCTCCCTGTGCCTAACAAAAATGAATGTGTCTTTTTGTAACTGGTGCTATTTAAAGCGCTCTGATACCCGATATCTTCGGGTCTAGTTCGCGATATATAAAACTCTATAAAAAAAAAAAGAGGCTGTACAGTCGGTTTTTCACATAGTGATATGAGTTTGAGCGTCACATTTATCACCCTGAAGTTATTTCTGTGCCTTCTCATTGACGCTGTTTGGCGTTTGCAGCTTCTTGAGATCCAACACTCTGCAAGCATGTGAGCAAGATCCCATCAGCGAGCCTCAAACTGGGCGAAACACGTCTGTGATTGTCAAACCCCTTTGAGACATACCGTTCTTGGGAGGACTGGGACTCATTTAAATAGACAGTGCCTTTATGCGGGGAGAGCCTGAGATTTTGTTTGAATTATGACAGCAGAGAAACAGGTGCTCTTGGGGTGCGTTTCGGCCTGTGCTTGGCCCTGGGGTGACCTGCTTTGACGGGCGCCTCGCCGAGCTGATGGGGGGCTGCATTCCCCACCGCTAGCCTATTTATTATTTATTAAATGTTCCTCAGTAGCATCCTCCTTCTTGTCTCACCTAGAGAAGCACAGCTTTGTTATTCTGCCCACAAAGAAACTATTGAAGATTGTTATAAACACGCAGCTCCTACTCTGCTCTTATATTTTGAGTTTATTTTTGCATCCTACCCACTCACAGGACACCACCACGTTCTTTGTCATCTCTGATGTTCTTTTTTTTTTTGCCTGAATCGAACGCCTTCAATCAAGTTTACCATTTAATTCTGTAAGACTGGTACTGAAAGAAGAGACATCATTATGTGTTTAGCATCTTTGCGTTAGATCTGCGAGGGATTCTGTCTGTATCTGGAGAAGGCAGGCCACAGGTCGCCAGATTGCACCAGATGCTCTCAAACGCTCTGACAAATGGCTAGAGCAGAGGTCCCCAGCCTTTAAGAGCTACTTACGTTAAACGGAAATCCTCCTGAGTGATTAATATTATCAGAGATGTACTAGTGACCACATCAGACAAGATCGCATTAGTGGCCGCCTTGTGCACAGACTGCCAGGAGTGGGTGCTTCAGGGCAGCAGACACAGTTGCCAGCAGTAATGTTAAAATGGTTTGTCAATGTGAGATGCCTTTACATGGGCTATACATACCAGCCATAGCAAGAATGCCCCTAGTACCAAGGTAATAATATTATATGCTAAGAAATAGCGCTAGATGCAACAGAAAATGAATACCGCGCGCTCGCTAAATGTGCTCTTAGGGTAGAATATCCCTCAAGATAATCATGGCATTTAGTGCTGCTTTCATAGTGCAAAAGTGCTCCTCGCATCCAAAATGGCACAAGAATGCATTTTGCGCTGAGAAATAGCACTATATGTGCTCTTGAGGTAGGATTTTCCCTGACTTGCTCCCATCATTTAGCACTATTTACTAAGCACAAACGCACCCTCTCCTCCAAAATGAGGATGCATTTTACCGCAAGAAATAGCTCTAAATGTAGTAGAACACGAATAGCGGGAGTGAGCAGCCGCTCACACTCACTAAATGGACTCTTGCAGTAGGATTTTCATTTCCAAATTACTCCTAATTACACGAGCAGGAGTAATCGCGTAATTATCAGTAATTCCGCGTCAAAGACCCTGTTTTCTGCCTTCCAACCCCACAGACCCCCATGCACACCGGTGTTGTGTTTGAGAAGCTCCCTCTTCAATAAAACACGCTCTCTAAAGTGCCGAGCTGCTCCTGGGCATTTGGTTTCTGCCACACAATAGCGTAAAACAAGAATAAAATAGATAAAGAAACTGAGGGGCATATTCACAAGGAGCTATCGCCGAATTAACGGCACTTTATCGCAGCCAAAGTCGTGATAAATTTACCCCCCCCATTCACAAGCCCGTGTAAACAGCCCACAGCACCAGTTTACCCGCAATAGCAGCCGCAAAAAATATCGCCACAGAGGACCCTCGCAAATATCGCTAATGAGATGCAGAGTAGGCGTTCCCATGACAAAAGCAGAGACAACAGCACACCTCAACATTCACAACGACCAGCCACATCCGCGATAAAAACACAAAACAGGCGATAAGGTGCGTTAGCACCAGGAAATCTACACCAGCTCTGACTGGTGTAAACTCGGATGGCAGCCAGCACCACAAAAGGGAGCACAGCCCAGGGCCACATCCGAAGGGCAACAGATGCCATGGAGCCACCCATCATGCGGCCCGGACACCCAAGAGGGCCACAACACCCACCGCTACCCCCCAGGACCCCATCCCACACCCGGAACACCCCCGGACCAACACAGACGCAGCGCAGACAAAGACAGCGGAACCCCAGGAAACGTACCAGCCGCACAGACCCAACACCTGACAATGTCACCTTCCACTACAGGCTGAAAGGGACAACCAACCTACGCATCCTGACCATCATCACCTAACAGGCCTACGGCAACAACACAGCGGACAACCAACATCCCACCCCACAAAAAGCTGATGGCGTGGCTGCACCTGTTGGCCCCTGGGACCCCCCATCCAACACCCGCCAGAGTCGGAGGAGTCTCACAGCCAGCCACATACAAGTCCCCCACACCTGCCCTGGATATCACCATCACCCTGGTACCCCAGTCCCCATATGTACAACACAAGGCGCAGGATCCGCTGGAGACCAAGCAAGGGCCATACGCCATAGCAGGATGCACGCACGTGTTGGGGGCAACACACAGCACACATGTACTACCTGTGCCCCCTGGTGACACAGCACACAATCACCGCAACAGGAAGCACACGTCTCACACCAATGTGCAGGCAACAACAGAACACCGTGGAACACCCAACAATGTCGCCTCCAAATACACAGCCAGTGTGCATGATACCTTCATCCTCTGACAGTCCATCATCAACCAGCGTTCCCAGGATGGCAACAAGGGAAATGCACACCCCCTTGGCAAGTCCGAAATGAACACCCCACACACCTCAACAACACAACCATGCAACTCACAACTCTGGCAATGCACACGTCACAAAATCACATACAACAGGCACAACAATATGCCCACCCATCAGACACGACAGAACAACTTACAATGTCCACATGGGCAAGCCCTGAACATGAGCCAGCAACGGCATGGCACTTCAGCCACACAATATCCGAATGTGGGGAGAGGTGGCAACCAGGCATGTGTGAAGGATGCAGTAGAACCATGATTGGGAAAGTACACAATGCCAAGAGTGCCGGAGATGTGCTGGACACCTCGCAGTATGCAGAACACACCCATATCCATGGCGACATACACCGCTTGCGTATGGAGTGTAGTGGACAGTGGACGCCACCATGTCACCACAGCCAGTGGGGGACATCGCGGAAATGTTGCCTGTTACGCCCCCCCCTAAGCGTCAGCGGAGTGGGATGGCCCGGCGTACGCCACGCCAGCGTAGGCGTGTGAATAAAAACCATGTAGGCCTGGGCATGGTCCTCTTCCGAAAAGACCCACGTCTCTGCCAGGGCGGCGCCTCCCACCCCGCCACGAGGCCGACGCCGTCCTTGTGAGCCGAGTTGCCTGCGATGCAGTGCGCCTGCCGGTCCCCGGCACGCTGGACCACGAACACGTCAGGCCCGCCCCTGCTCAGCCAGGCCACACTGATCACCTTCCGACACCGGCGTGTGTCAAGGAGGACCCACCACGTGCCGACGCAAGCTCCAAGCCAGAGTCCAACGAACTTGGCAGTCAGCTCAGACCACCATGCCTCCACGACACAGGCCCGCTTTATTCCCTTTTCGTTGACGTACTCCACTGCCGCCCCCGGACTACTCTTCGGACCAGTAGGTCCCACATGTGGAACTGTGTCTTGAGTCATGAATGGCAGTGACCCCATATCCCGGCCAGCGGCCACAGCACCAGACCCCCCCAGTTCAGTGAGGCATAGTTCCATATGGGCATCTTGTGACACGTGGTGCCACTAACTCTGTTCAACGCCAGCCTGCTACACGTGGTGCCACTAACCCTGTTCAACGCCAGCCTGCTACACGTGGTGCCACTAACCCTGTTCTACGCCAGCCTCCTACACGTGGTGCCACTAACCCTGTTCAACGCCAGGCTGCTACACGTGGTGCCACTGAACCTGAACTACGCAGGCCGGTGGGGCCATCCAACCTATGCCGGTGACACAAGGTGAATGGGCCGTGCTGACCGCTGCCTCAGGCCTACACCATGGTCAGGTAGGTCACACATTTGAAACTGAGTCTTGATTACACCATGGCAGTGAACATTAGTTAAGGCAGAGAACTATTCACCATACACCCTTCGATGTGGTGGCAACAAGTCTGTGCATGGCATCACAACCACACGTGTCTGTGGGCCTACGCGGACCACTGCCCTCGGCCTACGCTGCGCTCGAGTGGGATCACAGAATTGTAACTGAACATCGGTAATTCAAAAGGCTGAATACATGTCTTCGCACGCCTGGAGGGGCGTAAGAGGATGACGCGTTGCAGGCCGGAGGGAACAGGATCATCGTCACAGAGATGATTGAACACTACCGACAACTGCCACTGTGTCACTAACTCTGTGCCCCGCGAGCCAACGACAGGTGGCTGTGGGCCCATGCTGACCACTGCATCCGGCCTACACTGCGGTCCAGTAGGTCATAGAGACTTGATTTGACAATGTTGGAGTTCACATCTGTGTACCGGCATCATCGCAGACTGTATCCCCTCTCAGCACCTGTGCCACCAAGTGTGTTCCCCGACATTCATGGACACTCACTGGTCGTACATTTGTGGCGTTTGTGTCAATGGAATAGGGGTTAGTTTACATCCTCATGTAGCTGATCACGAATTGTTGGTGACAACGAGGGTTGCGCTTTCCACTCCTCAATTTGCTGCTTCCGGATAACATCAGACCTTTCGCATCATGCCCTGGAGGACACCTTCCACTGTCCCCCGCAACACTCTGCAACATACACCTCGGACATTGATGGGGACCCGCTCAGGTCGCATGGCCCATCTGACTGCACCGCAAGTCACCGTCCCGTGGCTGGGTGCCTGTGCCGGCCACAGTGCATCCGGGGCCACTAACTCTCTGCTGGTCACGCCTGGGACCCCTTCTTCTGAGACATTGAATGGCCTCTGTAGCGATGGTCTTGGGGTCATCAACGCCATGTGTCTGTGGCCCTGCGCTGTCCGCCTCCTCCGGGCCCAGCTGCGGGCTACAAGGGCCCACACATGGCATCGAGTCTTGACCGGCTCGGACGTCGCATCACCGCAGGAGGCACACGCCACCACCGCAAGGACCACCTCCAACCGCCATCTGCCAGAGTCGAAAGGGTGGTCCTGACAGACCTATGGAGTTGCCCAGACCTGTCGTGGATGCCATCATCGGCCTGCTGCCCTGCTCAGCACTCCAGGTGCCAGTGACTCAGTGCACCGCAAGCCATTGTCCGTTACTGATTGAGTTTTGTGCTGTTGCGAGGTTGCGCAGCAATGTCTCCTCATGCAGTGTGGGAGACCTGGGACATTGATGGGGAAGTTGATGCAGGTGTACCACACCCCACTGCATCTGCATGAGGACTAACCCTAAGGGACACAATCCTAGCAATTCCTTCGCATGAGCGCGCTCTTCTCTAGTGACCCTACCTCAGTGCACTGCAACTCACGGAACGTCCAGACTGAATATTGGGTGACCTCTGTCCTTACTCCGGCTCCCTCCATGTTGCTCTGCAATTGACTCTGTTATGCTGGTGTTTTCTGTTTCCATTGCACTGGTGTTCACTGTTCATGTTGTTGGCAGCACCAAGCACTCCGTGCGGGCTGGCTTATACTCACCCCACACACATCCAGCACAGGCGTCACTGTACATGTGGCCCTGCCAATAAAGGGGCCGGGCGCACGTGCCCGTAGCCAGTTCAGCATGATATGTGCATGTGTCTCTGTGGAGGTGTGGGTCTCCTTTGTGGGGTGTACGTGGTCCCTGAAGGGTATTGGACACCCACGTATGTGTTCTACTTCGCATTCCATGGGTTAGGCAACACCCTCACCTGTTGGGTCACCTCCGTTTGGCGTTCGGCCACCTGGCATTGGGGTGCCAGGTGTGGGTGGGTGAGGTGTTGTGAGGCAGCCGTGATTGCGGGTGCTTCATGATGTGTGGTCTGTTGCAGAGTCTGGGTTCTCCTCTGAGTAGCTTGTCTGCCCTGGTCCTGGTGGTGGGTTGTGTGGGATGTCCATGGGCTGTTGTAGGGCGTCGGTGTCGGGGGTGTGGTGTTCGTCTCGGGCATCACTGATGGGTTGTCTGTTCTGACCTGCTTGAGGTGTTGTTTGTCCCTCCGCATTGTGAAGGGGAGGTGCATGTTGGCATTGTGTTGGCGCCTTGTTCTTGTCGACATGCAGACTGTGTGACAATGTACATTGTGACTGTTTGGGCGGTGGTGGCTATTTGAGTTGAGGCAGTGTACATTTGGCCTACATGGCTGTTGTGGGGTTGTAGGGGTAGATGTGCATCTCACAGTTCCCTGCTCTGTCCAATGTGATTGTTCTGTTTCTGCGCCTGGGTGGACCCAGTTGTGTCCCCTGTTCTGCAGTGTGGGTGTTGCACTTTGTTACACATTGTCATGGTATGTGCTGTGATTGCTATGTGTGTGTGCTGCAGTGTGCTACGGGGATGGGGGACATGTCCCTGGGTACTTGTGGATGTGCAGTGTGCTACACCTCATTGTGCATGTGTGGCATTGTGCCCATCACCCCCCGTCCCCCCAGTCCCTGTTGGATCCTCACCCTGTTGTTGTTGTGTCAGGTCCTGTCGAGCTGTGTCCGTATTCCCTGCTCCTTGAACCCTCTCCACACTGATGACTGTGGCCTGGGTTTCCTCCTGCTCCTCCTGTGTCGCTGGACTGCCACCTCCTGTCGCCGTTGCTGCCTTCCTGTTGGCAGCAGGTTTGTGCCTGGTTTCGGTTGCCACGTCCTGGCGGAGCCTCTTGGCCTCCTGGATTGGCCTCCTGGGCTCTGCGACTGCATTCCAGGGGGTCTGCTTGTGGGTCATTTGCTGGTAGTGTTCTGTCGCCTCCGTGGCCTTGGTCTTGTTTTCCTGCGGTCTGCACCCCGTCTTCCTCTCCATTTTCTCCTTGGCCTTCCCCGAGCCAGTTGTTTCTTGCTGGTGGTCTGTGGGGGTTGTGGGGTTCGAGTTGCCCTCTGCGCTTGGTCAGGGTGCATGGATGTCGCTACGTGCTTTGGCTTGTTTCTGGTGTGTCGTGCCTGTGGTTTTTATGGTGCAATTGCCCGCCAGACGCATGGGAGTTGCAGACCTGAGGCTGCTTTTCACAGCTTTTTGTACCGCGATTGGCCTCATCGCATGATTTCTCGCGCTCGCGTTTCCCATTTTTTGGGCGTGGTGTTGATTTACACGCTGGCATTTGACGCGTTATCTGGTGACTATTGCATGGTACGGCCTTGTTGTGAATCCCACGTTGACACAGGGTTATTTTCCCGTGATGGGCTGCGTTATTGGAAGTTGCGTTATGCTACTCTTGCGGTAGTTATCACACGTTCTTGTGAATATACCCCTAATTCTATTTAACTTAGCAAGAAGGTAAATTCTGGAGAGTGACGGTAAAAATTCAGGACAAAGGGTCGAAATTCAGGACAAAGGGTCGAAATTCAGGACAAAAAGTAATTTTTGCGGACACATCTGAGGGTCTGAGGATGTCGCACAGTTATAAA
Organism: Calotriton arnoldi; assembly: GCA_963921515.1. Taxonomy (NCBI): domain Eukaryota; kingdom Metazoa; phylum Chordata; class Amphibia; order Caudata; family Salamandridae; genus Calotriton; species Calotriton arnoldi. The sequence continues at coordinate 2,013,479 of CAWUFW010002199.1, forward strand.
ATGGACAGAAGACAGAAGTACAAGCCAAACAGGTTGATGTTCTTTGTAGGAGAGTAGGATCTGCTTCACATGGGTACCCCCACTTTTTGCTGATGCTTCACTGTTTTTCGACATTAGTCTGGCTGGGGCCCTGCTAATCAGACCCCCAGCCTAGCTGCTTCCTCTCTAAAATGGTTTCCATGTGCCTTAGGCACATCACTGATTGGGATCTGGAGTGCCCTTATAAGTCCCTAGTATATGGTATACTATGTACCAAGGGCATAGGTACCTCAGAGGCCTGCCAGGGGCTGCAGCATGTATTATGCCACCCCTGGAAGGCCATCCAAACTGACACCACAGGTCTGCTACTGCAGCATGGGTAAGGTGGTGCATGCACCCCTTACTGTGATATAGGTTACCTATATCACGAAATACATACACACATATAAACCTATAAGTCACTCCTAAGGCAGGCCTTATCAATCCTAAAGGCAGAGTGCATGGTTCCTATGTGAGAGGGTGCCCCTGCATGAGCAGGGCCCCTCTGCAGAGTTCGGAGACCATCTCTGATGCTGTTTGTAGTGCAGCCTGACCATATACTCTTAAGCGCATTATATCCTCGCGGTAAAATGCTAACTTTGGAATGGCTGCACCTAAACATGTCGTGTTTGGTGTCAAACATCTTGGAATACTACCCCCCGCCAATCCTGGCGGCGGGGGTAGCATTCCACCCTTCTAGAGGGAAAGACATGTTAACTCTGACGAGTCCGGTAACTTCTTTCCAGAGCCCTGGCATCACAAAATGGATGCTGCTGCCACAGACACGAGTCTGGCCTCCTGCTGCTGGACGAAACTCCGGCAGGGGAGGCCTGGACAATAGGTTTCCTGTCCCAGGGAGGTGTGACCACCTCCCCAGACAGGACAATGTGTATTGGGGCTGGGCGGGAGCACCATCTGTGTGCTTTGAAGTCCTGGACTGGGGGCACATTTGGTGTCCCTGTGCATACCCCAGTTCAAACCGGATCAGGGGCTTGCAGCCCCTGCTTTGGCGCGAACTGGACAAAGGGAAAGGGGTGTAGCCACCCCTCTGCCCTGACCCACCCATAGGTGGGGCCACAGAGTAGTCCAACCCCTATCTTTAGAATAAAGGTAGGAACCCAGTCCTTAGGACTTTAGATTATACCTGGACGAAACTCTGACACTGAATCCTGGACCTTCGACGCTCTACGACAAGATTAGAGGACTGAAGAATCGCCCTTGGGGTCAAGGAGTGACTCCCCGCTTGGCAGGCACCAAAGAAGCATCTGTCCGGTTCGCATTACTGAAGCTCCCGTCGGACGCCGAAGTCATCGCATCACCAGAGGTAGATTCTCAGACTTCCCCGAGGCTACCCTGAGTCCCCAGCAAAGCTGAGGCCCGTGGCTATCGTGGGTGACTTGAGACCGTGACCCCTGGACACCGAGCACATTTGCAAGTGCACCATCTTCTAGGTCTCCCAAGAAGTCGTGCTTTGGGCTCCGAGTAGCCCTAGCCTCCAGCACCACCTTCACTGAAGATCACTGGCCCCCACTCCACGAGTGTCCTGCAAGCCAGCTCCACGTGCGGCGTCACGAGGCTCCTTCGCGGTCGCTAGCCCGTTGGCTAGTAGCCCTTAACGAAGGCTAATCTTTTCCTTACTTGGCATCCTGGTTGCTCCAGGCCTGCCCTCACTTACCCTCGCTGGGTGAGTTCCACAGATCTTGCTGGTCTGCACCATCGACGATCTACATCTTACTCGAGACTTGCCGTTGCCAAGGCTTGTTGGGTCCAATCCGGTCGCCGACACCTCAGCACTCGACAGACATCGAGCACCAGCCCGAATCCTGCTCCTGGTCGCCGACAACGCCTCCCGGACCTCGTGGCTGAAGAGTCAAGATGACCGTCAACGCACCTGAAGCACTCGACATCGGTGGGCATCTGTCCATCGCCTTCCTGGTCACTGGCTAGTGACCCAGACTCTGTCCCCTCTGCTTTCAGGTTCACCAGAACTCCGATCCACTCTTGGATCCACCCGGACACTTTTCTCTTGGCCGCCAGCAGCACTTTGCAGCAGATCGCCATTCGAATCGACGACGAAACCCGACCCCGAAAGGCACCTATGCACCCGGCTTCCCTGGGTGAGGTAACACGAGTACTCCGGTGCTCCCTTGGGTAGAGACTCTTCAAAGTCCTAGATCTCAAAGGGTTTTGTCCTAGTCCTCTTTTAAGTGTCCCTTTCCTCTATTTTCCCGATCCCGACTTTCTCCATAGAAGTTAACGGCGTATCGCGGTTGTGTATTTACACTGCACGCGTCTCCCGTGGGTCCCCTGTGTCACTACCTTGGGTGGTTCCTTGTGGTCCAAGCACTTCTAGAGGCTCTAGGCCTAGTGTCTAGTTCAGTCGTGGTTCGCATACCACTGTATTGGTATATGGTTTGGTACGCCCTAGGGCCCAAACGTGTATTTGTGCTATTACTGTGATTTAATATCTTATAACTTATGTACTTCGAACTCTAGCCTCATAAAGAGAATAGAGGGTTGTGTGTTTAGCAATAAATACATATATTTTGAATATATACCTGGTGTGGTGCTCTTTCATTTGGTCACTCAAGAGATTATAGACTGGTAAAACAAGCTGCTTTACATTCCTTCAAGACTTAGCCTGAAGGCTGCTCTCCATAGCTACCACTAGGATAGCTTTCAATAAGGTTGTCTTTAACCTACCTACCATAAGAGTCGATTTGGACTGGTGCAAGGTGCCCACTATAATTAGTGGACAGCATATGCCAGGCCAACTTCTCACATTGGTGTGCAGCCTGTGGGATTCCAGCTTGCTATTGTTTTACCAGATAATCTCAATTGAATTGATCAACTGAAAACCACTAAAGGTACCTAAGGTACATATAATTTAAGCTTAGAATAACAGTAAGTTCTACTGAACTTAGAGTTGTGTGTTAAGGGATAGCACAACCCTTTCTACAACTCAAGAGAGTTTAGTAGGCCACACTAGAGTAGGTAGTGCATACACCACACCACACTAGTAATGTCTTTAAGGGAGGATCCAAAGAATCCTTGCAGGAAGCCATTGAGCTTCCACCCTCCAAGTATGATACACTCCCATTCTTGGAATTGAGAGCTTTATGCAACTTGAGAAAAATAAGGACAGGCCAAAGCCCCACCACCCAACACCTCAAGGAGTTGTTGGTGGCTTATGACCTTAGTAAGCCTGTAGGGACTGAAGGGGTAGGAGCTGAGGGTGGGGCAGAAGAAGAGGAGGAGGCCAGGGGTACCAATACCCCCAGCCCCCTCTGAAACTGGCCAGGAGGGTGACAATGACCCTGACCTGGAAAACCCAATCCCTCCTGTGGATGATGATGAGGATGATCAAAATGATGCCCTCTTTGTCCCCCAGGAAGGATTAAGAGTGTGCCCAGAAGGTCTAGGTCTCCTTCTCAGGAGTCTAACCACTCTGGCACCTCTATAGGGAGCTCTGTCTCATCTCATAGGAGAGAATCCTCTCATGAGAGAAGAAAGAGGCTAGTCCAGTATGAGGAAACTCAGCTGGAACTCAGAAAAAAGCAATTAGCTTTAGATAGAGAATCCCTAGATCTCCTTAGAGAGAGAAGAAAATTGGGACTAGAGTCCCATGGTGGCAGCCATGTCCCTAGAGATAGGGAAAGGTCCTATGACCATAGGAACCTGAGCAAGATTGTCCCTCCCTACCAGAGTGGGGATGATATCCACAAATGGATAACTGCTTTAGAAAGGGCCTGTAAGGTACAGAAGGTCCCTCAGGAGCAGTGGGCAGCAATCTTGTGGCTCTCCTTTGCTGACAAAGGTAGAGATAAGCTCCTCACTGTTAGAGAGGAGGATGCTGACAATTACAAGGTCTTGAAGAGTGCTCTTATTGATGGGTTTGGCCTAACCACTGAACAGTACAGGTTGAAGTTCAGAGACACCCAAAAAGCACAGACTCAAGACTGGGTAGACTATGTGGATTGTTCTGCCAAGGCTCTGGAAGGCTGGTTGATGGGCAGTAAGGTGTGTGACTTCTCAGGATTGTATAATCTGATAATGAGGGAGCAGATTCTTAATAACTGTCAAAATCAGCTGTTGCATCAATACCTGGTAGACTCTGATCTGACCTCTCCCCAAGAATTGGGAAAGAAGGCAGACAAATGGGTCAGGACCAGGGTGAAGCAGAAGGTACAGAACCAAGGTGGGGAAACCAAGAAGCAAGATGCTAAGAACTCTGACAAGGGTGGGGAGAAGGGTAAAGATCAAAAGTCTTCATCAGGCCCCCAAAAATCTTCTTCTGGTGGGGATTCCCAGTCTACCAAAGGTAAAGGCCAAAGAAAACCATGGTGCAAGGTCTGTAAGCAAAAGACCCACTGGACCAGTGATTGCACCAAGTCCAAAGACTCCAGTCCAGCACCCACCAATGCCCCTAAGGCACCTGTTCCCCCTAGTACAGTTGGTGGAAGTGCTCCAGCAAAGGGTTTAGTAGGGTTCACCTTGGGAACTGAGTTGGGCTCTGACTTAGTCAGGGAACTGACTCAGGCTGTGTTAGTCTGTGATGGAGGCATGGATGTGACCTCCACTGTGAGTCCCAGTAATCTGGGCAAGTACAGACAACAGCCTTTAATTAATGGACGTGAGGCTTTGGCATTTAGGGACACAGGGGCAAGTGTCACAATGGTGACACAAGACCTTGTGCTGCCTGGGCAAGTTATGCTTGGTGAGATGTACCAAGTGACCAATGCTAGCAATGTCAGAACAGACCATACTCTGGCAGTTGTTAACTTCTCCTGGGGAGGGGTAACTGGCCTTAAGAAGGTTGCGGTAAGTGCAAACCTACCAGTCGAATGCTTGCTTGGCAATGACTTAGAGACTTCTGCTTGGGCAGAAGTGGAGCTCAGGACCCATGCAGAAATGCTGGGGATCCCTGCAGATGTGTTTGCTGTGACCAGGTCACAAGCCAAAATGTCTAGCACTGAACAGGCATTGGATTCTGGAAGAATGGACCAAGTGCCTTCCAAGAGGAGGAGTAGTAGGGTTAAGGCAGTGCCTTCCCCTTGGCTCAGGAGGAAGATCAGTCCCTTGAGGGGGATGATCTCAGCCCTGAAGAAGGAACTGTCCCAGAGGAACTTGAACCTGACCAGGTTGAGTTATTGGGGACAGGGGGACCTTCTAGGGCAGATCTGAGCCAGGAGCAGCAGAGCTGCCCCTCCCTTGAACCCCTCAGACAGCAAGCTGCTGCTGAGGCTGCTGGGAAAGCTAGTGGTCCCCATACAGTGTATTGGGATGATGGACTCCTGTACTCAGAGAGTAGAGACCCCAAACCTGGTGCTACCAGGAGGTTGGTAATACCTTTGAAGTTCAGGGGCTTCCTATTGACCCTAGCCCATGATATTCCCTTAGCAGGACACCTGGGCCAGAACAAGACTTGGGACAGAATTGTCCCTCACTTTCACTGGCCCCACATGTCTGAAGACAGTAAGGAGTTTTGTCGCTCCTGTGTAACCTGCCAAGCCAGTGGCAAAGCAGGTGGCACTACAAAGGCCCCCTGATACCACTACCTGTGGTGGGGGTGCCCTTTGAGAGGGTAGGGATTGACATTGTTGGTCCCATGGATCCCCAAACAGCCTCTGGGCACAGGTTTATCCTGGTGGTAGTGGATCATGCCACCAGGTACCCAGAAGCTATTCCCCTCAGGACCACTACAGCACCTGTGGTGGCAAGGGCCCTCCTGGGAATCTTCTCAAGAGTGGGCTTTCCTAAGGAGGTAGTATCAGACAGGGGTGCTAACTTCATGTCTGGGTACTTAAAAGCAATGTGGAAGGAGTGTGGAGTGACTTATAAGTTCACCACACCCTATCACCCACAATGCAATGGTTTAGTTGAGAGATTCAACAAAACCTTGAAGGGCATGATTAAAGGGCTCCCAGAAAAGCTTAGGCGTAGATGGGACATACTCTTGCCCTGCCTTTTATTCGCATATAGGGAGGTACCTCAGAAGGGGTTGGTTACAGCCCTTTTGAACTTCTGTTTGGCCACCCTGTGAGGGGTCCACTGTGCTTGGTGAAGGAAGGATGGGAGTTACCTCTCAAGCCCCCAAAGCAAGATATAGTGGACTATGTACTTGGTCTCCGCTCCAGGATGGCTGAGTACATGAAAAAGGCAACCAAAACCTTGAGGCTAGCCAGGAACTTCAGAAGGCCTGGCATGACCAAAGGCTGTTCTGACTGTTTACCAGCCAGGACAGAAGGTGTGGGTGTTGGAGCCAGTGGCCCCAGCAGCTCTCCAAGACAAATGGAGTGGACCCCACACTATTGTTGAGCAGAAGGGTGAGGTCACTTATTTAGTAGACCTAGGAACACCCAGGAGTCCCCACAGTGTTCTCCATGTCAACAGGTTAAAACCATATGTGGACAGGGCAGACATGGGCTTGCTCATGGCTACTGATGAAAGGCAGGAGGAAGAGAGTGACCCACTCCCTGACCTGCTCTCACAGAACCCTGACGATGGGTCAGTTGATGGTGTAGCCTTGGCAGGCAGCCTCACTACCCAGCAACAAACTGATTGCAGGCAAGTCCTCAATCAGTTTCGACATATGTTTTCACTGACACCCAGTCAGACCACCTGGTGCACTCATGAAGTGGACACTGGGGACAGTCTGCCTATTAAAAACAAGATTTATAGGCAACCTGACCATGTCAGGGACTGTATCAGGACTGAAGTCCAGAAAATGTTGGAATTGGGAGTAATTGAGCCCTCAGATAGCCCTTGGGCTAGTCCAGTAGTCCTAGTACCGAAACCTCACACCAGTGGTGGAAAAAGAGAGATGAGGTTTTGTGTAGACTACAGGGGTCTCAATGCAGTCACTAGGACTGATGCCCATCCAATACCCAGGGCAGATGAGCTCATAGATACTTTGGCCTCTGCCAAATATCTCAGCACATTTGACCTAACAGCTGGCTACTGGCAGATCAGACTAGCTGATACTGCAAAGCCCAAGACAGCATTCTCAACCCCTAGTGGGCATTATCAATTTGTGGTAATGCCCTTTGGTCTGAAGAATGCACCTGCCACTTTCCAGAGGTTGGTGAACACAGTTCTCACAGGACTGGAAGCCTATAGTGCAGCTTATCTAGATGATATTGCTGTCTTTAGCTCCACCTGGGAGGATCACCTGGTCCACCTCAGGAATGTTTTACGGGCCCTGCAAAGAGCAGGCCTGACTATCAAGGCCACTAAGTGCCAGATAGGGCAGAGTCAGGTTGTGTACCTGGGCCACCTTGGGGGTGGAGGCCAGGTTCAACCTTTGCAGAGCAAGATCCAGACCATCATGGACTGGACTGCTCCCACTACCCAGACTCAGGTGAGAGCCTTCTTAGGCCTGACTGGGTACTATAGGAGATTTGTCAAGGGGTATGGATCAATAGTGACACCCTTGAATGACTTAACTTCTAAGAAAATGCCCAAAAGGTTCAGTGGACAGTTAGCTGTCAAAAGGCATTTGATGACCTCAAGCAGGCCATGTGCACTGCTCCAATTCTGCAGAGTCCTGATTACTCCAAGAAGTTCATTGTTCAAACAGATGCATCTGAATTGGGGGTAGGGGCTGTACTGTCACAATTGAATGAAGAAGGTCAGGATCAGCCAGTAGCTTTTATTAGCAGAAGGCTGACCCCTAGAGAGAAACGTTGGTCAGCCATAGAGAGGGAGGCCTTTGCTGTGGTCTGGGCTCTGAAGAAGTTGAGGCCATACTTGTTTGGTACACACTTCCTGGTTCAGACAGACCATAAGCCCCTCTTATGGCTAAAACAAATGAAGGGTGAAAACCCCAAACTGCTTAGGTGGTCCATTTCCCTACAGGGGATGTACTTTACAGTGGAACATAGGCCTGGGAGTAACCATGCGAATGCAGATGGACTCTCTAGGTATTTCCACTTAGAACATGAAGACTTAACTGGGCAAGGTTAGTTTAATGTCCCTACGTTTGGGGGGGTTGTGTAGGAGAGTAGGATCTGCTTCACATGGGTACCCCCACTTTTTGCTGATGCTTCACTGTTTTTCGACATTAGTCTGGCTGGGGCCCTGCTAATCAGACCCCCAGCCTAGCTGCTTCCTCTCTAAAATGGTTTCCATGTGCCTTAGGCACATCACTGATTGAGGATCTGGAGTGCCCTTATAAGTCCCTAGTATATGGTATACTATGTACCAAGGGCATAGGTACCTCAGAGGCCTGCCAGGGGCTGCAGCATGTATTATGCCACCCCTGGAAGGCCATCCAAACTGACACCACAGGTCTGCTACTGCAGCATGGGTAAGGTGGTGCATGCACCCCTTACTGTGATATAGGTTACCTATATCACGAAATACATACACACATATAAACCTATAAGTCACTCCTAAGGCAGGCCTTATCAATCCTAAAGGCAGAGTGCATGGTTCCTATGTGAGAGGGTGCCCCTGCATGAGCAGGGCCCCTCTGCAGCGTTCGGAGACCATCTCTGATGCTGTTTGTAGTGCAGCCTGACCATATACTCTTAAGCGCATTATATCCTCGCGGTAAAATGCTAACTTTGGAATGGCTGCACCTAAACATGTCGTGTTTGGTGTCAAACATCTTGGAATACTACCCCCCGCCAATCCTGGCGGCGGGGTAGCATTCCACCCTTCTAGAGGGAAAGACATGTTAACTCTGACGAGTCCGGTAACTTCTTTCCAGAGCCCTGGCATCACAAAATGGATGCTGCTGCCACAGACACGAGTCTGGCCTCCTGCTGCTGGACGAAACTCCGGCAGGGGAGGCCTGGACAATAGGTTTCCTGTCCCAGGGAGGTGTGACCACCTCCCCATACAGGACAATGTGTATTGGGGCTGGGCGGGAGCACCATCTGTGTGCTTTGAAGTCCTGCACTGGGGGCACATTTGGTGTCCCTGTGCATACCCCAGTTCAAACCGGATCAGGGGCTTGCAGCCCCTGCTTTGGCGCGAACTGGACAAAGGGAAAGGGGTGTAGCCACCTCTCTGCCCTGACCCACCCATAGGTGGGGCCACAGAGTAGTCCAACCCCTATCTTTAGAATAAAGGTAGGAACCCAGTCCTTAGGACTTTAGATTATACCTGGACGAAACTCTGACACTGAATCCTGGACCTTCGACGCTCTACGACAAGATTAGAGGACTGAAGAATCTCCCTTGGGGTCAAGGAGTGACTCCCCTGCTTGGCAGGCACCAAAGAAGCATCTGTCCGGTTCGCATTACAGAAGCTCCCGTCGGACGCCGAAGTCATCGCATCACCAGAGGTGGATTCTCAGACTTCCCCGAGGCTACCCTGAGTCCCCAGCAAAGCTGAGGCCCGTGGCTATCGTGGGTGACTTGAGACCGTGACCCCTGGACACCAAGCACATTTGCAAGTGCACCATCTTCTAGGTCTCCCAAGAAGTCGTGCTTTGGGCTCCGAGTAGCCCTAGCCTCCAGCACCACCTGCACCGAAGATCACTGGCCCCCACTCCACGAGTGTCCTGCAAGCCAGCTCCACGTGCGGCATCACGAGGCTCCTTCGCGGTCGCTAGCCCGTTGGCTAGTAGCCCTTAACGAAGGCCAATCTTTTCCTTACTTGGCATCCTGGTTGCTCCAGGCCTGCCCTCACTTACCCTCGCTGGGTGAGTTCCACAGACCTTGCTGGTCTGCACCATCGACGATCTACATCTTACTCAAGACTTGCCGTTGCCAAGGCTTGTTGGGTCCAATCCGGTCGCCGACACCTCAGCACTCGACAGACATCAAGCACCAGCCCGAATCCTGCTCCTGATTGCCGACAACGCCTCCCGGACCTCGTGGCTGAAGAGTCAAGACGACCATCAACGCACCTGAAGCACTCGACATCGGTGGGCATCTGTCCATCGCCTTCCTGGTCACTGGCTAGTGACCCAGACTCTGTCCCCTCTGCTTTCAGGTTCACCAGAACTCCGATCCACTCTTGGATCCACCCGGACACTTTTCTCTTGGCCGCCAGCAGCACTTTGCAGCAGATTGCCATTCGAATCGACGACGAAACCCGACCCCGAAAGGCACCTATGCACCCGGCTTCCCTGGGTGAGGTAACACGAGTACTCCGGTGCTCCCGTGGGTAGAGACTCTTCAAAGTCCTAGATCTCAAAGGGTTTTGTCCGAGTCCTCTTTTAAGTGTCCCTTTCCTCTATTTTCCCGATCCCGACTTTCTCCTTAGAAGTTAACGGTGTATCGCGGTTGTGTATTTACACTGCACGCGTCTCCCGTGGGTCCCCTGTGTCACTACCTTGGGTGGTTCCTTGTGGTCCAAGCACTTCTAGAGGCTCTAGGCCTAGTGTCTAGTTCAGTCGTGGTTCGCATACCACTGTATTGGTATATGGTTTGGTACGCCCCTAGGGCCCAAACGTGTATTTGTGCTATTACTGTGATTTAATATCTTATAACTTATGTACTTCGAACTCTAGCCTCATAAAGAGACTAGAGGGGTGTATTTAGCAATAAATACATATATTTTGAATATATACCTGGTGTGGTGCTCTTTCATTTGGTCACTCAAGAGATTATAGACTGGTAAAACAAGCTGCTTTACATTCCTTCAAGACTTAGCCTGAAGGCTGCTCTCCATAGCTACCACTAGGATAGCTTTCAATAAGGTTGTCTTTAACCTACCTACCATAAGAGTCGATTTGGACTGGTGCAAGGTGCCCACTATAATTAGTGGACAGCATATGCCAGGCCAACTTCTCACATTCTTTAGTTTATATTGCACATTGGAGTATTGAGCAAACATTCACACATAGATGGACAGATTTAAAGATGAACAAACTAGCAAAGATATACACTCCAAGCCGAATGGACAAGGGACCGCAACCCCCCATCAAAGGGCCCTGGAGACAGGTGGGGGCCGGAATGGACTGGTCAGGGTCAGTGACCCAACGGTGGCCACATCATTCAAAATTTCGTGGGTGGAGTTTCCCGCAGGTGGCAATGATTGGTTTCCTGGGGTGGGCAACGGCGTCACCTGGGCACTCAACAGGGGTGACAGTACAGCTTTAAAAAGGGTTAAACTTCCCCTAATGAAAACATTGCTGCCTGCCTACCCCTGAGAACTGCTGGTCACATATCATCCAGAGAAGGGTCTGGAAATTTGGACTGTCTGTCAAAGGCTTTAATGAGTCAGTCAGGCATTTGAACAGCAGGTTAAAATGATTGTTAAATACAGCACAGCTAAAGACAATCTCCCATGGTTGCCTTCGGGGGAGGCATTTTTTCACAAAGATGGAATCCATTTGTCTGCTCAGCACAGCAAGCTTTTCGTAGAAAACTTGGTGGCTTTCGCAATGCAGCATTTCTCACATCCTTAGATGGCAGCACCTGGGGGGAGAAATGGTTGGCCAGTGAACCAACCATTCCTATGGCAGTTAAGGAGTTATGTTTTGACCACTAAACAGGTTGCCAATGTGGGGCATCACAGATCTAAGCGCAGGAGGATTCAAGATGTTTTTGGTTTTTGGCATTTTTTAGAACAACCCGGCGCAGGGGTGCCATGATCATTAGTGAAGGGCGGGGGCAGTGGCGGAACAAAACCTGAAGGGGCCTCCCAGCAAGATATGCTGAAGGGGGCTCCTTATCGTGTTCTGCTCCCCTTAAGAAAATCATTATTTCTGTGATATTTACAGCGGTATGAAGCACTACATATAAACTAAGTTAACATTATAAGATTGATTTACAAAGTAGGAGACGTATAGCATGTCCCTCGCTTTAGAAAGATATGATGGCCAAAAAACGGTTCTCTCTTCAACAATGGTGATAAATAGGCAAATGTGGATTTCTTAGCCCTTAACGTGTGTTATTGGGCCACATTTATTTTCACTGGCATGTACGTTTAGGAGACTGTCAAACACAAGATCTAAGTATGCTCTATAAGCATTTTATTTTGTTTTCAGGAATACAGGTAAGCAAGATTAAGCTATAGAATAATTCTTTTAAAAATACTAAGATTATTTTCTGATTTCAAGCATGAGGCAACTTTAGTGGCAACATATCACTTGAATGTAATTTGATGCCTTTCTGAGCATAGTCGTCTTTTATCCTTCTACCTCTCCACTTATTGGTCAATACAGTCTGAAAGAATATGCCTAATATCTTAAATTTCATTACAACAGAAAAGGCGGGATTCCATTTGAACCAGAACAGAACATATAGGCCCAGACGTTGCTGTCATAGGTATATGTTCCTAACTTGCACTCACAAACAAATTGTGTAATCCTAGGCAAACCACTTCGTCACCCCATACCTCAGGTCCATTATCCACCAAAAATGTAGTTATACAAAGTTTGCTGTGCTGCCACATCAACCCATTGAATTATCCTTCAAGGATTTCAAGTTGTAAGTTATATACGGAATTAGCTCCTTCCGTCCTCAAACTAGCAGTGCCCTTTATGACATCCTACTCCCTGCTGTTACCACCACAAAGACTCGAAGAGAAGTTTCTAACAAGCTTCCTGGAAACAATTAAGTTTCAGGAAGAATCCTGAATACATCCAGAACATGAAGAGAGAGTGAAAGACTTGAACAAAGAACTCTGCATCAGGCACAGTAGCTCTCTGATGCATTTTAATTCACTGTCTCCTGCCCTTTCACATTAAGGTATATCATATTTTTTAATATGGCTATTTGTGCGTTAATGTAGGACCATTCATACCCTTAATGCAGTTGGATGCTTCCCCATCATGCAACCATAGCAGGACCATCACTTAGCACACGAGTAGTCTGCCTTGTGGCATATTGTCTCGAGTGTGTTGCTTTTAGTGGTGTAACAGAGAGTGAAGGGCATCCCTGAAGGATACGGTGAGGGACTTCCGAAATTCATCCAGTTCAAAGGCTGAATGTTAGCATCTCTCCTCAACCTACCTACATGTAAAAAGCCTAATTTATCCTCAGCTGACAATGAATTTTGCAACACCTAATTTTAGTTTTTCATTAGATATGGGGACAAATGATTTTAATAAGTAAAAGTACTTTGAAATTGACCGATTCTAAGGGCTTTATTTAGATATAGGGTAAGGTGCTCCCTATAAAGGATTTTTTGGAAAATAAGTGACATAGGGGCATATTCACAAGGAGCTATCGCCAAATTAACGGCACTTTATCGCAGCCAAAGTCGTGATAAATTTACCTCCCCATTCACAAGCAGGTGTTAACAGCCCACAGCACCAGTTTACCCGCGATAGCAGCCGCAAAAAACATCGCCACAGAGGACCCCCGCAAATATTGCTAATGAGATGCAGAGTAGGCGTTCCCATGCCAAAAGCCGAGACAACATCACACCTCAACATTCACAATGACGACCAGCCACATCGGCGATAAAAACACAAAACAGGCGATAAGGCGCGTTAGCACCAGGAAATTTACACCTGCTCTGACCTGGTGTAAAGTCGGACGGCAGCCAGCACCACAAAGGGAGCACAGCCCAGGGCCACATCCGAAGAGCAACAGATGCCATGGAGCCACCCATCATGCGGCCCGGACACCCAAGAGGGCCACAACACCCACCTCCACCACCCCAGGACCCCAACCCACACCCAGGACACCCCCCCCCCGGACCACCACAGACGCAGCGCAGACAAAGACGTTACCAAAGGGGATGAAACCAGTCCCAGGATGCTTGTTTCCGGTCCAGGGAAGACATGGCTTGGCAGTTCTGGCTGGACTGTTCCCATGAGGCACAGGGTCAGACTGATTTGCATATGGCCATGTCTGAACAGGGGTGGTGGAGTGAGCTAAAGAATGATGATGGATTAAACCCAGATCAGTTGACTGGGGGTGAGTGTTTGATTTGCTCTAACGCTCCGTCCATCATCCCCTTTGGTATCGCTTTGTTCGCCCTAAGTTGGCAGGGTATGCCCAGACGTGGGTCCCTTGCTCACTTTGCCACTGGATTCAAGATAGCCTGGCTGATGAGGGTTTTGAACCCGAAACCGGTCCCAGGATGCTTGTTTCCGGTCCAGGGAAGACATGGCTTGGCAGTTCGGGCTGGACTGTTCCCATGAGGCACAGGGTCAGACTGATTTGCATATGGCCATGTCTGAACAGGGGTGGTGGAGTGAGCTAAAGAATGATGATGGATTAAACCCAGATCAGTTGACTGGGGGTGAGTGTTTGATTTGCTCTAATGCTCCGTCCATCATCCCCTTTGGTATCGCTTTGTTCGCCCTAAGTTGGCAGGGTATGCCCAGACGTGGGTCCCTTGCTCACTTTGCCACTGGATTCAAGATAGCCTGGCTGATGAGGGTTTTGAACCCGAAACCAGTCCCAGGATGCTTGTTTCCGGTCCAGGGAAGACATGGCTTGGCAGTTCGGGCTGGACTGTTCCCATGAGGCACAGGGTCAGACTGATTTGCATATGGCCATGTCTGAACAGGGGTGGTGGAGTGAGCTAAAGAATGATGATGGATTAAACCCAGATCAGTTGACTGGGGGTGAGTGTTTGATTTGCTCTAACGCTCCGTCCATCATCCCCTTTGGTATCGCGCAGACAAAGACAGCAGAACCCCAGGAAACGTACCAGCCGCACAGACCCAACATCTGACAATGTCACCGTCCACTACAGGCTGAAAGGGACAACCAACCTACGCATCCTGACCATCATCGCCTAACAGGCCTACGGCACCAACACAGCGGACAACCAACATCCCACCCCACACAAAGCTGATGGCGTGGCTGCACCTGTTGGCCCCTGGGACCCCCATCCAACACCCGCCAGAGTCGGAGGAGTCTCACAGCCAGCCACATCCAAGTCCCCCACACCTGTCCTGGACATCACCATCACCCTGGTACCCCAGTCCCCATATGTACAACACAATGCGCAGGATCCGCTGGAGACCAAGCAAGGACCATACGCCCAAGCAGGATGCACGCACGTGTTGGGGGCAATACACAGCACACATGTACTACCTGTGCCCCCTGGTGACACAGCACACAATCACCGCAACAGGAAGCACACGTCTCACATCAATGTGCCGGCAACAACAGAACACCGTGGAACACCCAACAATGTCGCCTTCAAATACACAGCCAGTGTGCATGATACCTTCATCCTCCGACAGTCCATCAACCAGCGTTCCCAGGATGGCAACAAGGCAAATGCACAGCCCCTTGGCAATATCCAAATGAACACCCCACACACCTGAACTCCACAACCATGCAACTCACAATGCTGGCAATGCACACGTCACAAAATCACATAAAACAGGCACAACAACATGCCCACCCACCAGACACGACAGAACAACTTACAATGTCCACAAGGCAAGCCCTGAACATGAGCCAGCAACGGCATGGCACCTCAGCCACATAATAGCCGAATGTGGGGAGAGGTGGCAACCAGGCATGTGTGAAGGATGCAGTAGAACCATGATTGGGAAAGTACACAATGCCAAGAGTGCCGGAGATGTACTGGACACCTCGCAGTATGCAGAACACACCCATATCTATGGCGACTTACACCGCTTGTGTATGGAGTGTAGTGGACAGTGGACGCCACCATGTCACCCCAGCCAGTGGGGGACCTCGCGGAAATGTTGCCTGTTACGCCCCCCCCTAAGCGTCAGCGGAGTGGGATGGCCCGGCGTACGCCACACCAGCGTAGGGGTGTGAATAAAAAGCACGTAGGCCTGGGCGTGGTCCTCTTCCGAAAAGACCCACGTCTCTGCCAGGGCGGCGCCTCCCACCCCACCACGAGGCCGACGCCATCCTCGTGAGCGGTGTTGCCTGCAATGCTGTGCGCCTGCCGGACCCCGGCACGCTGGACCACGAACCCGTCAGGCCAGCCCCTGCGCAGCCAGGCCACACTGATCACCTTCCGACACCGGCGTGTGTCAAGGAGGGCCCACCACGTGCCAGCGCAAGCCCCAAGCCCGAGGCCCGCGACCTTGGCAGCCACCTCAGACCATCACGGCCTCCACGACACAGGCCCGCTTTATTCCTTTTTCGTTGACGTACTCTACTGCCGCCCCCGGCCTACTCTTCGGACCAGTAGGTCCCATATGTGAAACTGTGTCCTGAGTCATGAATGGCAGTGACCCCAAATCCGGGCCAGCGGCCACAGCACCAGACCCCCCCGATCAGTGAGGCATAGTTCCATATGGGCATCTTGCGACACGTGGTGCCACAAACCCTGTTCAACGCCAGCCTGCTACACGTGTTGCCACTAACCCTGTTCAACGCCAGCTGGCTACACGTGGTGCCACTAACCCAGTTCAACGCCAGCCGGCTAGACGTGGATGAGGGACCAGGACTACCCTGCTGACCAGTAGTTCACACATCCAGCACCTAGTCGCAAAGCACGAATGGCGGAGTCCACACCAGTGGTCGCACGGAGAGGTGTAAGAGGAAGATGCGGCTCAGTCCGGACGAATGCCGGGTCACATACACGGAGGTGACCTTAACACGTGGTGCCACTGAACCTGAACTATGCAGGCCGGTGGGGCCATCCAACCTATGCCGGCGACACTCGGTGAATGGGCCGTGCTGACTACTGCCTCAGGCCTACACCACGGTCAGGTAGGTCACACATTTGGAACTGAGTCTTGATTGCACCATGGCAGTGAACATTATTTAAGGCAGAGAACAATTCACTATACACCCTCCGATGTGGTGGCAACAAGTCTGTGCATGGCATCACAACCACACGTGTCTGTGGACCTACGCGGACCACTGCACTCGGCCTACGCTGCGCACGAGTGGGATCTGAACATCGGTAATTCAAAAGGCAGAATACATTTCTTCGCACGCACGGAGGGGCGTAAGAGGATGACACGTTGCAGTCTGGAGGGAAAAGGATCAGCGTCACGGAGGTGATTGAACACTACCGACAACTGCCACTGTGTCACTAACTCTGTGCCTCACAAGCCAACGACCCGTGGCTGTGGGCCACTGCTGACTGCTGCCTCCGGCCTACACTGCGGTCCAGTAGGTCACAGAGCCTTGATTTGGCATTCTTGGAGTTCACATATGAGTACCGGCATCATCGCAGACTGCATCCCCTCACAGCACCTGTGCCACTAAGTTTGTTCCCCGACATTCATGGACACTCACTGGTCTACATTGGTGGCGTTTGATTCTAGGGGCTAGTTTTCATCCTCATGTAGCTGATCCCGAATTGTTGGTGCAAATGAGGGTTGCGCTTTCCACTCCTCCATTTGCAGCTTCCAGATAACATCAGACATTCCGCATCATGCCCTGGAGGACACCTTCCACTATCCTCCGCAACCCTCCGCAACATACACCTCGGACATTGATGGGGACCCGCTCAGGTCACATGGCCCATCTGACTGCACCACAAGTCACCGTCCCGTGGCTGGGTGCCTGTGCCGGCCGCAGTGCATCCAGGGCCACTACCTCTGTGCTGCTCAGGCCTGGGACCCCTTCTTCTGAGACATTGAATGGCCTCTGTAGCAATGGTCTTGGGGTCATTAACGCCATGTGTCTGTGGCCCTGCGCTGTCCGCCTCCTCCGGCCCCAACTGCGGGCCACCAGGGCCCACACATGGCATTGAGTCTTGACCGGCCCAGACGTTGCATCACTGCAGGAGGCACACGCCACCACCGCAAGGACCACCTCCAGCCGCCATCTGCCAGTGTCGAATGGGTGGTCCTGACAGACCTACGGAGTTGCTCAGACCTGTCGTGGATGCCATCATCGGCCTGCTACCCTGCTCAGCACTCCAGGTGCCAGTGACTCAGTGCACCGCAAACCATTGTCCGTTACTGATTGAGTTTTGTGCTGTTGGGAGCTTGCGCAGCAATGTCTCCCCATGCAGTGGGGAAGACCTGGGACTATGATGAGGAAGATGTGCCAAGTGTGCGGACGGGAGAAGGCACAGACAATGGGAGGGCAGGAGGCAACAGCCGCTAGGCAGGAATGCAGACTGGTGGTGGTAGTCAAGCTACACACCCGGATCTAATACTGGGTATTGCGCTGTGGACTGCGGACGCAACTGTCACCTCAGGCAGTGTGGGGGACCTGGGACGTTGATGAGGAAGTTGATGCAGGTGTAACACACCCCACTGCATGTGTATCAGGACTAACCGGAAGGGACACAATCCTAGCAATTTCTTCACATGAGCGCTCTCTTCTCTAGTGCCCCTACCTCAGTGCACTGCAACTCACGGAACCTCCTGACTGAATATTGGGTGACCTCTGTCCTTACTCCGGATCCCTCCATGTTGCTCTGCAGTTGACTCTGTTATGCTGGCGTTTTCTGTTTCCATTACACTGGTGTCCACTGTTCAGGTTGTTGCCAGCACCAAGCACTCCGTGCGGGCTGGCTTATACTCACCCCACACACATCCAGCACAGGCGTCACTGTACATGTGGCCCTGCCAATAAAGGGGCCGGGTGCACGTGCCCGTAGCGAGTTCAACATGATATGTGCATGTGTCCCTGTGGTCTTGTTGTATGCATGGGGGCCCTGGGCCCTACGACATTACATTGTGCTGTGTACAGCGGACGCAGACATGTCCCCGCAGGCAGTGGGCTAGAACCTGGACATGTAGCTTTGTCGTCACCCACTCAATTTGTAAGGGGAGTGGACCGTGCCGTCGTACACTGAGCCAACGTGGGTGTGTGACTGATATGTGCGTGCCCCTGGGCGTGGTTCTGTACTGGGTATGTGCATCTGCATGTGTCTCTATGGCAGTGTGGGTCTCCTTTGTGGGGTGTAGCTGGTCCCTGAAAGGTATTGGACACCCACGTATGTGTTCTAGCTCGCATTCCATGGGTTGGGCAACACCCACACCTGTAGGGCCACCTCCTTTTGGCTTTCTGAAACCTGTCATTGGGGTGCCATGTGTGGGTTGGTGAAGTGTTGTGAGCCAGCCGTGATTGCGGGTGCTTCATGCTGTGTGGTCTGTTGCAGGGGCTGGGTTCTCCTCTGAGTAGCTTGTCTGCCCTGGTCCTGGTGGTGGGTTGTGTGGGATGTCCATGGGCTGTTGTAGGGCGTCGGTGTCGAAGGTGTGGTGTTCGTCTCCGGCATCACTGATGGGTTGTCTGTTCTGACCTGCTGGAGGTGTTGTTTGTCCCTCTGCATTGTGAAGGGGAGGTGCATGTTGGCATTGTGTTGGTGCCTTGTTCTTGTCGACATGCAGACTGTGTGACAATGTACATTGTGACTGTTTGGGCGGTGGTGGCTATTTGAGTTGGGACAGTGTACAGATTTGGCCTACATGGCTGATGTGGGGTTGTAGCCGTTGATATGCATCTCACAGTTCCCTGCTCTGTCCAATGTGATTGTTCTGTTTCTGCGCCTGGGCCGACCCAGTTGTGTCCCCTGTTCTGCAGTGTGGGTGTTGCACTTTGTGCCACATTGTCATGGTATGTGCTGTGATTGCTATGTGTGTGTGCTGCAGTGTGCCACGGGGATGGGGGACATGTCCCTGGGTAATTGTGGATGTGCAGTGTGCTACACCTCATTGTGCATGTGTGCCATTGTGCCCATCACCCCCCCGTCCCCCCAGTCCCTGTTGGATCCTCACCCTGTTGTTGTTGTGTCAGGTCCTGTCGAGCTGTGTCCGTACTCCCTACTCCTTGCACCGTCTCCACACTGATGACTGTGGACTGGGTTTCCTCCAGCTCCTCCTGTGGCGCTGGACTGCCACCTCCTGTCGCCGTTGCTGCCTTCCTGTTGGCAGCGGGTTTGTGCCTGGTTTAGGTTGTCACGTCCTGGCGGAGCCTCTTGGCCTCCTGGATTGGCCTCCTCGGCACTCCGACTGCATTCCAGGTGGTCTGCTTGTGGGTCAGTTGCTGGTAGTGTTCTGTCACCTCCGTGACGCTGGTCTTGTTTTCCTGCGGTCTGCACCCCGTCTTCCTCTCCCTTTTCTCCTTGGCCTTCCCCGACCCAGTTGTTCCTTGCTGGTGGTCTGTGGGGGTTGTGTGGTTCGCGTTTACCTCTGCGCTGGGTCAGGGTGCATCCATGTTGCTACGTGCTTTGGCTTGTTTCTGGTGTGTTGTTTCTGTGATTTTTATGGTGCAATTTCCCGCCAGACGCGTGGGATTTGCAGGCCTGTGGCTGCTTTTCGCTGCTTTTTTTACCGCGATTGTCCTCATCGCATGATTTCTCCCGTTCGCGTTTCGCATTTTTTCCGCGTGGCGTTGATTTTTACGCTGACATTTGATGCGTTATCTGGTGACTATCGCATGGTACCGCCTTGTTGTGAATTCCACGTTGACACAGGGTTATTTTCCTGCGATAGGCTGCGATATTGAAAGTTGCGTTACGCTACCCTTGCGGTAGTTATCACACGTTCTTGTGAATATACCCCCTAGTGTGTATCTCAAGGTACATTAGCACAACAAAACTGACCAAAGCCTGATCTGTCTTAAATATGACCTTCATATGAAGTTTTGAAGAGGTTTCAATCAAGGGTCCTTTTAAAAACTGTGCAAAAAAGAGCATTTTAGTGCACAGCAGGGAAGTTAAAAAGCTACATAGTAGTGATCAGGGAGGGCAGTTCTGCACATCTCTCTGTACAGTAAATATTGACAGCTACCATATCCAATGTAAATTCTTGCATGTAATGAGTAGCAGGCCTTGACCTGCCTCTTGCAAGCTCTGTCTTCCAATTTCTCTTAGATGCACTTCACACATCTTAGCACTCACACAAACACACACGCCTACTCATCAACACAAACATCTACACACACACATGTGCACTAATAATCTCCAACACAATTTCTTACAAATACTTTTCTTCACACTTTGACACACTTTTATCCTACATGCATGCACATACACAATGAGTTTCACAATCATACACAGAAGGAGCTTCAGAGAGTGGTAGCCAAGGAAGAAAAGGGAAAGCTGCAGAGGTATACTGACAAATAAGTCAGCCTCGTATCTATCAATAAGAGAAAGAAGTGAGGATAAGAGTATGTAAGCTAGACGTGTCTATATATTAGTGTGGGCTCTGTGTATGACATGTTTAAGTAGATGGTACCAAGGTATCTTAAGGGACCAAAAGCACAGGATTTTTGCCACTGTTGTCAAAGATGCATTTTTCCACCACCGTCATTGCCCCTCATGTGATCAGAGAAAATGAAAGTAAAACTGATGCAAAGTTTTAACATCTGAGCTTCTGAAGACAAACATCCAGACACTTGTTATGACCCCGTCTCCTATGTGCTGTCAGCTGACCTCATCCAAACACTTGAACACCACAGCATGTTTAATCTTCTCCATGAAATGCTCAAAAGAAAGGGATAGGTTTGTGCATGCAACTCTGTGACAGGTGCGAAGCATACATATAAATAAACATTCTGTACAGTCACATCCAACATTTACAGTCAATTCCTTCAGGCAGAGTCACCTCCCATTAAGCACAGTGACAGTTAACTGGCACACTCATGTATTCAGCAACGCTCCAAACACCAATCAGATTAGCCAAGGAACTGATAGAAGGAAAAAGAGTGGAGGGGGTAAACACATATTCACAGCCAAGGGAACATAATGAAAGATGTACTGCAGTGAATGAGTTAGAATCATAGTTAGACCAAAGACATTCATAAAGAAGAGGCAACTGTAAGAGAGGTGGAGACTGCCAGGAGAGAGTGACCGTCATTGACGAGAAACAATACAGGAGGAGAGAAGCAGCCAAAAAATAAGAGTAGTCAAATAGAGAGAAACAGCAGGCCATAGTGAATGTATAAGAGGAAAGAGAGACTGAAAGAGGATGCAAGATGATTCAGTCAAGGAAAGAGAAAGGAAATTAGATCAAGAAGGACAGTCCATAAAAAAGTGGGTAGTGAGAGTCAGTGAGTAATGGAGGAGCACTCTTAAAGAATGTGTATGAGAGAGAGTAAGTGAAAGAGTTAGGGATGAAGAGAGAGAAAGACTACTGAGAAAATCAGGACAGTTGGCAAAGAGATAAAGGAAAGTGTGAGAGAAACAGGTCAGAGAGGTAAGGGCAGAAAGGAGGGACATTTATGGGAAAGAGAAGAAAACAAGAAAGGGAAAAAACAGAGGAAGAAACAAAAGAGCTAGAAAGAGAATGGTGTGTGGAGGGTCAAGAGTGACCACCTCTGAGCAGATGCTGTCTAGAGAGTAGGATTGCGTGAAATGAGGGTCATTCACAGTGCATGAATGGTACTATATGGAGGAATGAGGACGAGGCACAGAAGAACAGTACATCTTAGTAGCAGCTAGAGAGAGGGGAGGAAAAAAGCAGGATGGAAACTACATGTTGGGAGATAACAGAGAGGGAGTAACCCACAGAATAAAAAGCAGGGCAACCAACAGGGAAAACGAGTGATATTGTGTTGGGAGTAGAGATTTGCAAGGTGATGGGAAGACTCTAGGAATAAGTATATATTGCATGAAGCATGACTATGGTATTTTAAATGTTTGCTTTATTTCGAGTAGCAGAGATCTAAGAGCTTTTACACAAGTTTTCAGTGCTTTCCTACCACAAGAAAACATAAATTTTAAAGAAGTGCAGTGCACTCATTTTAGTGCAGATTGAAAAATGGAAAAGCTGTCCCATCTTTCTCACCCAGCTTTCAATAATTATGGAGGAAAAACATATATGTAAAAGGAGCAATGTCTGCTATTCAGAGAATCATTGGGATCGAGCTGCAGGCCAGGGCTCTGAGGCCACCCTACTACAATACCTAGGCATTGACAGTCCGAGCCGACAGCACCACTGCCAGCGTCACAGGATCTGAACCTGACTTGGTTCTCATCTCCATCCTCAGACCAGAGCAACATGTGCAATCCACATCTGCGCTAAATGTATTTCTGCTTGAGGTTGGAAATTCTCAGCTGCACTGTGTGCTGGTGGTAATACAGGTGCATTTACTTGGTCAGAACTCACTTTGGGGGTGGGGGGGCACAACCTATCTGAAAAGCCAGACCAAGCAATGCAAGGAGTCAGTCACTCCTACCCAGATTCCATCCGCTGTCAGGCACTGTTAAAACAGTTGCCTTTGTTCAGGTCTTGCAGGGGCCCCAGAGAACAAGGCCCCCTGGGGGCTTCTGGGGTTTTTGGTAAGTTAACTCTGGTGTGACCAGGCGATGAGGCATAATGAATGCTTCTGTGGTATGGGCCCAATACCCCTGGGGCCTGCCAGTTACTCCATGCCACCCTCTTTATTACATCAAGGTCGAAAGAAAAGGGCTGTTGGTGGACTCACCTGTTTGGAGGATGCCAGCTGATCCAGCACTTGCCTCATCATTTCTTTAATCCCCAGGAATCACAGTCCTTCAACAGATGATGGATGCCTCATGGCCTGGGAGAAGGTTGCTGCAGGAACAGGAAGCATGAGACCCTTTTGCTCTTTGCAGCTTGCCACCTCTGTAGACTGACTCCGATACTGGACTCTTACTGAGGGTGCAGGCTGGATGTGGGAGGGCCCACAGTCAAACACTGAATCCTGCTTTTGTCATCCATCCAGGCCTTCTGCAGGAGCCCTTCACCCACTCCTGCAATTAACAAAAACCCTGACTTGACTTCCTGTAGAATCAGTGGCTTTCTAAAATGTAACAATATTGTGTTACTTACATTTCTGCAGTGTCAACCTATTGCACTGTCTCTGCACAAAGAACGGAGCACATTGCTGGCTGCTACATGATATCAGGACAAGCAAGGTGCGTGGCTGAGGGGTCCCGGGGGCCTCCTGCACCATGGGGTGGGGGGAGTGTTAAGCCCCTGTGCGTGCACACACTCCCACACAGAGTTCTATCATCTGTCTTTCTGTCTCAGCATTGCTTCTTCCTTTGAACTTCCTTTTGACCTTCTCCTAGTTGCCGCTCTCTTGACTGTTTCCTTCTGTGCTCCAGTGCTCGGATTCACAGCATAAATCCTGGGGTGCCTTTCCTTCCAGGACTCTCCACACGGGCAAGAAACAAAAGCTATAAATTGCAACTGTTTCTTTTTTGTGCCCAAGATCTTCACAACACTGCTACCAGCCCAAAGAAAGGCTGAAGCTAAACAGGAACTAATGTGCATTGCTTGGGACTGTTGTCCCTATGCTTCAGCACTCACTTCAGTGTGGGCTGAGGGGGCCCTTCAAGCGTAGGGAAGCCTGGGGGCCCCCACGCACCGCAGGAGTCGCAGGGGCCTTTGTTACACCCCTGGCGGGGGACATTGACTCCATTAATTCTCCATAGCCCAAGAGGGTACTCCATTATATGCCCCTAGGGATGTGGGGGGGGAAT
Source organism: Calotriton arnoldi (assembly GCA_963921515.1). Classification (NCBI taxonomy): domain Eukaryota; kingdom Metazoa; phylum Chordata; class Amphibia; order Caudata; family Salamandridae; genus Calotriton; species Calotriton arnoldi. The sequence goes on from CAWUFW010002199.1 coordinate 2,037,710, forward strand.
GGTGGCTGCGCCAAGGGACCAAGGCATGGCGTGGTTGCCCAGGCTCAACCCCCAATTGGGTGCCAGGGGGTTTCTCTTTATTGGGCTACTCTGGCATGGTTCTTTTAGGGGGCCAGCTGTTTGCTGTCTGGAGCCTCCTCTATCTTGAGGGAGTGGAGTGTGCGCCTTGTATGCGGTGCCAGAAGGAACTGAGGGGTGGTCAATCATGACTCTTCGTGGTAATGTGAGAATATGTTGGTAGGAGATTGTATTAGTCAAAAAGTCTGTATCAATTTTGTATATAATGAAAATGACTTCAACATGAAGATAACAGCTGGATTTTTAATGTGGTGTTTATGAAGTGTAATAAATACGGCCAGAGAATGTGGATATTCTCTAACGAAAGAAAGGTGGTTGTTATTGCAACTTTTGGTGGGGTACCGCTTTGCTTTGTTTTTGGGAGGGCTATCATAGTCTTCTCTCACAAGCCGGCAGGTCTCACAACGGTCTCATACCTGTTTGACAGCTGATATAAGGGGCAGTTTTCATGGTTGTACCCCGTACCATAAATGATAGTGCCAGAAGCAGTGCTGTGTTGCTGAACGTAGACTTTGAGTTTGCAGGCAGTAGCACTACTAGAGAGTGTGAAGCAGAGAAAGAAATGATGGTGAGAAATGAGGAGGGAGGGATATATACTGAGAGGGAGAAGGTTGAAACAATGAGAGTTAATGGGAAGAGAAGAAGAAAGCAAGCAATGGTCTGTCTGCTTAGGGAGAGAAAGAACAGATGGTGAAAAGAGGATCACAAAAGAAAATGGGGCAGAGAAAGAAGCAAAAAAACAGATACAAAAAGATGCTGAGGGTGACATAGAGATAGTTGAAAATATAAAAAATGTAGAGGGGCATATAAAAGACGAGGCAGATGGAACCGAGAGAAGGAGGGAGGCAGAGACGAATTATAAGGTAGGAGAGATGAGAGAACAGATTAAGAAAAGGGAACTGAGTGAGGAAAAGGTTAAATTGGGAGTGAACAGAGAGAATATGTGAGGGTTGACTTTGTAACTTACATGCCAGATCTTTCTATCCCAATTCCAATGCACCATAGCTTTGAAAATATGGCGCTAATCTGTTCTTTTCCTTTTACGCAACTCGGCACAGCAAATTCACCTTCTGCGTTGTGTTGCGTGAAATGTTAGTAAATATGCCCCTGAATGAGTTGGCAAAGGTGTTCAAACATACATGTTGTCTTGGACCTTGTACAGCACTCTTCTGCGTCTTGGCTACGGTCCCACTACCGAAAGATGATTTTTCCAACGAATGAGGGAGAAATCCATCCAGTGCTCTAGACCAATGCATTTGTCTGGCAGTTTACAGTACGGCACTGCAAAAGTTTGGGATTGGTGCCCACCAGTCATGTTATGTTGGGCATTTCTAATTGTGCTCTTCATTATCCATTAACCGAAAATGTTGAAATAAAAACTGTACAGAAGCACGGATTACAATATAATGAATTTCCTCAGCTCATAAGCTATGCCCTCCTACTAGTCAGTCCCACAATCAGCTCCTAAAGCGCTTTTGCCTCCGGTCCTGAGCACCGCACAGGCTGCTGTGATGATCACGAAGCCCCTAGCAGGGCTGGCTTTAGTGTTGGTGGCAGTTGGTGCAACTATCTTTGTTTCGCGCCCCCTTAAAGACCTCTTTCTACGTGGATTCCCTCACTACCACCCTCCAAAGGTGGCCCTCACCTCTACTCTGACCCTCTCTCATGTGTATTTAAATTTTTTATAGTGCTACTCATCCCAAGTATGTAGGGTGTAATGTCAGAGTGAATTACATCACACACATATTATAAGAGACATTGACTCATAGGAGTGTAATTCAATGTATAGGAAACGTTACTTGAGCAATGAGAGCTACAAGATGTAGGTGTAGGAGTCACTTGTCATCCATACTTGCAGGCATTATATGTTAAGAGTGCCTGGTCTGGAGAAATACAAACCTAGGGGCAGATTTACAAGTCCCTTGCGTGACTTTTGTGCTGCAGTTGCGTCACTTTTTTGACGCAACAGCGGCGCAAACAATACGGCCTATTTACAACGTGACGCATATAGGGAGATGCGTCACGTTGTAAAGCCCTGCGTCACATTATACCTGCGTCAGGTATAATGTATGCAGGGTGGGCGTTCCCACGCAGGAAGGCCTCGTAAAAGTGACGCAGTGAAATCTACAAGATTTCACTGAGTCACTTTTAGGACGCCACTGCGTCAAAACCTTACGCCTGCTTGAAGCAGGCGTAAGGAGTGACGCAGTGTATTGGTAATAGGCCTCAACACGCATTGCTGGAGTTGCGTTGTGCTTGCGCCACGACTCCAGCAATGCGTGACTTTTCCGCCAACAGATGCATCAGAATTTCTGACGCATCTGTCAATCCTTGCGCCATGGTGCGCTGTATTGTAAATACGGCGCATCTATGGTGGCGCAAGGGTTTCTAAGGGTGGCGCAGGGAAAGTGACGCATCTCTACCGATGCGTCACTTTCTTGTAAATCCGCCCCAGAGGATTTAAAACATAACATAGTGGTTGGGGCTGTTTTTACTAATACATATTTATTATTATCAAAAGGAGCCCAATTTTGCAATCTTAGATTAATGGAAGATTTGGGAAAAATAATAAGGTTGTAAACCAGTGCCTTGCATTTTCCATACTGGTATTAAAACCAGGACTCGGCTAAACCCAGATCTCTCCAACTGATGCATTAATCACCAGAGTTAAATTGACATTTTTATTATTGCCTGAAAATCGCTGGCACACAACCAACTCTGAAGTATGTGCCTTTCAAAATGCAGCCGCCCGTGCCCCGCCTCCCCCCTGGAGTTTGGCTCCTGAATGATGTGGTGGCACCGGCCCCTGGAGAAAAGCAGAATGCCATGCCCTAGGCTGGGCAGGAGGAGGCGCTCTACATGCTGTAACTCCCCAGACTGGCCCAGCGTAGTGAGTTACTTTGTGCCAACCAGCCGGCAGACAGAATGACAATGGGTCGGTCGCAGTTTGTGCTAGGACGGCTAGGGGCTGCTTCAGGCTCTCGGGTTCAGAGGAGGCGTAAGAGCCGGCCCCAACGATGAGTGCTGCAGAACTCTGGGGCTTCTCGCAGGTGAACAGCACAGCTTGCTGCAATCCCCAGAATTACGGACAAAAGGCAATCGTAAAAGGGATGATAACGTGAGACCCAAATTACAGCCCGTCCGTGAAATTTACAGACAGGTGGTCATCCTAATTCTATCTTGATTCTTGTGATATTTCTGATTCATCTCAAAAGCCTCGAGTATGTCACCCATGTCTTAATAGGTTCTAGCACGCCATGGCTGGTGGCACTTGCAGGGTATGTGCCACAAAGATTTCCAGCAACACAGTTCCTTTGTTCACTGCAGGTGGCAAGCTGGTTTTGCTGCTTACTATGCAGGAATAAACTCAGCCGGACTTATGCTGTAGCTCAAACTAGGAACAAACTCACCACAACTTGAGCTGTGGTCAGACCATAAAAAACTCAGCACAACTGCTGCTGTGGCTCAGACTTGCAATAAACTCAGCCTCACTGTTGCTGTGGCTGAGAACAGGAATAAGCACAGCATGACTTGTGTTGTGGCTCAGACAGGAGTACACTCAGCACAACTTCTATTGTGGCTCAGACCAGTAATAAACTCAGCACAACTTGCGTTGTTGCTCTGACCAGGAATGAATTTAGCCTGACTTATACTATGGTTCATACCAGGAATTAACTCAACCTGACTTGATATGTGGCTCACAACAGGAATGAACTCATCACAACATGCGTCGTGGCTCAGACCTGGAATGAACTCATCAGGACCTGTGTTGTGGCTCAGACCTGGCTTTTGTTGTCCTCGTGTTTCCCAGGGCGCTCCCACTGCCATTGTCTGAATCCTGCAGCTGCTATAGTACCAACTTCAGTTGCCTCTTCCTCCAATAGGCCACCCGTGCCTTGCACTTCAATCTGCCTTCCGAGTATCTTTACCGTCGTAGAGGTTTTTTGCCTTTGGGCTTTTTCATCCTTTTTTGAGAGTTCTTCTGGAAGGCTCTTTCTGCCTAGGCCTACCTAGTGTCAGCAGCGATGGGAATACTGGAGGGAGTTGTCCTTACCTCTGGTGGACTAGGAGAGTGAAGACATGCACATCTGGATCCAGTAACAGACTGAGAACTTCAGGAAGGCGTTAGACCCATTACAGATTTGTGTTGTGGCTCAGACCAGGAATGTACTAATTACAACTTGTGTTGTGGCTTAGACGAGGAATTAACTCATCAGGACTTGTGTTGCGGCTCAGACTAGGAATGAACTCATCAGGACTTGTGTTGCGGCTCAGACTAGGAATGAACTCATCAGGACTTGTGCTGTGTCTCAGACTGGGAATGAACTCGTCAAGACTTGTTATGTGGCTCAGATGGGAATGAACTCATCTGGACTTGTGCTGTGTCTCAGACTGGGAACTAACTCATCAGGATTTGTGCTGCAGCTCAGACCGTTAATTAACTCATCTGGACTTGTGCTGTGTCTCAGACCAGGAATTAACTCATCAGGACTTGTGTTGCGGCTCAGACTAGGAATGAACTCATCAGGACTTGTGCTGTGTCTCAGACTGGGAATGAACTCGTCAAGACTTGTTATGTGGCTCAGATGGGAATGAACTCATCTGGACTTGTGCTGTGTCTCAGACTGGGAACTAACTCATCAGGATTTGTGCTGCAGCTCAGACCGTTAATGAACTCATCTGGACTTGTGCTGTGTCTCAGACCATGAATGAACTCATCAGGACTTGTGTTGCGGCTCAGATGGGAATGAACTCATCTGGACTTGTGCTGTGTCTCAGACTGGGAATTAACTCGTCAGGGCTTGTTATGTGGCTCAGATGGGAATGAACTCATCAGGACTTGTTATGTGGCTCAGATGGGAATGAACTCATAAGTACTTGTTATGTGGCTCAGATGGGAATGAACTCATAAGGACTTGTTATGTGGCTCAGATGGGAATGAACTCATAAGGACTTGTTATGTGGCTCAGAACTGCCATTGTCTGTTGGTCTGAAGCAGAATGAGGCGAAACCCTTCATCATGACAAGCTGCAGTGTTTGGCATATGCTGCACGGTTTGTGGTGGTCTTGATGGTAGTCCTGAGTCAGGATGCCTTAGTAATTGTGTTGGGTTTCTTTTTCTGAAAGAGACAACAGACAGCACCAGTGTTGTATTGCTCCAGTTCTGACGTTGGGTGGTGGCTATGTTACTTACATTAATTCATGCTTTTCTCTCTATTCAAGGTATCTAGAATTGGACGTGCACAGCACAGCCTGGTTTGGTGCTTTTTGTCCCTTGCCTGAGTGTGGTGATTGTGAGCAGCTGGAATGTGAGCTGCCTGCAGTAGTGTCTCAGGCAGCATCTGAGCACTGAACATTCAAGTAGTACCCTCCAGCTGTGTTTCACTTTCAGTTTTCTGCACTACGCTGCTGCAATGCTACTTTTTAGGTCTCATCTAGACAGCGCGTGCGCTGTCTCTTCGAGACCCCTTGTTGTCTGTCAGTTGACTTAAGAGTTCACCCATCGCTTACCACTGATTTGCGTCATTGTCATTCATACTTGCTTGGCTCTTATTGGTCAGGTGTTACAAGCTTCCTTCCTCTTTGTGTGTTTGCCTCTCAACCAGATCATGGATGCAATACTTGTGTCCTTCCACTACTCCTTTTTTTAGGCATAACATTTTTCTTTCTGTCTAAGCACTCTGATCCTTCATGTACTTCGCCCCTTTCCCTCCTTCTGTTGTCCATGTTTCCCCTTCCTTCTGTCCATCCTCCCTCCATCATCCGTGTTGCCCCCCAACCCCAATAATAAAAAGGGCAATGGCACAGATTGCGCTTTTTCTCTCTCCCCCTGCCCTCTGTGTTGCCATCCCTCCTCCCGCTGCGGTACAACGTGGCTAAAAAAACACTAACAAAGCAAATATCTTGCATAGGCGAGACATATTGACTTCACCATGCTTGTTGTGGGATAGCACCTCTATGGAAAACTATTGTTCTGGTAATACAAGAAGAAGGGACCCAGAGCAGGAAGTCTCAGACTGCATCATGTCCCTGTGAAGAGAGCTCCGAAGTGCACATTGTCGTAAGCGTGATGCTGAGATTCAACTTTTATGCACCTTGATGCTTTATGGTTTAAATCCTTTTATTGATTTTGAAAAGACAAGCTGTTATGGTTCTATCGCACCACACCGCATTCGTCCACAAAGGTTTCTCCTTATGAACTCTTGCGAGGGAGGAAACCCTGTTCAAAAGTAAGTCCAGGTTGGATGTCTAAGTGGGTGAAGATGGGTTCAGTGAGCGATGTAGATGAGTGTGTGAGAGATAATGTATCCAAAGCACAGTTTTGGCAAAAAAAATATTTTGATGAAAGGAAAAGATCTGTTCAACAGTCTTTTGTTGTGGGTGATGTGGTTCGTGTAAAAATTCCTGTCCACAGCAAAAAGGGAAGCACACAGTTGTTAAGTACCCTATTCATGCGTTCCACTAATCCATTCGTCTGGTGGTGATAAAGTGCACTCCTGGAATGAGATATACCTCCTTGGCTCAGGAAAGACTCAAATTCCTGACTGACAAATTGTACTCCATTATCACTAACGATGGTGAAAGGAAACCCCTCCCGCAAGAAAAGATCTTTCAAAAAGTCAATAACATTCTTAGAATTAGGCTCTCCGATGAAACGAACCTCTGGCCACTTAGAATAATAATCAAAAGCCACGATTGCAAACCTAGAAAAAGAGGGTAACATATCGAAAGGCCCAACCAGATCTATACCAATCTTTTCCCAAGGTTTGGCAGGTAATTCAATAGGATGAAGTGGGGGAGTTCTGACTTTAAGGCTTTTTTCTGAATTTGAACAAATCACACAGTCTTCAACACACAAATCAACATCTTTATCCATCTGAGGCCACCAAAAATACTCATGCAGCCTTCTCTTGGTAAGAGTTCTGCCTAGATGTCCCTCATGTGCTCCTTTTACTAACCTTCCTCTAAGCACATCTGGAGGAGCCAATCTGTCTCCACGCACCAAAAGGCCATCCTCTACAGAAAGTTCCATAGAGACTTTAACAAAAATCTGTAAAGAGTAGTGTGCGTTCTTCTCTCTAGGCCAACCATTCTTCACACAGTTGATAACCTCATTAAGTAACCGGTCCTTGGAGAGTTCTTCTCTCCACTCCTTTTCATTCACAGCACACATGTCATCCAACACCATTGATGCAACAAAACATTCATCATCATCCTCATCATCTTCACCTTCCTCTTTAAGAGGAAACCTCGAAAGGTAATCCACCCTCACATTCTTGTTTCCTGGAATGTAAGAAACGTCAAAGTCAAATTGTAGTAGCTTCGTTGTCAAACGAGCAATCCTCGGTGTATGTTCCTTGAATCTATCTCCTGTGAGAATAGATACCAAAGGGCTATGATCAGTGCATAGTTGGAAGTGTTTGCCCCAGATATAAGGACTACATTTTCTTATGGCCCACCAGCACGCTAATAATTCTCTTTCGATGACAGCAAAGTTTAATTCAGAACCACGCAAAACCCTTGAAGCATATCCCAATGTGTGTTCAGTTCCGTCAACACACTGGGTGAGAACAGCTCCTAAACCAAACCCACTAGCATCCACAGTTATGGTACACATTGCGTTGGAAACAAACGGTTTGAGAACTTTAGGACTAGTTAACTGCGCCTTAATCCACTTAAAAACCTCCTCGCAAGACTCATCCCAAATAAATTGAACATTTCTTTTCAGCATGTTTGTCAAAGGTTGTACCCTGGAAGCGTAATCCTGAATAAACCGTGAGTAGAACTCACACAAACCTATGAAAGATTTGAGTCCAGCCTTATCTTTCGGTGCATCACTATCGACAATGGCTTTCACAAGACCCGGTCTAGGCTCAACACCATGTTTTGAAATGACATGTCCCAGATATTCCACCTTCTGTACTCTGAACACACACTTTTCCTTCTTAAGAACAACTCCCCTTTCCTGCAAAACATCTAGTACACGAAACATGATGTCATCATTAACCCTGGGCAAAATACTTTGCTACGCTCAAGGAGCATGCAAAGTTTGTGTTACTACGCAAATTGCACGTAGCAGAGTAAAAAAACTGTGCTAATCAACGTAGCATAGCAGCTGTATATTAAATACATACAAATGCTTTGTTAAAGCAATTTTCTATGCTAAAAAGCATATAACAAATTCACAAAAGTGAATTTTGACAATGAAAATATCAAGCAATGAGAGGTGATGATTTTGGGTTCCCCCTAACCTAGGGGAGGACCAAGCAGATGCCTTGAACACAAAAAGCATATCATGTGAACGATTCAGTGGTGGTCCCTTCCTCCTAGGACCACCCCAAGCACAGTTATGGGCAAAAATACAATCCCAACCAAAGGCCCTGCAAAGCATTATGGGACGAGATTAGCAGTGGGCAGTGAATATTATAGTGTCCAATATCAAAATAATTCTACAAAGAGCTGCAGTTCAACTAGTCGTTACTAGATGTCCCTCAGGAGTCAAATGCAAAAGCATTGAAATTATTAATACATCAAGCTGCAGTTCCACTAGTCGTTACTAGATGTCCCTCACGAGTCAAATGCAAAAGCATTGAAACCCTTTCATGAAGCTTTTGCATTTGACTCGTGAGTGACATCTAGTAACGACTAGTGGAACTGCAGCTCTTTGTAGAATTATTTTGATATTGGATACTATAATATTCACTGCCCACTGCTAATCTCGTCCCATAATGCTTTGCAGGCCTTTGGTTGGGATTGTATTTTTGCCAATAACTGTGCTTGAGGGTGGTCCTAAGAGGATGGGACCACCACTGAATCGTTCAAAAGATGTGCTTTTTGTTTTCAAGGCATCTGCTTGGTTCTCTCCTAGGTTAGGGAGGATACCAAAATCATCACCTCTCTCACTGCTTGTTAATTTATTGATTTCACTTTTGTGAAATGGTATATGCATTTTAGCATATAAAGACAGAGATACTTATTTTATCTTAACTTGCACTGTGCAAGATGCCTTTAGCAATTATTGTACAGTGCAGTCAAGCACACAGCTACGCACTACGCAATTTGCATAGCTACTACGTGTAGTTCAAAATGTACTTCACGTAGCTACGTGAAGTGCTACTATGCAAACTACGCCCAGGGTTAGTCATCATGAGATTCACATGAGTCGCCGTGAATCAAAACGTCGTTCTGGAAAACAACAACACTTTTAATACCTTTTAGCATGGAAGACATGATCCTTTGAAACACAGCCGCCGCGGAGGCAAGCCCAAAAGGCATGCGGCAATATTGAAAGGATCCAATAGGTGAGACGAAAGCGGTAAGATGTCTAGAAGAAGGATCTAACCCCACTTGGTGATATGCAGATGCCAAGTCTATCTTGCTAAACCATTTTGAACCATTAATTTGAGATAGCATGTCCGAAATTTTCGGGAGAGGATGTGAATCTATCCAAATATTTCTATTTAAGCTGCGTAAATCAATACAAACGCGAAGTTCACCATTTTTCTTCTTTGCGACAACCAAAGGAGAAAGCCAAAGTGACGATTCAATTGGCTCAATTATTCCTTTCTTGCAGAGACCACTGAGTTCTTGTTCCAACTGATCCTTCACACTGAAGGGAACATTTCTGAGCCTGTGTTTGACAGGAACAGCGTCACTTTTGACCTTAATGACGTGAGTAAACCCTTTAATTTTGCCTAAACCTTCACTAAATACAGCAGGATAGCGTTCATACACTTTGTCCTCAAAATCATCTGTACATAGAATCGAAACCTGATCTCTCGTGCCTGGTCGGAGAACCATCTTAAACAACCCCTGGTGAAACCATCCAAGAATGTTTAGACCTTTAATGGCAACATAGACTTTTCCAAGTATCTTCCTGCCTCTAAATTCCAGGGTGTCCTCAAAATATCCTGCCAGTTCAATACTCCTCCCTTTGTACGATACTGGGGACCTATCTGGAGGCATCAATGAGCGTGAACCCCAAACCTCGTTAAACAACTCCTGAGTCAACATCGTTATTCTTGCCCCTGAGTCAACTAACAGGCAAACTTTCTTACCACCGATCTCAACATCAACATACGGATCTACGCATTCTGAACCTTCACCGGAAAGAGTACCCTTATCTCCCACAACCACAACCATATCTCTTAAGTCATCTTGAATGTTGTTTAAATTTTCACCAGAACACTCCGAATTAGACACAATCGCCGCACAAGCATCATTTGTATTTTTCCTCGCATCAACAACATTGAAAGAAACACATTTCCCACTTTGACAGACTTTTGCGAAATGTCCCATCCTTCCACATGCCCTGCAAACTACATTTCTTGCTGGACAAGGTCGACCCGATTTAAAGTGCGGAAAATTTCCACATTTGAAACAGACATTAGTTTGTTTAAAAAACGTATTCTCAGGACGCGAGGATGCACTTGTTTTAACATCCTTTGACCTTACGACAGCCACCGACTCTTCCTTTGTGACCGTGACCTTCTCATCTAATTCTTTGACAGAGGACTTGGACATTTCAATACTTTTAGCAACACGTATAGTCTCCTCAAGAGAAGGATTGCCCAGGGACAAGAGTTTTTGTTGAATGTTCTTATCTGCACATTTACAAATATACTGATCCCTTATCAGTTGGTCTCTAAAAGTCTCAAACTGACACTCTGCGTTTAACATTCTTAGAACAGAAATGAAATTCTCTACATTTTCTCCATGTATCTGTTCACGCTTGAAAAATGTATGTCTTACTACAACCAGACTAGGTTGAACATCGAATCTTAGTTCCAATTTTTTAACCGTTTCCACAAACTCGTCTATGTCTTCTTCTTCTGCCCCACGTACTAAAGGAGGCAAATGTTTATATATTGATCTCCCTTCAAAGCCCAGAGCATGTAAAAGCAGAGATTTTTTCCTTTCAGCCCTGTACCGAGAAGCACCTATAGCTCCAAGATACGTGATAAAGGCATCATACCATTTTTCCACGAAATTGGGGGATCCCCAGGTGATTCAAGAAAAGGTGGGGGTGGGGTTACTGCTTGCATCATAAGATGGAATACAAAATAGCTTTTTCAAAATTACAATGTGTCAATGTACCATTTTAACCCTCTCCTTCAGTTTTGAATCCACGATAACTGTACACAATAAATTCTGACGTCCCCCAAACCCCTAAAGTAAAATTTTATACATTGCTTAACATTGACAATGTAATATTACAAAGCGATATCTCTGTGATGAAGATTAGATACTCTAATAGTTGTCTCCTTTTCGCTTTCTACTTCAATTCCCAGGGTGTATTTAGCATTAAATAATCTCCGTCCAGAGCATGCGCAGTGCGATCTTCTAAAACACATGTGAGCATGTCACCGATGCGTGCTACATAAGCAGGTACTTTTTTTAAAAATAGTAGCCGCCACCGATAACAAGTACACAATGCGCAAAGACCTGATTTACAAGCTGGTGAGCGTATCACCGACGTGTGACCCGCAGAGGGTAGTGTCCGTCTTTATGACAACAAACGCTCTAAAAATCTGCTCTTGTCTTGGAGGTGTGCCTGTCACCGTACAATGACGTGATGACAAGCACTGAACAATGCCGCTCGCTAAAAGAGGGTGTGCCTGTCACCGTTTTATGCCTTTTACGCGATGAGAAGCACAAGGTAACCACGTATTTCTTCTTCGAATTTATGCTTTTTTTTATTTATAGCTCGTCTCACTCTTTTTAAATATAAATATGTCCCAATGCAAAATGGCGCTTAAAATTACTGCCGCTGCTGCTGTATTCGCAAACCGCAAGCGTCTATTCCTTTTTCCGTCGAAATGGCGCTTGCGTCTGACGCGGTGCGTTTCACACTAAAATGGCCGCTATCGCTCTTTGGAACGCACAAATCTGCTGCGTGCGTTTCACTTCCAAATGGCCGTTAACACTGTCTGGAACGCACAGATCTGCTGCGTTTCTTCCCCAAAGATTGTGCTCTCAAAATAATTTTATGCTGCGCACCAGTTCTCTCTGCACATTAGACACCTCCGGCTGACCCCGTCCCAAACCGAGTGACAGTACCTCCGATGTTGCGTGTGGTGCTCTTCCTGACAGCCAACTTTACCAGATGCGTCCTCATTATCCGGCTGATCGGCTCCACGTTCTTCTCATTGCCAGCCAGGTAGGAGAAATCTTCTTTCAGCGCGGGTTCTGCAGTCACCTGAAGATCGTCGCCATTAATTGGTGTAGTAACGATACACCAAAGACTTGAAGTAATTGAAGTAATGGTTTAATGTAACATCAGGTGCTGCGCAGCAGCTGGCTCATAGACAAGCAAACTGTAACTGAACTGTAATTCAAAACGTAATAATCAGCATTCTACAGGGGAATGCTCGGAACCAGAACACATTGGTCCCGAGCATCCTTATTAGAAAGAGAAGAAACAATGAGGGAAACACAAGACCACTACACAAGCATTACAATAGCCGCCACCTACATCCACCAGCCGGTGGGGATCATTCATATGAGCTAGAAATAAAGGCAGAAAAGGAAGAAAGTAGAAGAGAAAGGAGAGGGTAAAGAGGTCTAGCCCCTATATGTGTGTGTGGTGCATCAGGCAAGGGTCACACAGATGATCAGGGCAGGGCTTTTGCATTTGACTCGTGACTGAGGGACATCTAGTAATGACTAGTTGAACTGCAGCTCTTTGTAGAATTATTTTGATATTGGACACTATAATATTCACTGCCCACTGCTAATCTCGTCCCATAATGCTTTGCAGGGCCTTTGGTTGGAATTGTATTTTTGCCCATAACTGTGCTTGGGGTGGTCCTAGGAGGAAGGGACCACCACTGAATCGTTCATCATGATATGCTCTTTGTGTTCGAGGCATCTGCTTGGTCCTCCCCCTAGGATAGGGGGGACCCCAATATCATCAAAACTCTCATTGCCTGATATTTTCATTCTCAAAGTTCACTTTTGTGAATTGGTTATATGCTTTTTAGCCTGTAAAATTGCTTCATCAAAGCATTTGTAGGTGTTGATGATTTTACTGCTACGCCACGTCAATTAGCACAGTTTTTGCACTGTGCTACATGTAAAGTGTGTAGTAGTACAAGCTACTCATGTTCCGTGAGTGTAGTGTAGTACTACGCCCAGGGTTACACTAAATGGACAGCCAGGATGCTTGTGAAAATCTTGAACTTAAAGTTCAATAATGAAATGGGACGAAAGAAAGCACAGTTCCTTGGATCTTTATCGTGCTTGGGAATCACAACTACCTCAGCCATGGTCATAGTCGGGGTCACTCTACCAGTGTCGCTAAAGGAGTTAAATAAGTGAACCAGTACCAGGGCCAAATCTTGGACAAATAATTTGTAAAAATCGGTCGAGAAACCATCCTCCCCCGGTGCGTTCCCTGAGGTGAGTCCCGCTATGACCTTAAGGACCTCCTCTGTCCGGACATCCGCATCTAGATTTGTTGCCTCCAGGTGAGGAAGGGACGTCACCGGGACATCTTTCACATATTGTTTGGCCGCTTCTGGGTCTAAATCGTCAATCCTGTATAATTCCGTATAAAAGGATTCAAACCTGCCCGCTATGTCGCCATCTGAATGTAAGATCTCGTCCTGAGTACTTCTAATCTCCCCAATGCGCCTAGTGGTCGTCTGAGCTCGAAGAAGAGTTGCCCGGAGTTTTCCGGTTTTATTACCTCCAGCGTAGTCATAATCAAGGGCTTTCAGCTGCTGTCTAGCAGCATAAAGTTGCCGCCTAACCTGAACGGAGCCTGTTCTCTCATGGACCCCCTCCAATTCCTTTACTTGCGATTCGAGGTGTTCCCTCTACTCTTTCCTATCTCTGTTGACTCCTGCTGCTATTGCTATAAAGCGCCCTCGAATGATGGCTTTAAGTGCGTCCCATAGAAGGGCGATCAAGGTCCCTCCATCATCGTTAGTCTCAAGATACGTCTTAATTGTCTCCCGTATTTCTTTAACGTTGGCATCATATTCGAGCAGTTTATGATTAAGCCTCCACCGTTTGTGAAACCAGGGGACCCCTTGGATACACAATTCAAGTCTGATTGGAGAATGAAAAGGATTCAAACCTGCCCGCTATGTCGCCATCTGAATGTAAGATCTCGCCCTGAGTACTTCTAATCTCCCCGATGCGCCTAGTCGTCGTCTGAGCTCGAAGAAGAGTTGCCAGGAGTTTTCCGGTTTTATTACCTCCAGCGTAGTCATAATCAAGGGCTTTCAGCTGCTGTCTAGCAGCATAAAGTTGCAGCCTAACCTGAACGGAGCCCGTTCTCTGATGGACCCCCTCCAATTCCTTTACTTGCGATTCGAGGTGTTCCCTCTTCTGTTTCCTATCTCTGTTGACTCCTGCTGCTATTGTTATAAAGCGCCCTCGAATGATGGCTTTAAGTGTGTCCCATAGAAGGGCGATCAAGGTCCCTCCATCATCGTTAGTCTCAAGATACGTCTTAATTGTCTCCTGTAGTTCTTTAACGTTGGCATCATATTCGAGCAGTTTATGATTAAGCCTCCACCGTTTGTGAAACCAGGAGTCCCCTTGGATACACAATTCAAGTCTGATTGGAGAATGGTCCGATAATGCCGCGGTCCCTATCGAAGCCCCACTGGTAGCCCTGGTAACTCTCGGGGACGTTAAGAACCAGTCTATATGGGCATAGGTCTGATGAGCTGCTGAAAAACATGTGTATTCCCTAGCCGTTGGGTTCCTCGTCCTCCACACGTCCGAGAGACCCAAGTCTGACAATTTCTGCCTCATAGAGTCGGAAAGCGCCCCAGTGTGTCCCTGTCTTTGTATGGATCGATCCCACTGCGCATCATGTGCTATATTAAAATCACCCCCTATAACCAAGTCTTCATCTTGGGATTCCAGGATAGCATTCAAGGTATTATTGAGGAACAACTCCCGACGCTCGTTTGGGCTGTAGATGGATGTAATAGTATATGTGTGGCTTCCGATCACTACCCTGGCACTTCCGTATGCACACCTAACACCTTGCCCTGGAAATGTGTGGCAAACAGGATCGCTACCCCCACCTTCTTGTCTCCTGAGAAGGAGAAATATTGCCTGTCAAACCACCGGGAGCGGAGGCGCTTCCAGTCTGCTCGCAGTAAGTGAGTCTCCTGTATAAGGCAGATATCACTACCAATCTCCTGCAGGAGTGCTAATAGCGCCCTTCTCTTCACCGGGGAATTGAGGCCTCTGACATTGAGGCTCAAAATGCTTATTTTAATCATCAACATAAGATCTAAAGGGCAGCACCAGGCCCATGCTGTGGCCGGGTGCCCACTGCAACCACCAGCTCTCCCAATGCTTCCCCAACACCAACGTCCAACTCCCCCATACCCCACCCCCAGTTAAAACCCTCTCCATCACACACACTCTATTCTGCGAATTTGCATTGCCCCTTGGTAGACTCACCTCTAACCTTATTAGGGAGAGCTGCAGAGGAACCAGGAAAGGACAGTAGAGAAGGAAGGAATATAGCAAGATAATGAACAAACAAGTCAAGAGCATAAGAGATACTCTCCAATAGGATTGAAGCACTTCAACGTGCAAGGGTTCATTCTGCTGACAGTCAGTCCTCATATTACGGAGATTGGGCTCCCGGCCATGGCCGATTACCATGAAGGTGGGGCCCTCACGGAGGCGTGCAAGGCCATAGTTGTGGTGCCTACATGGTGCCTTTTAATCAGTCACTTTTGGGGTCACCTGGTGCATCCTTGCCCTGCAGCTGGTGGAGCAATGCCTCTCTCTCCTGCTGCCGTTCAAGCTCTGTAGGCTTCATAGGCTGCCCCTTCCCCGTCCTCCGGCATCTTCTCCTAACGGTCTGCCACATGGATGTCCCGGACGGGCACTGGCCACTTTCAGAGTCCTCCACGTTCAGACTGGCACCCAGTATTCCCTTTGCGTCTCCCATGGAGAGCACTATTCGAAGTTCGTTCTCCCATGTGAAGGATAGGCTAAAGGGGTGGCCCCACTGGTACTGTATTCCTTTGCCCCTCAAGAAAGAAGTGAGTGGCCTCAGCTCCCTTCAGTGTTGGAGGGTAAGGGGCGAGAGGTCCTGGTACACCCCCACCTGGAGACCTTCAAAGTTAATGGTGGCCTTGTCTTTAGTCACATTCATAATGAGGTCCTTTTGCCTATATAAGTGGAGGCAGGTGAGGATGTCCAGCGCGGTGTGTGCAGTCGAGGACAATTTCTCCATCTCCAAGTTCCGGGGCTACATGTCTGAAGAAGCGCAACACTCACTCTTCCAGCTTCCCTCCATCTGCCTGCAGAGGCACTCCTTTAATGCGTTTGTTCGATCTCCGGGAACGATTTTCCAAATCCTCCAGGCATTGATGCAATTCTTCGTTACGATCTATGAGCTCCAGAAGTTCCTTGGCCTGTTCTGTGATCTCCTCGTCTCTGCGATCTCCTGCTCGCTCAAGGGAATCGACCCGATCTCCAATCTCCTGAACCTCCGCCTTAAGCTGTTTGACATCAGAGGCCATATCTTGGCGGAGTGCCACGAAGTCTTCTCCGTGGGCACCAAAAAGCTGTTCCAGGAAGCCCCTTGTTATGGGTTCCGCCGTCGGGTCGTGCGTGGATTTAATTTCCCTCTCCGATGTCTGTCTGTCCACCACTTGCGAGTCTGTCTTTTTCGAACCAGTCTTTTGCAGGAGGTCCTTGATGGTGGAGTCCTTCTTTGATCAGATAGATGACTTCTTGGGGACTGAGTATGTCTGGGGGGGAAATGTGGGGTCAGGATAATACTCCGCTCCCTCCTTGTAATAGACGTTGGTAACTGTCTGCGCCCCAGGCGGCCTTCCTCTCTCGTTTCCGGCTAGCCCTTATCCTGTAAGTTCCCCACTGGTCCGACTGAGAGACTGAGTTCCCTTTACGGTGCTTGAAGGCTCATTGACAAAGGCACGGCAGATCAGGCAGAACTTCGAGATCCAGGCCAGGAGATCCCTTCTGCAGCTGGACCCCAGGCCGTGTTCATCTACCACCAAACAGTCTCCCTTTAGACCCCGGCACCGCCTACTTGCACCAGGTCTCCACACGCCTCAGACTGGCCCCTCCACCATTCCTCATAGGCCTCCGCCTACTGGGTCCGCTTTCCTGCACTGGACGCAGCGCACCGAGGGTAAGGGCTGTGTCGGCTGATCAGCGCTAGGCTTGCACCCGGGCATCGTTGCAGCCCCATCAGCCACAGATGACCTCAGTGCCCCCTCCGAGGGTAGTGCGCTAGGGCTGTCTGCTGCTCCGGCTATCTCCCCGCCCGCTGGGAATTACTGCGCAATGGAGGGTCCGCGTCTTCGCGCTCACCTCCAGGTCCAGTCACCGAGACTGCCCCCCTGCGAGGGACAGCCCCGTTCCTCCAGGTTCGGGCCCCCACTCGGGTACGTGTCTTCCGGTCCGAGCTCTGGGGAGCCCGGTCACCTCCACTCTTCTCTGCTACGTGGTTCAGGCCGGCCCCCGGGGACTCGCCGGTCCAGCGGTACTGCTGCGCAGGGGATACCTCCACGGACGCGCCGCCTTGCGGGCACCGCCTCAGCCGCGCCCGCTGCTGCTCCTCGACCCTTCAGGTCACCATCTCCGGGCTGTGGGAGGCAGCGCCTCGACAACTTCCTGTAGGAGAGTAGGATCTGCTTCATATGGGTACCCCCACTTTTTGCTGACACTTCACTGTTTTTCGACTTTAGTCTGGCTGGGGCCCTGCTAATCAGAACCCCAGCCTAGCTGCTTCCTCTCTAAAATGGTTTCCATGTGCCTTAGGCACATCTCTGATTGGAATCTGGAGTGCCCTTTTAAGTCCCTAGTATATTGTATACTATGTACCCAGGGCATAGGTACCCCAGAGGCCTGCCAGGGGCTGAAGCATGTATTATGCCACCCCTGGAAGGCCAGCCAAAATGACACCACAGGTCTGCTACTGCAGCCTGGGTAAGGTGGTGCAGGCACCCCTTACTGTGATATAGGCTACCTATATCACTACAATGGCACACACATATAAACCTATACGTCACTCCTGTGGCAGGCCTTTACAATCCTGAAGGCAGAGTGCTTGGTTTTTATGTGAGAGGGTGCCCCCGCATGAGCAGGGCCCCTCTGCAGCGTTCGGAGTCAATCTTCTTATGCTGTTTGTGGTGCAGCCTGACCATATACTCTTAAGTGCATTATATCCTCGCGGTAAATGCTAACTTTGGGATGGCTGCACAGAAATATGTCGTGTTTGGTGTCAAACATCTTGGAATACTACCCCCCCCACCAATTCTGGCGGCGGGGGTAGCATTCCACCCTTCTAGAGGGAGAGACATGTACAAACTGGGCTACCCGGTAACTTCTTTCCAGAGCCCTGGCATCACAAAATGGTTGCTGCTGCCACAGACACGGGTCTGGCCTCCTGCTGCTGACTGAAACTTCGGCAGGGGAGGCCTGGACAATAGGTTTCCTGTCGAAGGGAGGTGTAACCACCTCCCCAGACAGGATAGTGTGTATTGGGGCTGGGCGGGAGCACCCTCTGGTGCTTTGAAGTCCTGCACTGGGGGCACATTTGGTGTCCCTGTGCATATGCCAGTTCAAACCGGTTGCAGGGGCTACCTGCCCCTGCTCTGGCGTGAAACTGGACAAAGGGAATGGGTGTAACCACCCCTCTTCCTTGACCCTCCCATAGGTGGGTCCCCAGAGTTTGTCCAACCCCCTAACTGAGTATAAGTATGGGACCCCAGTCCTTAGGACTTTAGATTACCCTGGACGAAACTGTGACACTGAATCCTGGACCTTCGACACTCTACCTGAGGATTAGAGGACTGAAGAATCTCCCTTGGGGTCAAGGAGTGACTCCCCTGCTTGGCAGGCACCTGAGAAGCAATTGTCCGGTCTGCATCGCTGAAGCTCTCGCCGGACGCCGAAGTCTTTGCATCACCAGAGGTGGATTTCCACACTTCCCCAAGGCTGCCCTGAGTCCCCAGCAAAGCTGAGGCCCATAGCTGTCGTGGGTAACGTGGAACCGTGACCCCTGGATACCGAGCACATTTGCAAGTGCATCTTCTTCCTGGACTCCCACGAAGTTGTGCTTTGGGCTTCCAGTAGCCCCCACCTCCAGCACCGACTGCACCGAAGATCACTGGCCTCCACTCGAGTGTCCTGCAAGCCAGCTCCAAGTGCCTCCACTTGAGGCTCCTTCGCGGTTGCTAGTCCATTGGCTAGTGGGCCCTCCAGAAGGCTAGTATTCTTCTGCTTAGGCTTTCCTGGTTGCTCCAGAGGTGCCCTGACTTACCCTTGCTGGGTGAGTCCCCCAGACCTTGCTGGTCTGCAACATCGTCCTTTCTTTGTTTCTTCAAGACTTGCCGTTGCCAAGGCTTGTTGGGTCCAATCCGGTCGCTGACACTGCAGCAATCGACAAACGTCGTGGGACAGCTCGAATCCAGCTCGAATCCAGCTCCTGGTTGTCGTCGATGCCTCCTGGACCTCGTGGCTGAAGAGTCAAGACGACCGTCAACCTACCTGAAGCATCCAACATCGGTGGGCATCTGCTCATCGCCTCCCTGGTTACTGGCTAGTGACCCAGACTCTGTCCCCTCTGCTTTCAGGTTCCTCACATCTTTGATCCGCCCTTGGATCCACCCGAACACTTTCGACTTGGTCGCCAGCAGCACTTTGCAGCAGATCGCCATTGAAAACGACGACGAAACCTGACCCCGAAAGACACCTATGCACCCGGCTTCCCTGGGTGAGGTAACTCGAGTACTCTGGTGCTCCCGTGGGTATAGACTCTAGAACAACCTAGTTCTTAAGGGGTTTGCTCCAAGTCCTCCTCTAAGTGTCCTTTTTCTTTAAAACTCCAACCGCGACATTCCCCATAGAAGTCAACGGCGGCTCGCGGCTGTGTTCTCACACTGCACGCATCCCCCGTGGGTGCCCTGTGTCACTACCTTGGGTGGTTCCTTGTGGTCCAAGCATTTCTACAGGCTCTAGGTCTTGTGTCTGGCTCAGTCGTGGTTCTTATACCACTTTATTGGTATATGGTTTGGTACGCCCCTAGGGCTCAAACGTGTATTTGTGCTATTACTGTTGATAACTGACTTGTAACTTATGTACTTTGAACACTAGCCTCATAAAGAGACTAGAGGGGTGTGTTTAAGACTAAATACATATATTTTATATATACCTGGTGTGGTCCTCTTTCATTTGGTCACTCAAGAGATTATAGACTGGTAAAACAAGCTGCTTTACATTCCTTCAAGACTTAGCCTGAAGGCTGCTCTCCATAGCTACCACTAGGATAGCTTTCAATAAAGGTTGTCTTTAACCTATCTCCAATAAGGGGTTGTTTGGACTGTTGCAAGGTGTCCACTATAATTAGTGGACAGCATATACCAGGCCAACTTCTCACACTTCCAATTCCACCGGGCCGAATCCAAGCCCCAACGATACTCGCAGCGCCTCCTCGTCTCCAGCAACTGCAATGCGGGGCCCGCTCCTCTGCAGGCCTCAGCAATGGCGCATCAACGCAGCGACTGCCATGGTCTACCGGATCTCCAAACATGGGCGGGGCAAATGCCGGTATCACTGCGTCTCTTGCACAGCCTCCGGAGACCCCAGCAAGCAGTGAAAATGCTTTTCTTCGGCCACGCCAAGCGGAGCTCCTTCGGCTCGGTGCTGCCCCGCCGCCATCTTGGCCACGCCCCCCACCTTGATGCTTTAAAGGAAACCAAGTGCCCGCCATACAGGGACAGAAGCCACATGTCTCATAGAAAAGCAATTGTACCATTAAAGTCCCTTTTCTATCTTATTGACTAACAAGCATTGGTGATCGTTTTTCTTGAGTCATAGCTGCTGACACCTCTTGTTACCACTATACGTGCCCCTATTGATGTCTCAAGTCAATCATATTCACCTCTCACATCCCTATTGTCTCCCATACATCCGTGCACGATTCTTCAATTGCAGCTGATCCCATTTAACCCTGAATGCATCTCATCTGTGGGGCAGTGATGGAAATAACCCAAACATCACCCAGCAGTACCTGTGAATGTAGAGTAGACCCTACCTCACTGAGCCCTAAGGCCCTGCCCCATGCACCTTACACCAAAGCTCTTCCTCGCGGCCACAACCCCTGCGGAGCATGAAGCACCAAGGACGTCACACCACTTTGAAAGAATATTCTATTGATATCGTAGATTTCTAATCAAACCAATGCTACTTAACATAATAAATCTTTTCACCATACAAAAGCTACAATTAATCACTTTGCCAGTGCTTGTTTTGTGGACACAGAGCACCACATAAAAATACTGGTATCTTCTCAGAGGTTCTGATTCCAAGTGGGGCAGTACTTGAATTTTTAAAGTGGCAACCAAAATAGTCAAGTCTGACTTGCACATTTGAACACAGGACTCAGGATCATGGTTTTTCTGGGGTTCGCAAAATCAAAAATAACATCTGCAGATATTCTACACTCATTTTTTTCAAACACAGTAATTTCAGCAGTAAATACCACCTTGCATTATCACCTTGAATAATGACAGGAAGTGACATATTTAGACACGATTCACTGTTGTGTGGAGAAGAGCTAAATGACAACCAGTGGTGTGAAAATGTGTGTTACTTACTTTTGAATAATTACACAAAATTCATAGCTGCTAAGATTTCAGATTGCTTATGTGTGACATTTTTATAATTTCAGTGTAATTATGAGAGACAATCAACGACTATGAGTGGCACTTTCTCGCGAGCAAAATCAAGCAATGAAGACGAGGGAAACATATCAGAAATTACACCCATTTGAGCAACGAGAAGCTCTAAGAAAAACTTAAAACTGCTGCACAGCACCAGAAACGGAAGTGCATTAACCTAGTAAAAAGCAGTAACTGACAGCTAATCCTCATAAAATACAGTTTTGCGAATATGTCTGGTTCATGTTGGAGGAGGTGTGTGCCAGAAAGACCTCTATAAACCTTCCAGCCCCGTGCAGTGGGAGGGCGGAAGGACCAGGCCCCCGGTGTCCTAGCACATTCCTGGGCAGGCTCATGGCCTCCTATAGTGACAGACACACTGCGGCCCCACCCACTCCCTTGGATCCAGTTTCCAGCGCGCTTACAAGACCCATAAATCCCCGATATGTGCACCTGAACTATACAGAATATTTTGCCCATTAACCCATAACTGACCCTGCTCCGATTCTCTCACAGACATCCCATTGCACTACTTCAGTGCTGTGCTGGACTCTCACTTGTGCCACCATGACGTGTCCTCCTGCAGTGCCAGGGTGAGCCAGAGAGTGCCTTTGACAAAGTTGTCGGGAAGAGGGTCACTGAGGCTGCAAGCAGTAGTGCTGTAGACTGACTGTAGGTGGCTGCCTGTGCTACTGAGAGAGCTGGATTGCCTGGTTGATGCACTGATATTCACTGCCACCAAGCTAAGCTGCTCTCTCTGGTTGTGTCACGTTGAAGGCCTTGGTCCGGTTGGGTCCTCATTCAGGAGCTATGGTGTACTGCTGTGGGCAGGAGGCTGGACCTTTCATGTGTGTACCTTCCGGAGAGGACATCTGCAGAGCTCTGAAGCCTCATTGGTAGAAGGCTTCTTTCACAGGGTGTGGCTCAGCTGGACTGAGGGTCCCTGGTCGTGATTGTCAAATACTTGTACACTGCAGGACCGGACAGTGTGCGCACCCTTCTGGACAACCAACAAACCCACTTGGCAGTCAGGTGATGTGAGAACATGTTGACTTCTCGTTCAGGGCTGGCAGGCGGGGACCCAGTACCAGTGTCTGGTGGTCACAGGCACCTGGGGGCAGAGGGTGTTAGGGCGACCTGCAGGACAAGAGACACTGCAGTCGGAGTCTGGCCTGGCTAGTGCCCTAGAGCAATAACATACTGCACCCTACGACCAGATGGCCCTCCGCACAGTGAGCATGGACTGTGAGGGAGGAGGAGGGGTCTGTGCAGGATGGAAAGGCGCAGGCTCCAGTTCCTTTATTTATGGTGGGCTATCAAGGGAAGAAGAAAGCTGCAGACCCACCACCTGAATTCGCCAATGACAATTGATCTCCTCATGACCTGCGGTGCAGGAAAATAAGGCAAGGTCTGCGCTGCCTGGAATGGATCCATGTGCTGTTATGGGCAGGCCAGTGCTGTTGTTTATATTTCACTGTGAGACCATGTGGTCCAGCCCATACACCGAGCCCGAGCAGCTCCCGGCGGCTATTGGAAGCCTGATAACGGACAATAAAGAGATTGATACTGGTCAGCGGCACAAAACTGGTGCAAGCAGCAGGGGGCTCCACTGACTCCAGTCTAACTTTGAAACTATGTGATAACTTCTGCCCGCTCAACTCGCGCCACGGGCGGCCCACCCTATATTATGAGCCCTGTCTCGGCATTGGGCGAATGTGGGACACATGTCATCAAATCAAAAACTGGAGCGAGGTATCACTCCAGCACCGGACGCACAGCATGCTCTCTGGTTGATAACCAAGATACTCCACTTAATCAATGTTTTTAATCAATTTTATTCCATGTCCTCCAAAATTTCATATAGTTCATTTCTTTTTATCCTGTCACAGGTGAGGCACTTATGTATTCGAACGTTTCTAGTGCAGCAGATATGCCAATCCAGGCCTTTTTCCGAAGCATGAAGCATACATAAAACATCCTCAGTAGTTGATCTCTTTTACCCAATGCATTTCAGACTTTTCAAAGCCCTTCTTCAGGGGTTCACTACAAGTTTAAAACATTGACATTAGATTGTGTTATCGGACATCTACACATAAATAACATACATTACTAAAATACATCAAGCAAATCATGCCATGTTTATCAACTGTCCATAACTGACGTTTTCCCTCTAAATGCGCAACCATACGCAAAAAATATGTACCCAAAGAAGCCTCTCCCGACCTATATTGCCATCCCGTGTATTACCCCCACATTCTCATTTGGAACCCCCAATAAGAGTACCCCAACTACTAGTCCTGAACACTGCCTCAAGTTACCCTGTACCCATGAGCAAAACTCCATGGGCATTCTCCCGTACCTTTATCAAGTAACAGAGTGATCTTCCTCCCAGAATATTCTCTCCTTGTACAAAGCAGTGTTCCACCCGCTACTACCGTTTCCCTTTTCAACTTATGTGCCGTAACTCCTCCCCTCCGAATCAGCCAATCGTATTAGCCAAACCGTTCACTTCCATGACCCTCCTTACTCCTAATCCCATAACCCACTACTTCGGACTCCTTGTTAACCCAAATTGCTGTTCTGTGATTGCACTGACCCCTTTCTGGTAAACAAAACTTCCCCAAGTACCGCGCTCAAATACCCCACCCACCCGCAGATGTTATCTACAACGTCATTTATGCCATATTGCCGTTCTAATTGTCAAAACATGAGATTAAAAACCGTATTTTGCAAGTTGTTAACGATCGTTTTTCCAACCCTTAAATGCTTATACATGGTCCGACTATCCGTCATGAATTTAAACACGATTCTCCAGCCTCCACGCTAGAGGTGAGTTGATGTTTCACTGTCGCACACGTGACTTTCTTTTCTCTTTTTGTCTCATTTTAACAGTACTCCTTGGGTGCAACTTGTCAAAAGGGCAGGCAAGTAATGCAAATAATTTAAAAGAGTGAACAAGTGCACACCTATTTTTCCTTATGTTCCACTGTGAGATTAAGACTTTGTTTAGACTTTTGCGTGCTGCCCGGAAACGTGGTCTACCCAAATGCCACGCACTTGAGAACACATCAAAAACTTGAGCGAGGTATCCTTGTGTAGATGTCCGATAGCACAATCTAATGTCAATGTTTTAAACTTGTAGTGAACCCCTGAAGAAGGGCTTTGAAAAGAATGAAATGCATTGGGTAAAAGAGATCAACTACTGAGGATGTTTTATGTATGCTTCATGCTTCAGAAAAAGGCCTGGATTGGCATATCTGCTGCACTAGAAACGTTCGAATACATAAGTGCCTCACATGTGACAGGACAAAAAGAAATTAACTATATGAAATTTTGGAGGACATGGAATAAAATTGATTAAAAACGTTGATTAAGTGGAGTACCTTGGTTATCAACTAGAGAGCATGCTGTGCGTCTGGCGTTGGAGTGATACCTCGCTCCAGTTTTTGATGTGTTCTCAAGTGCGTGGCATTTGGGCAGACCATGTTTCGGGGCAGCACGCAAAATTCTAAACAAAGTCTTAATCTCACAGTGGAACATAAGGAAAAATAGGTGTGCACTTGTTCACTCTTTTGAATTATTTGCAAAACATGTCATCATGTCACGTGAATGGAGCCAACGAGCTGAGCGCAGCTGAGCCAGTCCCCAGGCCTGCAGCAGTCAGTCTCTGTCAGTCACATGACTCTGTGACTGCCAGAGCAGCGCAACCGTGTGCTGCTTTACTCTGTGCTATTTATAGCGCTCTGGCTTGACAGCTTCAGGAGGTGCTATAAATGTGTGACTTCGCATTTTAGTACAGTGATGCGGACCACCACACTGAAATGAGTTAGTCCAACCCCTTATGTGTGGTTCTAGGCAGGGCTGAAAATGTCGGAAAAAGCAAGCATTTGGCACTATGGGGCAGATTTACAAGCCCCTTGCGTCACCCGTACGTCATTTTTCCCATATTAAAAAATGACGCAAAATTGGCACAAGGGGCTTGTAAATAAGCCCCTATATATTTTAGCTGAATACATTCTTGTGTCCATTTTGGATGATAGGATGAATTTCACGCTAAAACAATCAATGAAAACCCCAAGAACGAGGCAAATAGAAGATGCTCAGGTTATGATCATTCATGTGGTATCAGTTCGCTCATAAACAGCACATAATATGCAATGTGGCATAATAGTTTAATTTCACGAATTAGGCTCAGCAAGCGCAACGTCAAATTAATACAAGTGCACAAGATTGCCCCAGCATAACATAAACTTCGCCGGGGGCCTAATAAGGTAATCTAAACTCTGAACCCTATGCCGATGACAGAAGGCTTGGGGACCCTAGTGGAGAAAGGAAACACTCAGGGGCAGATTTACAAGCCCCCTGCGCCACCAGTACGTCACTTTTTGTGACGTACTGCTGGCGCAGGGGGCTCCTCTATATTTACAAGGAGAGGAAAAGCCACCCTGCGTGACTTTTCCTCTCCTTGTAAATACCGTCCCTTCACACGCTGCACTTTGCGGTGAAAGGGCGTTCCATGGGTGTTGCAGTGGGTGTTCCCACGCAATACTCATGGAACAGGACTGAACTCCAGAATTACGTGAAATCGTAACTCTGGAGATGCGTCAGTATGCTACGCCACCCTAGAGGTGGCGTAGCGAGGCGCAACGAGGAGAAATGTTTTCATTTCTCCTCGTTTTCCTCTTTCAATGCGTGCTGCATTCTACAGCACGCATTGGAAGAGGAAAATGCCTGTAGTGATTGTTTTTGTGCAGGAAGGTGCCCCTTCCTGCACAAAAGCTAATCTCCCCACGACGCAGGCATCCTTGCACCATGGTGCAAGGGTGCCTGCTCGGCGCATGGCAGCAGTGTGTGCGCCAGCGCAGGGGAAGCACAGAGATGCGACATATTCTTGTAAATATGTCGCATCCCTGTGCTTTCAGACTATCGCAGCACGGCGCAGCAAAATGACTTGCTGCACCGTGCTGCGTTAGTTTAACGTAAATCTGCCCCTCACTGTGCAGGGGCAACAACCCAAGTCTGCTAGACTAGATTTCAAGAAACCAGGATTGTCCTAGTTACCCAAGACCCAACCGTAAAATCATAGTTTTCCCGTAAATAACCACAAATGCCCCTTCACAGGATTTGCAAAGCAAACTTCAAAGCCCAAGGGTACAAAAAGCCATACCTCTTGATCCGAGTGGAAAGATGCAGACCTCATGGAAGCCATAACTCAAACCTGGGTCGCCAAAGATGAGTCGAGATTTCAAGAGTAGAGTGAATGTCACAGTCATAAACCAGAATGGAGTCAGGTCTCCTTGGTCTGACCCAGACAGCAAAGGAGCACATGTTACAAGGAATCCAGAAGAAATTCCACATTCTTCTGATGAGGTTCAGAGGGGGCATACCTCATCATTGCTACCTTGGAAAAATCCTTGTGCGAGATACAGGAACTATTTAATAAATCCAGAGCAGGTAAGAGAGAACAACTGGGAAGAACAACGTTTGGCTCCTAGCCTCTCCAGACATTTCCTGGTTGCATCTAATATTTTGGTTCAGCATCACATCCTCGTTCAGTCAGTGCCTGTCGACCTATTTACCAAAGAGTTACACCCCTGCTTCTAAGGTAGCTCTGCAGAGGTTGGAATTGACATTTAATACAGGAGTTATCTGCCTCATAAAACCTCTGCCACGAATCTTTATAGAGTTCAATTGTTCAGGTCTGCTCTGTCCTTGAAAAACATTGTATTACACTTCTGTTGCCTTCCTAAATTATACCCAATATCCCCATTTATATAACAGAGCCACTCAACCCTGTTTCATTTCTTTTCTATTTTAATATAGCTGTCTCTGTTACGACTTCAGTTTTCGATGAATCATGCATTTTTTATGGCCTGGGATTCATTTTTCCTCTTTTTGCAATAAAATGTGTATTGCGTTTGTAATGCGATATACTTTAATGGCAAATGATCTTGGTGTGTGTAGTTTTACGAAGTTGAGGTGTGACAACCACTTCCCATAATATCCTCTCATATTTCAGCTTCTCGTTCTACCTACAATCAGACTCTCCCCAAGAATGGTTAGCAAAGATATTTGGGGACTAAGATGTGAGAGGGGATTTAGTGAAAATAGCTTGTTTTCAGTTTTCTATGGATTTTCTGTTCTGCAGTTTCTGAAAAAATGTCCCTGAAATCGCATCACTTCCGGATGTGCCTTGCAAGGGCGAAAGTCTACGTCTGCCTGATGTAGTTAGTGATCTCGTCTTGCACTCTGTGCTCTTTCCTCTAAGTGTTCCAGTGGTTATGTTTTTTTAACTAGTGGACTATGATCCCATACAACACCCAGATCCTTCTTTCCTCTTTGGGGTTTAACCGAACTAGCCAACCTCCGGTGAGTTTGTATGAATGTGGGTATTTTGCCTAGTAAGGATAGAGCCTTCTCACTGGTACCCGCATAACATCCCCTGAACCCCAGCCAAAAGCCACATCCCAAATAAAGAGCTGGTCATGAGATGCCTGGCTCCACAGCTGGACCCAAATAAAGAGCTGGGCATGAGATGACTGACTCCACACCTGGACCCAAATAAAGAGCTGGTCATGAGATGTGTGGTTCTACAGCTGGACCCAAATAAAAAGCTGGTCATGAGATGCCTGGCTCCACAGCTGGACCCAAATAAAGGCCTGGTCATGAGATGCCTGGCTCCACAGCTGGACCCTAAAAAAGAGCTGGTCATGAGATGCCATGCTCCACAGCTGGAGCCAAATAAAGAGCTGGTCATGAGATGTCTGGCTCCACAGCTGGACCCAAATAAAGAACTGGTCATGAGATGTCTGGCTCAACAGCTGGAGCTGGTCATGAGATGACTGGCTCCACAGCTGGACCCGAATAAAGTGCTGGTCATGAGATGCCTGGCTCCACAGCTGGACCCAAATAAAGAGCTGGTCATGAGATACCTGGATCCACAGCTGCCCCCAAATAAAGACTTGGTCATTAGATGCCTGACTCCACAGCTGGAGATGGTCATGAAATGCCTGGCTCCACAGCTGGACCCCAATAAAGAGCTGGTCATGAGATGCCTGGCTGCATAGCTGGACCCAAATAAAGAGCTGGTCATGAGATGCCTGGCTCCACAGCTGGGCCCAAATAAAAGCTAGTCATGAGATGCCTGGCTCCACAGCTGGACCCAAATAAAGAGCTGGTCATGAGATGCCTGACTCCACAGCTGGACCCAAACAAAGAGCTGGTCATGAGATGCCTGGCTCCACAGCTGGACCAGAATTAAGAGCTGGTCATGAGATGTTTGTCTCCACAGCTGGAGCTGGTCATGAGATGCACAACTCCACCGCTGGACCCAAATAAAGAGCTAGTCATGAGATGCCTGGCTCCACAGCTGGACCCAAATAAAGAGCTGGTCATGAGATGCCTGGCTCCACAAATGGACCCCAGTAAAGAGCTAGTCATGAGATGCCTAACTCCACAACTGGACCCAAATAAAGAGCTGGTCATGAGATGCTTGGCTCCACAGCTAGACCCAAATAAAGAGCTGGTTGTGAGATGCCTGGCTCCACAGCTGGACCCAAATAAAGAGCTGATCATGAGATTCCTGGCTCCACAGCTGGACCCAAATAAAGAGCTGGGCATGAGATGCCTGGCTCCACAACTGGACCAGAATAAAGAGCTGGTCATGAGATGCCTGGCTCCACAGCTGGAGCTGGTCATGAGAAGCACAGCTCCACAGCTGGACCAAAATAAATAGCTAGTCATGAGATGCCTGGCTCCACAGCTGGACACAAAGAGCTGGTCATGAGATGCCTGGCTCCACAGCTGGACCCCAGTAAAGAGCTTGCCATGAGATGACTCGCTCCACAGCTGGACCCAAAAAAAGAGCTTGTCATGAAATGCCTGGATCCACAGCTGGACCCGAATAAAGAGCTGGTCATGAGATGTCTAGCTCCACAGCTGGAGCTGGTCATGAGATGCACAACTCCACAGCTGGACCCAAATAAAGAGCTAGTCATTAGATGCCTGGCTCAACAGCTGGACTCAAATAAAGAGCTGGTCATGAGATGCCTGGCTTCACAGCTGGAGCTTGTCATGAGATGTCTGGCTCCACAGCTGGACGCCGATAAAGAGTTGGTCATGAGATGCCTAGCTCCACAGCTGG
This sequence comes from Calotriton arnoldi, assembly GCA_963921515.1. Lineage (NCBI taxonomy): Eukaryota > Metazoa > Chordata > Amphibia > Caudata > Salamandridae > Calotriton > Calotriton arnoldi. The sequence continues at coordinate 2,067,608 of CAWUFW010002199.1, forward strand.
ACCCAAATAAAGAGCTGGTCATGAGATGCCTGGCTCTAAGCCGGACCCAAATAAAGAGCTGGTCATGAGATGCCTGGCTCCACAGCGGGAGCTGGTCATGACATGCACGGCTCCACAGCTGGCCCCAAAAAGAGCTGGCCATGAGATGTCTGGCTCAACAGCTGGAGCTGGTCATGAGATGCCTGGCTCCACAGCTGGACCCCAATAAAGAGCTGATCATGAGAGGCCTGGCTTCACAGCTGGACCTAAATAAAGAGCTGGCCATGAGATGCCTGGCTCCACAGCTGGACCCTAAATAAAGAGCTGGTCATGAGATGTCTGGCTCAACAGCTGGAGCTGGTCATAAGATGCCTGGCTCCACAGCTGGACCCAATAAAGAGCTGGTCATGAGATGCCTGGCTCCACAGCTGGACCCAAATAAAGAGCTGGTCATGAGATGCCTGGCTCCTCAGCTGGACCCCAATAAAGAGCTGGTCATGAGATACCTGGCTCCACAGCTGGACCCAAATAAAGAGCTGGTCATGAGATGCCTGGCTCCACAGCTGGACCCAAATAAAGCGATACAAAAGGGGATGATGGACGGAACGTTTGAGCCAATCAAACACTCACCCCCAGTCAACTGATCTGGGTTTAATCCATCATCATTCTTTAGCTCACTCCACCACCCAGTTCAGACATGGCCATATGCAAATCAGTCTGACCCTGTGCCTCATGGGAACAGTCCAGCCCGAACTGCCAAGCCATGTCTTCCCTGGACCGGAAACAAGCATCCTAGGACCGGTTTCTGGCATTCCAGCCGTCATCAGCCAGGCTTGCTTGAATCCAGTGGCAAAGTGAGCAAGGGACCCACGTCTGGGCATACCCCCGCCAACTTAGGGCGAACAAAGCGATACAAAGGGGATGATGGACGGAACGTTTGAGCCAATCAAACACTCACCCCCAGTCAACTGATCTGGGTTTAATCCATCATCATTCTTTAGCTCACTCCACCACCCCAGTTCAGACATGGCCATATGCAAATCAGTCTGACCCTGTGCCTCATGGGAACAGTCCAGCCCGAACTGCCAAGCCATGTCTTCCCTGGACCGGAAACAAGCATCCTAGGACCGGTTTCTGGCATTCCAGCCGTCATCAGCCAGGCTTGCTTGAATCCAGTGGCAAAGTGAGCAAGGGACCCACGTCTGGGCATACCCCGCCAACTAGGGCGAACAAGCGATACAAAAGGGGATGATGGACGGAACGTTTGAGCCAATCAAACACTCACCCCCAGTCAACTGATCTGGGTTTAATCCATCATCATTCTTTAGCTCACTCCACCACCCCAGTTCAGACATGGCCATATGCAAATCAGTCTGACCCTGTGCCTCATGGGAACAGTCCAGCCCGAACTGCCAAGCCATGTCTTCCCTGGACCGGAAACAAGCATCCTAGGACCGGTTTCTGGCATTCCAGCCGTCATCAGCCAGGCTTGCTTGAATCCAGTGGCAAAGTGAGCAAGGGACCCACGTCTGGGCATACCCGCCAACTTAGGGCGAACAAAGCGATACAAAGGGGATGATGGACGGAACGTTTGAGCCAATCAAACACTCACCCCAGTCAACTGATCTGGGTTTAATCCATCATCATTCTTTAGCTCACTCCACCACCCCAGTTCAGACATGGCCATATGCAAATCAGTCTGACCCTGTGCCTCATGGGAACAGTCCAGCCCGAACTGCCAAGCCATGTCTTCCCTGGACCGGAAACAAGCATCCTAGGACCGGTTTCTGGCATTCCAGCCGTCATCAGCCAGGCTTGCTTGAATCCAGTGGCAAAGTGAGCAAGGGACCCACGTCTGGGCATACCCCCGCCAACTTAGGGCGAACAAGCGATACAAAGGGGATGATGGACGGAACGTTTGAGCCAATCAAACACTCACCCCAGTCAACTGATCTGGGTTTAATCCATCATCATTCTTTAGCTCACTCCACCACCCCAGTTCAGACATGGCCATATGCAAATCAGTCTGACCCTGTGCCTCATGGGAACAGTCCAGCCCGAACTGCCAAGCCATGTCTTCCTGGACCGGAAACAAGCATCCTAGGACCGGTTTCTGGCATTCCAGCCGTCATCAGCCAGGCTTGCTTGAATCCAGTGGCAAAGTGAGCAAGGGACCCACGTCTGGGCATACCCCGCCAACTTAGGGCGAACAAGCGATACAAAGGGGATGATGGACGGAACGTTTGAGCCAATCAAACACTCACCCCCAGTCAACTGATCTGGGTTTAATCCATCATCATTCTTTAGCTCACTCCACCACCCCAGTTCAGACATGGCCATATGCAAATCAGTCTGACCCTGTGCCTCATGGGAACAGTCCAGCCCGAACTGCCAAGCCATGTCTTCCCTGGACCGGAAACAAGCATCCTAGGACCGGTTTCTGGCATTCCAGCCGTCATCAGCCAGGCTTGCTTGAATCCAGTGGCAAAGTATCGCTTTGTTCGCCCTAAGTTGGCGGGGGTATGCCCAGACGTGGGTCCCTTGCTCACTTTGCCACTGGATTCAAGCAAGCCTGGCTGATGACGGCTGGAATGCCAGAAACCGGTCCTAGGATGCTTGTTTCCGGTCCAGGAAGACATGGCTTGGCAGTTCGTGCTGGACTGTTCCCATGAGGCACAGGGTCAGACTGATTTGCATATGGCCATGTCTGAACTGGGGTGGTGGAGTGAGCTAAAGAATGATGATGGATTAAACCCAGATCAGTTGACTGGGGGTGAGTGTTTGATTGGCTCAAACGTTCCGTCCATCATCCCCTTTGTATCGCTTGTTCGCCCTAAGTTGGCGGGGATGCCCAGACGTGGGTCCCTTGCTCACTTTGCCACTGGATTCAAGCAAGCCTGGCTGATGACGGCTGGAATGCCAGAAACCGGTCCTAGGATGCTTGTTTCCGGTCCAGGGAAGACATGGCTTGGCAGTGTCGTGCTGGACTGTTCCCATGAGGCACAGGGTCAGACTGATTTGCATATGGCCATGTCTGAACTGGAGTGGTGGAGTGAGCTAAAGAATGATGATGGATTAAACCCAGATCAGTTGACTGGAGGTGAGTGTTTGATTGGCTCAAGCGTTCCGTCCATCATCCCCTTTGTATCGAACTTGTTCGCCCTAAGTTGGCGGGGTATGCCCAGACGTGGATCCCTTGCTCACTTTGCCACTGGATTCAAGCAAGCCTGGCTGATGACGGCTGGAATGCCAGAAACCGGTCCTAGGATGCTTGTTTCCGGTCAGGAAGACATGGCTTGGCAGTTCGTGCTGGACTGTTCCCATGAGGCACAGGGTCAGACTGATTTGCATATGGCCATGTCTGAACTGGAGTGGTGGAGTGAGCTAAAGAATGATGATGGATTAAACCCAGATCAGTTGACTGGGGGTGAGTGTTTGATTGGCTCAAACGTTCCGTCCATCATCCCCTTTGTATCAGCTTGTTCGCCCAAGTTGGCGGGGTATGCCCAGACGTGGGTCCCTTGCTCACTTTGCCACTGGATTCAAGCAAGCCTGGCTGATGACGACTGGAATGCCAGAAACCGGTCCTAGGATGCTTGTTTCCGGTCCAGGAAGACATGGCTTGGCAGTTCGTGCTGGACTGTTCCCATGAGGCACAGGGTCAGACTGATTTGCATATGGCCATGTCTGAACTGGGGTGGTGGAGTGAGCTAAAGAATGATGATGGATTAAACCCAGATCAGTTGACTGGAGGTGAGTGTTTGATTGGCTCAAACGTTCCGTCCATCATCCCCTTGTATCAGCTTTGTTCGCCCTAAGTTGGCGGGGTATGCCCAGACGTGGGTCCCTTGCTCACTTTGCCACTGGATTCAAGCAAGCCTGGCTGATGGCGGCTGGAATGCCAGAACCGGTCCTAGGATGCTTGTTTCGGTCCAGGGAAGACATGGCTTGGCAGTTCGTGCTGGACTGTTCCCATGAGGCACAGGGTCAGACTGATTTGCATATGGCCATGTCTGAACTGGGGTAGTGGAGTGAGCTAAAGAATGATGATGGATTAAACCCAGATCAGTTGACTGGGGGTGAGTGTTTGATTGGCTCAAACGTTCCGTCCATCATCCCCTTTGTATAACTTGTTACGCCCTAAGTTGGCGGGGTATGCCCAGGCGTGGGTCCCTTGCTCACTTTGCCACTGGATTCAAGCAAGCCTGGCTGATGGCGGCTGGAATGCCAGAAACCGGTCCTAGGATGCTTGTTTCGGTCCAGGAAGACATGGCTTGGCAGTTCGTGCTGGACTGTTCCCATGAGGCACAGGGTCAGACTGATTTGCATATGGCCATGTCTGAACTGGGGTGGTGGAGTGAGCTAAAGAATGATGATGGATTAAACCCAGATCAGTTGACTGGGGGTGAGTGTTTGATTGGCTCAAACGTTCCGTCCATCATCCCCTTTTGTATCGCTTTGTTCAGCCCTAAGTTGGCGGGTATGCCCAGACGTGGGTCCCTTGCTCACTTTGCCACTGGATTCAAGCAAGCCTGGCTGATGACGGCTGGAATGCCAGAAACCGGTCCTAGGATGCTTGTTTCCGGTCCAGGGAAGACATGGCTTGGCAGTTCGTGCTGGACTGTTCCCATGAGGCACAGGGTCAGACTGATTTGCATATGGCCATGTCTGAACTGGGGTGGTGGAGTGAGCTAAAGAATGATGATGGATTAAACCCAGATCAGTTGACTGGGGGTGAGTGTTTGATTGGCTCAAACGTTCCGTCCATCATCCCCTTTTGTATCGCTTTGTTGGACCCAAATAAAGAGCTGGTCATGAGATGCCTGGCTCCACAGCTGGACCGGAATAAAGAGCTGGTGGTGAGATGTCTGGCTCCACAGCTGGACCCAAATAAAGAGCTAGTCATGAGATGCCTAGCTCCACAGCTGGACCCAAATAAAGAACTGGTTGTGAGATGTCTGGCTTCACAGCTGGACCCAAATAAAGAGCTGGTCATGAGATGCCTAGCTCCGCTGGATCCAAATAAAGAGCTGGTCATGAGATGCCTAGCTCCACAGCTGGACCCAAATAAAGAGCTGGTCGTGAGATGTTTGGCTCCACAGCTGGAGATGGTCATGACATGCAAAGCTCCACAGCTGGACCCAAAAAAGAGCTGGTCATGAGATGTCTGGCTCAACAGCTGGAGTTGATCATGAGATGTCTGGCTCCTCACCTGGACCCAAATAAAGAGATGGTCATGAGATATCTGGCTCCACAGCTGGAATACTTATCAGGTAACATCTCAAATGAGGTTCCCAAGTTCTGATCTCAAGGACGTCAAGTAAAAAGCTCTCTCTTCTGGTTAACTGACTGGCAAAACATTCAACCAATGCATTATGCTGATTTGGAGCTCGACCCAGTTCCCCCTAATCTGAATAAATGCTCAACTCCTTTAGTTAGTGTTTTGAAGCCCTACGCACTGATAACCGGAGTAGACTTGAACAGTGCTTCCTGGAGGTTGGAGCTTGTTGCTGCCATTGGCACAGTGGAAGAGTTCTGCATGTTTCAAACCTGACTTGCCTTTCCTCAAACTCAAGAGTGTATCTGTTGAGTGGAGACACCTTGTCAGAAGTAGGACTGGGCAGAGCCCACAAAGTCGCGCTCCGCGGAGCTCCGCGAAGTGCAGAAAAAACTTTGCTGAGCTACACAGAGTTCATCGATTTGCAGAGTCTGTTGCATCGCACTATTCACGCTGATTTTTGGCATCAGGAGTTTCTCCCGGGCTGTAAAATGAGCGTGAACAGCATCACATGGAGTGCCAGAGGGCACTGCTTCTTTCTGCTGCTCGAGTAGATTTTCTACACGAGCAGCAGCTTCCTCCACAAGAGCGGTAGCGACCTGCTGTGACCCCTGCGTTCAGAATGCTCGCCGGGAGCTGGTTAAGTGTGCGAGTTCTCTCGCTCGCCAACTTACTATTGGCAAACCACATGAGAGAAATTTTTTTTGCTCTGTGCCGCTTCACAGAGCTTTTGGAAACTCCCCGCAGAGTGGGCAAGACTCCGTGAACTTCACCTGTGGAGCGGACTTCTTCACCCACCCTTAGTCAGTAGAAGTTCAGTGGCCAGCCCTAGCTCGCCTCCCTGTTTCAACCAGAGGTCATGACTCTAGTCGCAGTGATGATCAGTAGGAAATTTCTTCTACACATTCACAGGCACCTATCATCTACCCTAGCCAAGGTATAAACTTGCAAATAGAACAAGCGTTGGTAATGCATCGGTTTCGCGTATGTAATGAATAAAGAGCTATTTTCATCAATCATCGTCCGAGATAAGGAAAGAGCTCCCTGACAGACAACATGTTAGTGAAGAGGATGTGGCGCAGTGGCCAGAACTGCTGACTCAAGAGCTGGGAGTCCCGAGTCTCAGCGGCGCCACGCAACACCATGTGATTCTATGCAAATCACTTAATCTCTCTGGGTGATAAATTGTTATATAAATATGCTGCAATAGTAAAAGGCAAAAAATCATTAAAATATAGTTCCACCAAAGCAGATGTTAACAGTATTTCAGGAAATTGATAAGAGTAGCAGACGAGTAACAAGCATTGGTAAATGCAGGAAAATATGCTACAGCCAATAGAAATGGAGGAAAGGTAAGTGGCACGCACAGGAACCAATGAGAAGGCAGGAAAGAGATGAGGCGAGATGTAAGTCCCTTTTAAGTTTATATTAAAAACAATAGATTTCTCAAGCACAGCGCAAGCGATGTGCAGGCGAAACCTAAGAGTGATGATATGCTCTAGGGTTAACGATGAGGCACACAGGCCAGTCTCTGACAAAACTGTGCTCTTTTGCCTTTGTGTCAGATGAGTTTTATGTCCCACCCTTCCTACAGGTGATCTTTTGATTTCCAGTCATTTTCAGAAATAGTGTTCTTATTTATTTCTTTTGTATTGTGTATTAAGCCATCAGACCAGACTTTTCTTATATAAAAGCATAACTTTTACTTAACATTTAGACAAGAGAAAATAATCCCAAAGATATGGAAGGGAAAATATTCTGCCTGGTTAGGGAGGTTCAGTTTGTAAAGCAGAGGCTATGACACCGATGCATCATAACACTGCCAGTCGGGATTGTGGAAAAATGAAAAGCAAAGAGAGGAGTGGAGGAGTAGAAGCCAGTCACAGATGCTTTGATTGAGTCCATTTGTCCGTGCTGACCCATATCTTTTTTCCTATTTTCCAATGGATCGAATATGGTTCAATGGTAATTGTCTGACAAGGCATTGCATCAGTTTCCTGAACCTGTTCCTCATTGATGCTTAAGAAGCCATCAAATTACCTGTAGGACTCTTCCATGGCCAGGTAAGAGCTCCCACAGGAATCCCAACCACCTTCTCGGCATGGTAGGTAGTATAGGGACAATAATGGGCGGCCTGCTTACAGACTAATGACCAATCCTCTTCTTGCCAGGGGCAGAAATTTAATTTTTTGTCTTTTCACTTTGTTAATTCTGTGCCTAGCACAATCTTCAAAACTGAAAATAGATTTCCAGGAGGTGAGTAAGATTTTGAAACAAAAGAGCTTGAAAATGCAAAGTGCCAAATAGATGTAATAGTTCATGGTTGACTGGGACCTTGGCATAATTTCATGGAAGCAGCGATGGAATGGAAGTTGGGTAGGCCAAGTGGGTCACACCACTCAAACTTTCTGCCTTCTAGTCTAGTCAATTTTTTGGAGCCCCATATCCTCCAGTGGCCAAAGGAAATATAAGCTAAGGCTAGCAAGGGTCACTTGAAGTTGGAGACGTCATCCTCGAGATCCTGCTGAAGCCTTCAGATAAGTTAAGAGCGAGACAAATCAGGATGGCTAAGCTGCTGAGGTTGCTTCACTGCTAGAGTATATGTGCCACCTCACCCTGGTCCAAGATTTTACCACGGTTTTACCCTTGGACTTTCCCACTTTTTTCAATGTCGAAATCCTCCAGTCAAGCACGGATTCATGAGAGCAGATTCCTTCACCACTATATCCAACCAAAACCTTTTTCTTCTTAACAAAAATTTCTGAATAGGATAAACCTAAACATGGAGTGTTGGTCCTCCCTTGGCAGGCCACAGCACCTTGTCTCAATCCAGAAGTCTCCACCTGCTGGGAAGGTTCCTCCAAGTCACTCCTGCAGCTCTCGGGTCCTTAGGTTAGGCTTCTAGGCATCAGGTCTCGCTCCAGCCAGGATTACAGCAGGACACCAGCAGCGGCCAGTGCAGGTAAGCTCAGTGGGCTGGGGCAGGGCGCTGCGGGGGGATGTCGACAGACAACGGAATAGGAGGTATTTATTTATTTGATTAGTCCTATTTGGTCATCTATCATCATCCCTCTCGCCCCGCCACACCCCACCGCCCCACTGCGCTTACCTGCACCGATCGCTGCTGTAGGACACAGTCTGCAGTGGTCAGTTGGACCTTCTTGAAGTCAAGGGACCTTCAGCTTTTTATGTCCCTGACACAAGTATTAGGAGGCCAACCACTTGACTCCTGGAGAGCACTTTGAATCCCTGGGTGCCAGCGGGAGTTAGGAGTCCTATGGTCTTCTTTCTTCCAGCTTTCCAGCAGAGTCTCCTTTGTTCAAGATGTTTTCTTCTAAGGACCAGGAAAGCTTTGAAGAGGTGACAGTGAGATGTCAGTCTTATCTTGGCGCTACCCAGGGGCGGCTCCTCCATTATGGCAGAGGAGCATCGCCCCACTGCTGAAACCAGTAGACATAGGTCAAATAAAAAGATAATAAAGCAATTAATAAAACTGCTTTATTATCATTTTATTTTACAACAGAGCTGCAGCCAAGTCTTGAGGGCGGGGCCATCCTCTGAGGGACAGCAGCAGTAGGAGTAGTGGGCACAGGGCACTGCAAGTTGGCATGTCAATTCGGCTGGCTGTCTAAGGATGGCCAAAACGACATGCGCACTTTGATATCTCCAGGCTGTTGCTTGGAGATATCAGCAGGGCTCAGGAGCACAGGCTCTCAGGTCCTGCTGTAGTGTGAAACCAGCCCCCTCCACCCAATCCCAGTGCTTCTCTCATGCTGGGTAATACCAGCATGAGAGCAGCATCTGGATTGGAGTCTGGGAGCCTGTGTGTGCATCTTCGGGAGCTGAAGAGGCTTCGGGGTGGCGAGGCGTCGAGGTGGCGAGTGGCAGGTTGCAGGCAAGTTTTATTTTTATGTCCCCCGTGCTGCCTCACCACTTTTCCCTGCTTGCGGCTGCCACTGGCACTACCCAGTGATTGCAGAATTCCCTACACCGAATCTTGGCCACTTTCTTGCAGAACTTCAATTTCCTTTTTCTGGATCTCTTCTCTCACTTTATTGCACGCCTTCCCAGAGTCCCTCGGGCAAAATGGTCCTAGCCTCCTACCAGATGCAGGAGACTAGTTCTTCTCTTTAGCCACTTTTTTATGGAGATGAGGTGTCCTCCATTCTGTTAATACTAGAACTGTTTTTCCTCCTTTTGGGAAAACATACAGAAAGTCTACTGTGGCTCTGGGAAGCAGTGATTGAAATTCCTGATAGCCCCATTTGGGCTTCTCACTTCAAAGGCGAGCTGTGAAATTGATAATTTGTGTTGCCAACTGTTCCAGCAGATGGATCCCCACTGAAACCAGGAAGACCGTCACCCAGGCACTCGTCACCAGCCGACTGGACTATGGGAACACCCTCTACGCCGGAACCACAGCCAAACTTCAAAAAAGACTCCAGCGCATCCAGAACGCCTCCGCACGACTCATCCTGGACATCCCCCGACACAGCCACATCACCGGACACCTGAAAGACCTGCACTGGCTCCCCGTCAGCAAGAGAATCACGTTCAGACTCCTCACCCACGCACACAAGGCCCTCCACGACCTGGGCCCCAAGTACCTCAACGACCGCATGACCTTCTACACGCCCACCCGCCAGCTACGATCAGCCAGCCACGCCCTCGCCACCGTACCACGCATCCGCAGAGCCACCGCCGGAGGAAGATCCTTCTCCTACCTGGCAGCCAAGACCTGGAACTCCCTCCCCACTCACCTTCGGCGAACCCAGGACCATCTCTCCTTCAGGAAGCAGCTCAAGACCTGGCTGTTCGAGCAGTAACTTACCCCTCCCCCAGCGCCTTGAGACCCTCCCGGGTGAGTAGCGCGCTCTATAAATGCCGTGATTGATTGATTGATTGGTTCCTGCCACTCAATGGGTTTTCTCTGCTACATGGCCTCTGCTAATACCACTCCTGCCTTCCTGATGCCCGGTGACAATGATTAGTCTTCCAGGAGGAGGATCATTAACAGCCAGCCAGGAATGTGTATTCAGTCTCTGTGAACGAAAGAAGGGGGTATGGTCGCACTCTGTATTACTCTGTGGGTTATCCAGGTAAAACAATGTAATTAACGGTCATCGGGTTTGGGTGCTTCAGAGGGTCACCTTTGTCCAACAGGTGAGAAATCACAACTAGGAACTGAAAAGCTCTTCACTCGGGAAGAGACAGCTCTGATGTGCACTCCTGTGCGCAACGGAATGCGCTTTATAATGTAGAAAATAAGTTTTTTACGACAATGGTACAAGAAGTTTCCAAAACTGAGTTTTATTCACTCATAGTCCAACTATTATCAAATATTGTCTCGTGTATCAACATGCAACGACGTTTGATACTGTAGATTTTTACATATTTTCCTTGTTTTCAAAATTATCTGGTCACAGAAACGTGTTATCCCCGATGCATTTCGGGTCCTACCCTTCTTCAGGGGGCGTGAGTTTCTATAAAAAATCCTGATATGCATATATGTCAAGAGCTGAGAGCACCAAACTGTCTAAATTACAATCTCAATCAATCAATCAAGCATTTGTATAGCGCGCTACTCACCCGGGGGGTCTCAAGGCGCTAGGGGGAGGGGGGTCCGCTACTGTTCGAACAGCCAGGTCTTGAGTTGCTTCCTGAAGGAGAGGTGGTCTTGGGTCAGGCGGAGGTGGATGGGTAGGGAGTTCCACGTCTTGGCAGCCAGGTAGGAGAAGGATCTTCCTCCCGTTGTGGCTCTTCGGATGCGGGGGACGGCAGCGAGGGCGTGGTTGGTCGATCGTAGCTGGCGGGTGGGAGTGTAGAAGGTCAGACGGTCGTTGAGGTATCTGGGGCCTTGGTTGTGGAGAGCTTTGTGTGCGTGGGTGAGGAGTCGGAACGTGATTCTCTTGCTGACGGGGAGCCAGTGCAGGTCTCTCAGGTGTCCGGCGATGTGGCTGTGTCGGGGGATGTCCAGGATGAGTCGAGCTGAGGCGTTCTGGATGCGTTGGAGTCTTTTCTGAAGTTTGGCTGTGGTTCCGGCGTAGAGGGAGTTGCCGTAGTCCAGTCGGCTGGTGACGAGGGCCTGGGTGACCGTCTTCCTGGTTTCGGTGGGGATCCACCGGAAGATCTTCCGCAGCATGCGTAGGATGTTGAAGCAAGACGAGGAGACGGCGTTGACTTGTCTGGTCATTGAGAGGGAGGAGTCCAGGATGAAGCCCAGGTTGCGTGCGTGGTCCGTTGGTTTGGGTGCGTTGCCCAGGGCAGGGGGCCACCAGGAGTCGTCCCAGGCGGAGGGTGATGATCCTAGGATGAGGACTTCCGTCTTATCTGAGTTCAGTTTCAGGCGGCTGTTCCTCATCCACTCGGCTACGTCCTTCATCCCTTCATGTAGGTTGGTTTTGGCGGTTGTGGGGTCGTTGGTGAGGGAGAGGATCAGCTGGGTGTCGTCGGCGTAGGAGATGATGTTGAGGTTGTGTTGGCGTGCGATGGCTGCGAGGGGCTCATGTAGACGTTGAAGAGGGTGGGGCTGAGTGATGATCCTTGTGGTACGCCGCAGATGACTTCGGTGGCCTCGGAACTGAACGGGGGGAGGCGGACTCTCTGGGTTCTTCCGGCGAGGAAGGAGATGATCCACTCCAGTGCCTTCTCTTGGATTCCGACGTTGTTCAGGCGTTGCACTAGGGTGCGGTGGCAGACTGTGTCGAACGCTGCGGAGAGGTCCAGGAGGATGAGGGCCGCTGTTTCCCCGTTGTCGAGCAGGGCTCGGATGTCGTCGGTGGCTGAGATGAGGGCGGTCTCGGTGCTGTGGTTGGCCCGGAAGCCGGACTGTGAGTGGTCGAGGGATCCATTCGTCTCGATGAAGGCGGCCAGTTGTCTGTTGACGGTCTTCTCGATGACTTTGGCAGGAAAAGGAAGGAGCGAGATGGGGCGGTAGTTTTTGAGGTCGGTGGGGTCCGCTGACGGTTTCTTCAGTAGGGCGCAGAGTTCGGCGTGCTTCCAGCTCTCTGGGAAGGTGGCGGTGTCGAAGGAGGTGTTGATGATGTCCCGGAGGTGGGGTGCGATGACGGCGTCGGCCTTGTTGAAGATGTGGTGAGGGCAGGGGTCGGTTGGTGATCCGGAGTGGATGGAGTTCATCGTGCGGATAGTGTCTTCGGTGTTGATCGGGGTCCAGGCTCGGAGGGTGGAGGTGGGGGACGTTGGAACGGTTGTAGGGTACGTCGGCTGTGTGCTGAAACTGTTGTGTATGTCTGCGATCTTGCTGTGGAAGAACGAGGCGAGCGAGTTGCAGAGGTCTTGCGAGGGGGTGATGTAGTTGTTTCCGGCGCTGGGGTTCGAGAGCTCTTTGACGATGATGAAGAGTTCCTTGCTGTTGTGGGCGTTGTTGTCCAGTCGTTCCTTGAATGCGGTTTTCTTGGTGGTGTGGATCAGCTGGTGGTGTTTTCGGGTGGCGTGTTTGAGGGTGGTCATGTTGTCTGCAGTCGGGTCTCTGCGGCATGCTTTCTCGAGGGCCCGGCAGTTCTTCTTGGATTTCTTGAGTTCGTCGGTGAACCAGGGTGCTTTCTTGTTGCCGGGTCTGATTGGGGGGGTCTTCAATGGGGCGAGGAATCTGAAGTGTTGTGAAAGGGTGAGGGAACCAATGTTCAGTGAGGAAACGTGAAACAACTCGATTAAACAAGGTGCAAAAAGTTCCAATGGTTGATAACCTACTTAATCAAATAGAAAAATAACCCAGTGTGCAAAAGTGCCAAAAATATAAGAGTGTAAAAACGACTGAAACTAAACTAAAATGAAAAAAATGAAAAAATGAATGGTGACAGTCTATTTTACGGGAACTGAAAAAGACGTGCAACAAAGAAAAACACCAGGAAAGTGACATGAGTACCAAATTCTATATCGTGCCGGACTGTGGGAACGAGGATAGAACCAGCATATTCTGAAGTAAACACGTAGACAAAAGGGAAACAGGAGAAAGCCGAATTTTCTAAACAAATATTGCCGGACTGTGGAAACAAGAATAAAACCAGCGTGTACCAAAGTGAAAACGTAGACTAAAGAGAGACAAGAAAAAGCAAATACCTGTGCAAAGATTGTAGAAACTCTACTGTCGGCGTCTCGATGAGAAGTGAAACTCCTCCATTACAGATAGGCGCTAAAGTATAAGAGCGTGATCCGGAACTACAAGCGGTGTAACCCCGGTGAAGAGAAGAAAGCGAAAGAGGACTACACTGTAACCTTAGTGACCCTGGACGCTGGCTAGCGTTCCTGGAAACAAGTGAAAATAACTAAATACGACTGATGTAATTTGGTGAACGGGGAAATAATACTGTGAGAATGTTAAGAGAATGACAAGAGAGAACTAAAAAGAATCGTGAACACTATAACACATACCAGTGTAACCCAGTAATAAATGTGACGTGGGAGTAGAACAAAATGATCCGAACAAAAGAAAATAAAGAGCCTATACATTCGGAGTAACATGGAAAACAGGGAGCTTCTGGATGATGCTGGCAGAAATACACACATTCTTGACCAAGTGACAGTGTGTAAGTGCATAAAATAGGCAGGAGAATGCGTGCTACGTGAAAGACAATACTAAACTATAAACAACATTGAACAACAATAAAAAATAGATAGAAGAAAGAAAGTGAAAATGCATAAATTCATAGGTAACATGGAAATGTACTTATAGCTACACAGGAAAAGGATATACAACAGGGTTAGACAGGATAAGGTTAAGAGAAAGACACGGAGGAAAATGTACAGTCTTTCATTTAACCCCTTAGGGTGTATGGAGTTCAATCTGTATATCCAGAGAGTTTCTCGTTGTAATAGAAACTTCTTATTGTCTCTCCCTTCCAAGTTCGTAATCTGTTCCAATATGGTATAGCGCAGTTGGCTGATGTTATGATTTCTTTCAGCAAAGTGAACAGCTACGGTGGATTTTTGATTTTTCGTGCGTATGTTGCTTTTATGTTCGGTTAAACGCACTTTTATTTTTCGTTCAGTCTTGCCCATGTAAGGCAATCCACATGGACATTTTAGAAGATACACAACATTATTGCTGTCACAAGTGGCGTTAACTTTAAGTTTAATGGAAGTTCCTTGAGTGGGATGAGTCAGTGTAGAACCTTTTATAATATTATTGCAATGTCCACAATTGTAACATGGGATAGTTCCTTTATACGTTTGGCCCTTGGCTTTTGGTTGTGTGTTAAGTAATTGTTTCAAATTTTTTGTACGTTGGTACGCAAAGATAGGTGTAGATTGAAAGATTCCGTTGAAATCTGTTTCTGCCTGTAATAACGGCCAGTATTTTAATATAGTTTGTTTGATTTTATGGCTTTGAATAGAAAATTTGGACACGAACACTGGTCGTTCTTGTTGCTTCGGCATGTTACTTTTGGGTACCAAGAGCTGAGTTCTCTGTGTGGAAGCAGCTCTGTTGCTTGCTTCTTGTATAACCGATTTTGGGTAAGCTGTGTCTTGAAATTTAGTTCTGAAATTTTCACTCTGAAATTGATATAAGTGATCAGTAGATGAAATGCGTTTGGCTCGTAACAATTGAGATTATGGTAGATGTTTCTTAAGGCTCGTTTGTTGGAAGCTGGAATAATGTAGGTAATTATTGTGGTCAGTAGGTTTGGTATACACACTAGTAACCAGTTCATTGTTTTGCAAGGTAATGTGTCAACATCAAGGAAAGCGATGGAATTCTTGCTGATGGTGTGAGGAAATTGGATTCGATCATCCACGGTATTAAGTTGAATTAGTGCCATGATAAGATCTTGTTCGTCACCCTTCCAAATGAGGAATATGTCATCTATATATCTGTAAAAGATAACGAGATTATTCTTCCAAATAGGTTTAGATAGAATGTATTCCAACTCGTAATGGTGCATGAACAAATTTGCATATGCCAGGGCAGCACAATTGCCCATGGCTACTCCTGATAATTGTAAAAAATATTTCTCATCCCAGGTAAAATAACTGTGGTGAAGAGTAAATTGCATAAGTTCCATCAGGAATACTTTCAAATCTTGGTTCTTATCAGTGTTGACAAGGAATGATTCCATAGCTTGTAGGCCCAGATCGTGAGGTATCGAAGTATACAATGACTGAACGTCAATGGTACATAAGATGAAATTTGCGTGTTTATCTAAATTAATGTGATTGATTTTAATCAGGAAATCTGAGGTGTCCTGTAAATATGTGGTCATTTGTTGTACACTTTTTTGAAGATGTCTGTCAATGTATTTGCCGATAGGTTCATGTAATGAATTCCGGGTACTGACAATTGGTCGGAACGGCGGGTTGTTTCGATTTTTATGAATCTTTGGAGCCATATATAGGTATGGGGTGCTTGGGTACTCTTTGATTAGGTACTTTTTGTCACGTTCCGTGATAGTTCCCATGGTAGTGGCCTGCTCTACAATGGTCCTTAATACTTGACTGAATTCCTTGGTAGGGTTAGATTGTAATTCCATATACAGGGTTTGATTGAAAACATGAGTCTGGTGTGGTAGAATTCTCTGTCCAATATAACGAGTGCTCCTCCTTTGTCAGCCTGACAACATTTGATGTCGTTGTTGTTAGCTAATTGAGTGATAGAGTTCAGCTCGTGCTTGGTAAGATTAGAACGGTAGCGTGCTTTGTTTTTAAAGATTTTATGTAGGTCATTTTGAACCACTGTTTCAAAGGTGTCCAAAATCTTATGGCTGGTAGGAGCCAGAAAGGTACTTGTGGGTCTAAGGTCCATCAAAGTGCTTTGTTCAACCATGGATTTAGGGTCTACGACATTCATGAAAAAATGTCCAAAAGTAACATGCCGAAGCAACAAGAACGACCAGTGTTCGTGTCCAAATTTTCTATTCAAAGCCATAAAATCAAACAAACTATATTAAAATACTGGCCGTTATTACAGGCAGAAACAGATTTCAACGGAATCTTTCAATCTACACCTATCTTTGCGTACCAACGTACACAAAATTTGAAACAATTACTTAACACACAACCAAAAGCCAAGGGCCAAACGTATAAAGGAACTATCCCATGTTACAATTGTGGACATTGCAATAATATTATAAAAGGTTCTACACTGACTCATCCCACTCAAGGAACTTCCATTAAACTTAAAGTTAACGCCACTTGTGACAGCAATAATGTTGTGTATCTTCTAAAATGTCCATGTGGATTGCCTTGCGTGGGCAAGACTGAACGAAAAATAAAAGTGCGTTTAACCGAACATAAAAGCAACATACGCACGAAAAATCAAAAATCCACCGTAGCTGTTCACTTTGCTGAAAGAAATCATAACATCAGCCAACTGCGCTATACCATATTGGAACAGATTACGAACTTGGAAGGGAGAGACAATAAGAAGTTTCTATTACAACGAGAAACTTTCTGGATATACAGATTGAACTCCATACACCCTAAGGGGTTAAATGAAAGACTGGAATTTAGTAGCTTTGTTTAATTTTGCCTGTACATTTTCCTCCGTGTCTTTCTCTTAACCTTATCCTCTCTAACCCTGTTGTATATCCTTTTCCTGTGTAGCTATAAGTACATTTCCATGTTACCTATGAATTTATGCATTTTCACTTTCTTTCTCCTATCTATTTTTTATTGTTGTTCAATGTTGTTTATAGTTTAGTATTGTCTTTCACGTAGCACGCATTCACCTGCCTATTCTATGCACTTACACACTGTCACTTTGTCAAGAATGTGTGTATTTCTGCCAGCATCATCCAGAAGCTCCCTGTTTTCCATGTTACTCCGATTGTATAGGCTCTTTATTTTCTTTTGTTCGGATCATTTTGTTCTACTCCCACGTCACATTTATTACTGGGTTACACTGGTATGTGTTATAGTGTTCACGATTCTTTTTAGTTCTCTCTTGTCATTCTCTTAACATTCTCACAGTATTATTTCCCCGTTCACCAAATTACATCAGTCGTATTTAGTTATTTTCACTTGTTTCCAGGAACGCTAGCCAGCGTCCAGGGTCACTAAGATTACAGTGTAGTCCTCTTTCGCTTTCTTCTCTTCACCGGGGTTACACCGCTTGTAGTTCCGGATCACGCTCCTATACTTTAGCGCCTATCTGTAATGGAGGAGTTTCACTTCTCAACGAGACGCCGACAGTAGAGTTTCTACTATCTTTGCACAGGTATTTGCTTTTTCTTGTCTCTCTTTAGTCTACGTTTTCACTTTGGTACACGCTGGTTTTATTCTTGTTTCCACAGTCCGGCAATATTTGTTTAGAAAATTCGGCTTTCTCCTGTTTCCCTTTTGTCTACGTGTTTACTTCAGAATACGCTGGTTCTATCCTCGTTCCCACATCCGGCACGATATAGAATTTGGTACTCATGTCACTTTCCTGGTGTTTTTCTTTGTTGAACGTCTTTTTCAGTTCCCGTAAAATAGACTGTCACCATTCATTTTTTCATTTTTTTCATTTTTTTCTCTCTCATTTTTTTCATTTTTAGTTTAGTTTCAGTCGTTTTTACACTCTTATATTTTTGGCACTTTTGCACACTGGGTTATTTTTCTATTTGATTAAGTAGGTCATCAACCATTGGAACTTTTTGCACCTTGTTTAATCGAGTTGTTTCACGTTTCCTCACTGAACATTGGTTCCCTCACCCTTTCACAACAATTCATTTTGTAATTTAGACAGTTTGGTGCTCTCAGCTCTTGACATATATGCATATCATGATTTTTTATAGAAACGCACGTCCCCTGAAGAAGGGTAGGACCCGAAATGCATCGGGGATAACACGTTTCTGTGACCAGATAATTTTGAAAACAAGGAAAATATGTAAAAATCTACAGTATCAAACGTCGTTGCATGTTGATACACGAGACAATATTTGATAATAGTTCAATCAATCAATCAATCACAGAATTTGTAGAGTGCACTACTTACCCGCGAGGGTCTCAAGGCGCTGGGGAGAAAAAAGGGGGGGGGTGCTGCTACTGGTCGAACAGCCAGTTCTTGAGTAGCCTCCTGAAGGTCAGCAGGTCTTGGGTCTGTCGTAGGCTTAGTGGAAGGGTGTTCCAGGTCTTGGCGGCGAGGTGTGAGAAGGATCTGCCACCAGTGGTTGTTCTTTGAATGCGAGGGACGGTGGCGAGTAACCCTGGGCATAATACTTTGCTACGCTCACGGAGCATGCAAAGTTTGTGTTACTACGCACTACGCAAATTGCATGTAGCAGAATAAAAAACTCTGCTAATCAACGTAGCGTAGCATAGCATAGCAGCAGTATATTAAACACATACAAATGCTTTGTTAAAGCAATTTTCTATGCTAAAAAGCATATAACAAATTCACAAAAGTGAACTTTGACAATGAAAATATCAAGCAATGAGAGAGGTGATGATTTTGGGTTCCCCCCTAACCTAGGGGGAGGACCAAGCAGATGCCTTGAACACAAAAAGCATATCATGTGAAGGATTCAGTGGTGGTCCCTTCCTCCTAGGACCACCCCAAGCACAGTTATGGGCAAAAATACAATCCCAACCAAAGGCCCTGCAAAGCATTATGGGACGAGATTAGCAGTGGTCAGTGAATATTATAGTGTCCAATATCAAAATAATTCTACAAAGAGCTGCAGTTCAACTAGTCATTACTAGATGTCCCTCACGAGTCAAATGCAAAAGCATTGAAATTATTAATACATCAAGCTGCAGTTCCACTAGTCGTTACTAGATGTCCCTCACGAGTCAAATGCAAAAGCATTGAAACCCTTTCATGAAGCTTTTGCACTTGACTCGTGAGGGACATCTAGTAACGACTAGTGGAACTGCAGCTCTTTGTAGAATTATTTTGATATTGGATACTATAATATTCACTGCCCACTGCTAATCTCGTCCCATAATGCTTTGCAGGGCCTTTGGTTGGGATTGTATTTTTGCCAATAAATGTGCTTGGGGTGGTCCTAAGAGGATGGGACCACCACTGAATCGTTCAAAAGATGTGCTTTTTGTTTTCAAGGAATCTGCTTGGTTCTCTCCCTAGGTTAGGGAGGATACCAAAATCATCACCTCTCTCACTGCTTGTTAATTTATTGATTTCACTTTTGTGAAATGCTATATGCATTTTAGCATATAAAGACAGAGATACTTATTTTATCTTAACTTGCACTATGCAAGATGCCTTTGGCAATTATTGTACAGTGCAGTCAAGCACACAGCTACGCAATTTGCATAGCTACGTGTAGTTCAAAATGTACTTCACGTAGCTATGTGAAGTGCTACTACGCAAACTACCGCCCAGGGTTAGTGGCGAGGGAGAGGTCGGCGGAGCGGAGCTGGCGGTTGGGGACGTAGAATAAGAGTCGTCTGTTGAGGTAGGCTGGGCCAGTCTTGTGGAGTGCCTTGTGTGCGTGGATGAGGAGTTTGAAGGAGATTCTCCTGTCGACGGGGAGCCAGTGCAGGTTCCTCAGGTGGGGGGTGATGTGGCTGTGGCGTGGTACGTCGAGGATCAGGCGTGCGGAGGCGTTTTGTATGCGTTGCAGTCGCTTGATGAGCTTGGCCGGAGCTCCCGCGTAGAGGGCGTTCCCATAGTCGAGTCTGCTACTGACGAGGGCCTGGGTGACTGTTCTTCTTGTATCTGTCGGGATCCACCTGTAGATCTTGCGAAGCATGCAGAGGGTGTTGAAGCAGGAGGAGGAGACTGCTTTGACTTGCTTGGCCATGGAGAGCGTTGAGTCGAGGATGACTCCCAGGTTGCGTGCGTGGTCGGTGGGTGTCGGGGCTGCTCCCAGCGTCGTTGGCCACCAGGAGTCGTCCCAGGCTGAGGGGTTGGAGCCGAGGATGAGGACCTCTGTCTTGTCCGTGTTCAGCTTTAGTCGGCTGATCTTCATCCAATCGGCGACGGCCTTCATTCCTTCATGGAGATTGGATTTGGCGGCGAGGGGGTCCTTGGTGAGGGAGAGGATCAGTTGAGTGTCGTCGGCGTAGGAGATAATGTTGAGGTAGTGCTGTCTGGCGATGCGTGCGAGCGGGGCATGTAGATGTTGAACAGTGTTGGGCTGAGGGAAGATCCCTGGGGTACGCCGCAGATGATCTCGGAGGCTTTGGATCGGAAAGGTGGGAGGCGGACTATGAGTGAATAAAACTCAGTTTTGGAAACTTCTTGTACCATTGTCGTAAAAAACTTATTTTCTACATTATAAAGCGCATTCCGTTGCGCACAGGAGTGCACATCAGAGCTGTCTCTTCCCGAGTGAAGAGCTTTTCAGTTCCTATTCAGTCTCTGTACCAGGCCTGTGACACACATCAGTTCTGAACCAATT
This sequence comes from Calotriton arnoldi, assembly GCA_963921515.1. Lineage (NCBI taxonomy): Eukaryota > Metazoa > Chordata > Amphibia > Caudata > Salamandridae > Calotriton > Calotriton arnoldi. Next base: position 2,088,167 of record CAWUFW010002199.1, read on the forward strand.
TACTCTCAGGCTGTGCAAAGTACATTTTACTAATGTTTGTTTTTCTGCTAACATTATGAAAAAATACTTTCAAGATTTACACAAGTGAAAAATTGCTTTTATTGACAGTTCTGGGATTTTTCTAGCTCAATATTGGAAAGAGTGATTTTATTCATAAGTGGACCTGCTCATGAAAAACACAGCTTTATATACACAGTGACACATAGCTTTTTGTAACTGTTCACTGTGGGAGCATAGTATGCCAACTTTTATGTATTGAGCACTCAGCTCTGTGAGTTTGCAAGGCGCCCTTTAGAGGTGGTTTACCTAATGTATGAAAATGTACTTTTCTACATGGAAAAAATACAGGGGCTGAGGAGTAATTGGGGAACCATAAATAACATGACCTTTCCTCCCTATCCAAATAAAAAAAGATACATGGCCTCCGGCCACACACTCCCACAACTCTCTGACCCCGATATGCAAAGAATGTGCATCAGGTTTGCGTAACTTTTTTAATGCGACCCAACACGGAGTCTTCTGCTGGGATCTACACAGCAACGCAAATCATGATTTGCTTTGGTTTGTCACCCAAAATATTGCAGCTCAATGCACCGCCTTGCATAACTTGCATTACTTTGCATCAAAAGGGCATTCCATGGGTGGTGCAAGGGTGATCCCATGCATTCATCCATGGGTTTTGACTCAAATTCCTATTTAAAAAGAACTGTAGACATGGATGTGTGCCAAAATCCTGAGCCTCCCTGAAGCACAGATGTAACGAGGAGAAATGTTTTCATTTTGCCTCTTTTTTCCTCTTTGCATGTTGCTGTGTTCTGCCCTAAAGCATGGTTTTTGTGTAGGATTGACCCCATCCTGCACAAAAACTTTGCTGAGTACAAAGCAGACACCGTTGCACTAAGGCACAAGCATGCCTGTGTTGGCGCATGGCCGCCACATGTGAGCCAGCGCAGGCAGAGATCAGTACTGTGATACTTATAAGTACTTATGATGCAGTTTTTCTCTCTCCTGCTCACACAACGCAGCGCTTGCTACGTTGTGTGAACTCTTTGTAAAAATGCTCCTCTGTGCTTTTTTGCCCTCCCTGCTTCCCAGCGCTGCTCTGACTAGCTCTCAGAGAGCCCAGTCACAGCAGTCTGTAATTCCTTTATGACGTAGCAACAGTGGATAACAAGTTCTGCTCACCTCTGTTGCTACCTCATAGCAGTGAATTAGTGGAGAATCCAGCCATTCACGGTAATAGCTCTCTGTGAAAGCCATGCATAACAATGACATTGTATTCAGAAAAGAATTCACAGCAGTAAGGATAGTTAAAATGTATTCATAGAGAACTAACTGGTCAAAATTCAGGCCGACCTACATTTACCAGAAAGCACTACTTAATTCTCACTATAAAAATCTCCTTTTGAATTTAGATTGAGTGTGGAACCATTTTCTAGTTTCTTTCTAAGACTTCAATTCTCAGGTCCCTGGTACTTTGCTGCTCTGTAATTTTTTCACGTTCACTTTTCACCAGTGAAACCAATCTTAACTATACCTTGCGCGTGGTGCTGACCAGGTCAAACACCAGCTTGTACCAGAGGTGCTTGTCTATCCTGGGCAATGTTTGGTGTTGCACACTCCACAGTTCAGACTGGACAAGGCCTTGCCCTTGAGTTTCATTAGTTTGAAGCACAACATCTTAACAGGGTCCTGACTAAGCTCATAATCTGCTCCCATCCTCTGAGCATGGGCTCTGCGGCAATGCAAACAGTTGTCAAAGAGTCAGAGAGGCAGATGTGGGGCTCCCCTATATATCCCAGAGGCGACTCAGAGAAGTAGGCACCACGTGTGGTGGAATTGTGTCATCCTACTTGAGGTGAGTGCATTAAGATCCCCAATGACCCAGCAATGGACTTGCCTGCCTATTCACACAGTTGGAACAGACAATGCTGACAGGGCCGGACAGGCATTTTATTCTACTGGGCATTTTCCCAATGGGTTTGGAAAGGCCAGAGCCGCTCCTGGGGCCTCTGTCACTTTCACCCAAGATTAATTGCAGCAGGCATGGGTAAAGTTCACGAGAGAGAGAAAGAGAGGGAGGAAGAGAGAAAGTGGTCAAAGAGGGAGAAGAGAGAGAGGGAATAAATGGATTGAAAGCGAGAGATAGCACAAGAAGACAAAGGGAGCAGAGCTGGTTTGAGCATTTTTGCCAGGGCTGCTTTTGTTTTCTCAGTCCAGCCCTGAATGTTGATTAGGCTAGATAAATTGAGAGGTGTTGTTTACTAGCTCACGTGGGACCTTTCAAAAGTACTTCTTGCAGTGGCCAGACTCAGTGAGCTCTCTGAAGGACACACAGCAAATTCAAGGATTCCCACTAGAGAACAAAGAGACGCTCAACTGAGAAGTGGAGGTTACACGAGGAAGCTTCCCTCATAGTAGGGAAATCAGAGGGTATTCTCCATAGGTGCGCTGCTTTTACTCCTACTGGTGTGTAATATTGTGAAGGCTGTGTGAACGGGAGGTGATGAGAAGTCTAAGGACATAATTTAGATCTTGGCGGACGGGGATATCCTGTCCGCTAAAATATAAATCCCATAGGATATAATGGGATTTATATTTAGGTGGACGGGATATCCGTCAAAGTTTTGATGGAGCAACCTGTCTGCCGAGATCTAAATCAGGCCCTAATAAAGTGTCCTAACCAGAGTAAATGTTGGGCTGAGCTTTGCTAAACAGCAGTCATGCATTCATTAGACTTTGACGATGACATATGTTGTGCGTGAGGAATTCCATTCTTCTTCCTGTGTGGAGGGGAAGGTATGAGGTGGCCATTCAGGGCAGTGCCGCTCATATCACCTTCTGTGTTGGTTTCATCGCTGTGAGGAGCGACCTAGTTTAACGAAGCTCGTCTTCTCATTCTGGGGTGGAGGTCTCAATATGTGTGGCGAGTGCCAGAATAATGACCAAGTTTGGCCTCCTAGGAGGGAATAGGGATGCAGTAGCTAAACTTCAGACACTACCTCCCATCAACGTTCACCTCCTTGATCCCTGCTCACTCCCTTGATTTCCACTCACCCCTTTGATTCCTGCTCAACCCCTTGATTTTCGCGCAAACACTTGATTCCCGCTCACCCCCTCGATTCCTGCTCAGCTCATTTAGAAAGGCCATTTGTCCAAAACCTGCCGTACTTGTCCATCTGAGGTAGTATCTTAGCACACATCTCAAGAACAGGCAACAGGTGAGCCACACATGTCTGAAAATGGGGTGGAAGAAACCATGCTGGGGGCTCTGGCAAGGTGCATTAAAACTTTAGCAAGGACGTTTATTGTTATTCAAAACTCATTCCCCCATTTAGTACTCATAGATGGTCACCTCAGGTAAGCAAAGGAGTTTGAAATAACTTAGGGGCCGATTATGATGGCGGGCGGACTTTGTTCGCCCGACATCGCCCCGGTAAATGGGACCGTCCGCTATGTGTGCGGCGGTCCCGCACATGTGATTAGGATGCCACCGCCACGGTGGCGGTGGCATCCTCATTTCCAGCATTGTGGCGGGCGGTGCTCACAACACCGCCCGCCACAGTGCTGGAAATGCATGTTGTGCATCTGCATGCACAACGTGACAGGCACCGCGCGGTGCCTGCCACCTTGTGCATGCAGATGCAGGGGGTACCATAGGTACCCCCATGTGCAGCCCCCACCCCCCAACACCCTGGGGGCCCGCAATGGGCCCCCAACAGCAAAGACCGCGAGCCTTTCCATGGCGGCGACGCCACCATGGAAAGGCTCATCTCCGCCGGCATCATAATATGGATGGCGGTGTCTTGCAGACACCGCCACCATATTAAACCCTTTTCCGCCCGGTCGACTGTTCGGCCGGGCGGAAAACATGCGGACGGTCTTACCGTCTGCCGGGCTCCCCTCCGCCAATATGGCGGGGGGAATTTGTTGGCGGACGGGCGATTATGGCGATCCGCCCGACATCGTAATCGACCCCTTAGTGAGGAGGAGAGAATCATGATAAAAAGTAAGATATAAGATAAATTATGTTTGACAAATGAATTTGCACATCGAGTACAACTCTGTTTGGGGGTCAGAATCATAAGCATTTGTTGGGCATATAGGAAGTAATACAGGTCAAGTGGGACTTCATTTTGTTCTAGTTGGCGTTTTCTCCCCCTTGTCCCAGACCTAGAAGCATAAGAATAGGGGGTGCCTTATTATTAGGTGATATCATTGAAACCTGTCAAGCATTCAAGTGCAAGTATGCTTTGATCGGTTATATAAATGTGGCAATATACTACTTTCAGCTTCATATTTCACAAAACCTAAAATAAATATGGATAAACACAGATAAAATGGACAAAAAAGAAATATGGATAAATACAGATGGAAATGTCGAATAAAAAACACCATAAAACCAGGAGCCCTAATCATAACTAATTATACCAAACAAAATGGTAAAGGGTTCCAACAGAAAAGGCTTATTTAATAATGAACTCAAAAAGACCGCCAACTGATTCCAGAACCATGAAGAGCGGGGCATAATGCGACAACATGGAGCCAATCTCCTTCTTCCTCGCGATGGCGTCTAGAACAACAATTATGAACTGAAGGGAAGAAGCTGTCTAGCGCCTGGGGGTTTAATAAAGAAGCCAGCGAGAGGAAAGCTCCATGCGGCGAAAATTGGCACCTCCGAGTAACTTATAGCTGAATTGACACAGGTCCTCCCACTCCTTAGACGTCAATCTAAACCCAGTTTCTTTATTAATTTTCAGAATATGTTTGCCAATCAGATCAACATGACTGCCCTGATGAATCTGTCTGTACCAGCTGCCAATACCTTGCAAATTATATTCAAACAACATTTGTAAAATAGCTAGGGCCCGCCCTGAAAGAGTTGCTGAATACATCTTTATCAGGTTTTTGATTTTCAAAAAACTAAACCATAGCTTCTTCCCTGACATGTCGGGATCCATGCCCAAATGGTCCCACGCCTTCTATGAATCGTTATATTTAAAATGAATAACCTCTTGAAGCCAAGGCTTTCCCAGCGGGCCAGTTCCTCCGCAGAAAGGACTAAACCAAAGCGAGAGCAATCTTTCAGTGAGAGGAATTCATCACAATCTGGAATTCTTAATTCTTTATAAAGTTCATTGTTACTCCATATTAGAGGAACATGGAATGTTGGGAGCTCCATTGAAGACAATGGAGTGCTCTGGGCTTCCAATAGCTGATGGGTCAGAATGTTCTAATTGCCCTATAGCCAGTGCGTAATTTGTGAAAAAAATAAGTATCAGGGTCCTCGCCATGAGGCCACTGCAGCTTGCACCACCCATTGCTCTGCAAGAGCTGCCAATGACACTACTAGCACAATTACTAATCATCACACTCTTACAAGTGCGACAATTCAGCCTACTGTAGGCCACGAAAGCTATAAGAATGGCATGGGTGGCAGTCAATAGTCGTTTTTAGCAGCGCCACCTTGTGGCAGACTGTTACAAGCCCTGGTGTTGACAATGAAGTGCTGGTGCTGAGCACCAGAAACTACTGGCTCAAATTAAGCACTGCTTATAGCCTGCCATAGCTGGGCTTTACCAGCCATTAAAGGCCTGCTCCTTTGTTAAATGCCAGTATAGCCCACTACGGAGGGCTATAAGTCTATAAGTTCTTATATTTTTCAGTAAGTAAAGAATTTTCATGAATACTAGGGAAGCAAAACCAGTATCCTTCACCATGGCGTGAACTAAGCAGTTATCAAAAATTGGGATAGAAAGCGTATCATTGAGATGAGAAAGGGTGTCTAGAAGTGCTGTCAGATAATATGGTAGGTTGGGCAGTGCAAGGCCGCCATGTTCTTTACCCAATTGAAGATTTGGAAAACTCAGCCTAGGCTGACGATTATTCCAGCTAAACCTGCGTAGTATCACGTCAATCTCTGGGTAGAATTTCCTTGGAATTTTAATTGGGACTTTGAGAATAAAAAGATGAAGAGAGGCAAAATTGACATTTTAATTAAAGCTGCTCTACCGATGATTGCAATAGGGAGCGAAGACCATTTAAGGAGAAGATTACGAACTTTGATTAGCGTGGACACATAATTAAGTTTAAATAATTCCACGTAATAAGATGTGACGAAGATACCTAGATAGCAAACCGGTTGTAAGGGATTGTAGGAATAGCCTAAGTGTAATGGAGTGTCAGCGATCGAGGCGTTAAATAAATAAATTTCTGTCCAGAGCAAATTTTCCCCAAACCCCCTTTCGACTGTCCTTCAGGGACGCTTTTGGGTTGTTTGTCCGGCGCCCCTAACAGACCTACTGCCCCCTGTAGCCCTGCCATTGAAACTGATACATCACCCACACCCCTTCTGGACTGTAAGACGTGGATGTAGTGAGAAATGCTGATATATTTTAATATGTAATTAGAGCTTCAATTGTCTTTTAAAGTTTTCTGTTGGAACCTGGCCCGTCTCATGTGTCTCTGATAATGTCATCGCGTATCCATCCTCCTCTGCGGCAGAGGCGTATCTTCCATTGGTGCAGCAGGTGCAGTGGCACCAGGGCCCAGAGACCTGCAGGGCCTACTGAGCCCTTATTATTGCTGTGTTTTATAATTCAAACAGGAGCTAAGGTGGTCCATTTCCTTCCTTGCACTAGGACCCATGACACACCAGCTAAGGTGCTGCGCTGCGGGGAATGGAATTACTGGATAAGCTTTTAGTGGTTAAAGAATTTATTGCCCGTTTTGAGTCGGTCTGTAATGGCATGGTCCCAGGCCTGTTGTAAAAGTATGCAGCCTTATAAGGATCTTTGTAAAACACTGCTTTCCCATTATGGACCACAAGAAGCTATAAATGAACTCAATCAAGCCATCCACTCATATATAGAGAGCAAGTTTATTAACTCCCCCTGCAGAAGCTGTGAGCTTCCCTGGTAAAACAATCAAGGCCCGCGGTCCAAAAATCCATCCATCTTAAACCCACCTGCATGTTTGCAAGGCCCTGCACACCCTCAAACCAGACTGCACCTACACAACTGAACACTCTCTGGACCAGGCAGCATACCAACCAAGAGTTTAAAAAACAAAACAAAACACACTGTCAGGAAAAATCCCCTCCACATGTGAGGAGGACATCTTGCTTCAACATAATGTAGTCTGATGTCAAATATCTCCGATTCTAGGTCCACACGCCCCACTGCTCCCATACACACCCAAGTACTTAATTTGAGCAGGTGGTTTCCGGTGCTCGGCACCAGCACTTAATTGTCAACACCGGGACTTATGACAGCTGCCACATGGTGGTGCTGTATATCCAATTTAGAGATGAGGACAACAAAAGTTGTTAATTCATTCAATATATTGTCATTGACAGCACTGGCAGGGACAATAGATGTCGCAAGCTGCAGTTGCCTCCTGACCATGGCCCTGACACTTAGGGGCTTATTTACAAGCCTCTTGCGCTGCCGGTGCGTCACTTTTAACATGGGAAAAAGTGACGTGCCGGCGGCGAAAGCGGATTGTAAATAAGCCCCTTAGTTTTTTTTCTACAAATTAAGCACTGACACCTGTAGAAGTGCTGTGCTGAGGTAAGGGTAGCTGCTTTAAGTGCGTGCTCTACAAACCACATGTTCACTCACTGCTTGGTGTCGGCCGAAGGTCACGTGCGACCAGGGGCCCATTTATTTATACCCTCGGACCGAGCCCTCTCACGAGGGGTGGTGCGTGGCTACACAGTATTGTAGCGGCCGGATGGCCCTCTACATCCCTCCTTTCCTTTAGATAAAGGATAACTGGAAATGTGAAAAGGAAGAGGAAAGGAACATCAGAACAAAAGTAACAATACAACCAAAAATCATGATGCTGCAGTCTTTGGCCGGAGTTCGCCCGGGCTCAGTGCTTCAACACATAAAGTCTCTCAACTTCTGGCTGGGCGCAGGGTTGGGTCGGATCAGGTACCGTTGACTTCTGGAGGGCCTTTCACCAGTGTCGACTGCCGAGTTTTCCGGGGATTTCTCTGACACTCCCCACCCTGGTGGGTCTCTCAGGCTTTCCCCTTGGGCGCTTGTCGCTTCCCCTTCGGGTGTCGGTGCCGGACTCGCACTCAGGTCTTCTGCAGGTTCCGTGGGCGCATTCATTGGTTCGTCGTCTTCTTCTTCTGGGGATACCCTGCTAGCGCGCGGGGCTTCTGGAGCTTCTTTGAACCAGGACACGTTTCGCACTACCGTGTGGCGGCCTCGCCGAGCCGTGACCATGGTGCCCTCCACTCGGGTGACTGTCCACACCTCTGTTTCATAGGGCGTGCGAAACTACCAGCCGGGGTGACGATCTCTGAGGACCACCTGGGACCCTACGCGCACGGCCGGAGTTCTGGCTCCTCTGCTCACTGTCCCCTTCTCGTTAGTGGTTCTTCGTTTCTGTTGGGCTCTCTCGACATCCAGACTTGGCGGCGTCCAGTCGGTGTCTTCGGGGATGAGGTCTCTTGGGGAGCGCTTCAACAGAAGCGTAGCCGGGGCGCACCCAGTAGTTGAGTGGGGTGTCTGCCGATAGGCGAGCAGGAACTGGTGTAGGCACGTTTCCGGATCTTGGTGCTGATCCACGCCAATTCGAAGGGCTTTGTTGAGTGTCCTCATGAATCGCTCAACCTCGCCGTTGGCTTGAGGCCACTGAGGTGTGATGCGGTGGTGTCGAATGGCTCGACCTTCCAGGAAATCATGGAAGTCCTGACCCTGGAACGGAGGCCCGATGGCGAAGATCTACTCCAGGGCCGGTTGGACATGTGCAAACGCCATTGACGATACCAACTCCGCCACCGGGAATTTGGAGAAAGAGTCCATGACGTCCATGGTATGCCGCCCGTCTGGGAAGCTCCCAAAGTCAACACTGATTTTGGCCCATGGCGCGCGACACGGTTCTTCCGTGATTATCGGTGCGGTAGCGGGGTCTCCACCTGTGATAGTGCAGGGATGACACTTCCTGACTTCTTAGTCCACCAGGTTGTCCATGCCAGGGAATCACACCTCCGCCCTGAGTCTGGCCTTTGTCTTGGCGGTGCCCTGATGACCTTGATGCACCAGCACGACCTTTCGTTGGTGCAGAGCCTTTGGCACCACGATTCTCTGTCCTCTTAGGACCAGTCCGGACCCACTGACGCTGAGTTCGTGTTGTACTCTCCATATTTGGCGCCGGGAATTCTGTTCTTCCACCGTAAGCAGAGAGAGACTATCCAGAAAACGATGCCACTGCACCTTTTCGAGGGCCTCTCTGATTTTCCTCATGGTGTCGTCCGCCTCCGTGGCACTGCAGAGGTCTTCTTTGGTTACTGCCAGAGGGCAGGCATTGTCTTCGACCATGCAGATGAAAGCTTCAGTGCTTGCAGTGTCACCCGGGATTGGTTCTCCCTCCTTTGCCGTGGGGTGCCTTGACAGGAAGTTGGCCAGGCTGTCCGCACCGGGTCGGTATAACAGCTGGAAGGAGTACACCTGAAACTGGACTACCCACCTTTCGATCCTTGGGGGCGCCAGGCGCGTGGACTCGCTAAACAGCGGTATGAGGGGCTTGTGGTCCGTTATCACCCAAAAGGGGTGACCGCACAGGTACAGATGAAAATGCTGGCATACCCACCGTATGGCTAGAGCCTCTCGCTCTATCTGCGCGTATCTTGTTTCTGTCGGGGACAGCGCGCGGCTGGCGTATGCCACTGGGACACAGGTCCCTTTGGTGTCTTCCTGCAGGAGGACTGCCCGAGCCCCACCGGGATGGTGTCGACTACGAGCTCTGTCTTCCTTTTGGGGTGGAAGTATGCCATCGTTGTTTGGTCTAGGAGCGCTTTCTTGATGCCTTGAAACGCCGCTTCCTCTTGGGCGTCCACTTCCAGGGTGTTCCAGTCTTTGTCAGCTGCTGGAGTGGTTCGGACACAGTGGCGAGGGTCGGAAGGAACCTACCACAATGTGTCACCATCCCGAGGAAGCTTCTTATTTCCGTGGAATTCTGTGGCACTGGAGCACTCCTGATGGCTTCCGCATTGCGGGGGTCGACTCGAAGCCCATCTTTCGAGAAGACATAGCCAAAGAAGTCTATCGACCCCTGGTAAAAGGCGCACTTCTTCTTGTGGAGAGTGAGCCCACAGTTGGCCAACCTCTGCGACGTAGCTCTCAGTCGGGCATGGTGCTCCTCTAGGCTCTGTGAATATATCAAGATGTCGTTGCTTAAGTTAATCACACCTACGAGGCCGGAGAGGGCTTCCTTGATGGCGTTCTGGAACACCTCTGCCGCGGATGACACCCCAAAGCTGAGTTGGGTGTACCTTCGGAGCCCCACGTGCGTGGAGAAGGTGGTAATGTAGCGGCTCTCCGGCGCTAACTCCAACTGGTGGTATCCGGAGTTTAGATCGAGTTTTGAGAACCATTGTGCGCCGTTCAAGTCCGCCATAATGTCATCCATCGTCGGGATTACCTGGCTCTCTCTCCGAATGGCCTGATTAGGGAGCCTCATATCCACGCACAGCCAGATCGCGCCTGGCTGCTTCGGCTTGGGCGTCAGCACCACCGGGGACACCCATGGAGTGGGTCCCGATACCTTTTCTATTACGCCCAAATCCTCCAGGTTTTGCAGTTCTTGCTCCACTAGGGGGCGGAGGTGGAAAGGTATGTGCCGATGCGGGAGTGCTCGCAGTTGGACAGCCTGGTCGATGTGCAGTTTCACTTGGCGCCCTCGGAGCTTGCCCAGCCCTTGGAAGAGTTGCGGAAACTTACTCATCATGTCCTCGGCGTGATTTTCGTGGACCTGCTTGGCGAAGAAAACCAGCTCCAAATCCTCCGCCGTGTGGCAGCTCAGCAGTGTCCCTTTTTTTCCTTCGGTTATGTGGGACTTGGTTTTTACGGAGTATTTGGAATTCGAAACCTTGACCTCCATCATCCCTCGCAGTGGTATCGGTTCTGTGCCTCCGTATGTGTAGATTTTGGCAGCACTGGGTGTTAACCTGGGTTTGGGTGACAACCTTTCGTACTGGTCTGCGTCCATTACATTGACTGATGCCCCGGTGTCAATTAGGGCTTGTACCGAGGTACCGTTGACCTTGAAGCTGCACATTGGGGCGGACGGCCCTTGCGACCCGGCCTCCCTGCGAAGGAGATGACAAACGTGTCATCGTCATCCTCATAGTTAAGCCTGGGCGGTGAACTCCGCTCCGCTCGCGGAGTTTGCGGAGTTTTCCGCACTCCGCGTTACGCGGAGCTCGCGGAGTTCCGAAAAACTCCGCTCCGCGTAGCAGAGTTTTTTTCCTCGCTCGCGTTCGTCAACGTCATGTTGGCGAGTGCAAGCGAGGAAAATCCACCTCACGGCGAGATTTTTCCTCGTTCGCGATCGTCAACATCAAGTTGGCGAGCGCGAGCGTGGAAAATAAACCTCCCGGTGAGATTTCTCAACGCAGGGGGGTCAGGTTTCTCATTGCGAGTGGTCGCGTATGCTCGCGACTGCTCGCATTGAGAAACTGCCTGTTTGCGTTGAGAAAGCTGCTGCTCGAGTAAAAATCTACTCGAGCGGCAGAAAGTAAAGCAGCGCCCGCTTGCGCTGTGCATGGTGCCGTTCGCGATGATTTGCACAGTGCGGATAAGCATCCGGCACTGAAAATCACAGCGAACTGCATTTTTCTATCACACTCCGCCGCTTGCGGAGCTCCGCGTAGCGCAGCAGAGTTTTTTTTCCACTTCGCGGAGGTTCGCGTAGCGCAACTCCCTGAACTCCACCCAGGGTTACTCATAGGCGGTAGCACCTTGTTCGGGTGGAGCTTCGGGGTTTTCCCGTTCCTCAAGTGTGAGGTTTCGAAGGGTCACCAACTTCCCTCTCGGTGCGCCGCCGCGGGATCTCCCTACGCTACTACGGCAGACGCTGGCAAAGTGGTTGTCCTTGCCACACTTTGAGCATGTTTGTCGTCTTGCGGGCACCTGTCTTGCTCTTTGTATTCAAATCCGCAGTGCCCACACTTGCCACCGGGCCGGCTTCCAGTGTTCTGCCTCTGGCTTGGTGCTGGTCGCCTCTGCACAACATCCACGGTCTCTTCTTTCATGTGCACTACTTTCTGTGTCGACACGGCCGGAGTGTTCCTGACTCGAACCGCTTCCATCTCTTCGGCCCGCTTGTCCGACAGCTCGTGGGAGCGAGCGAGGACCAGAATCTCGTCGAGTGAAATCCCTGGTTGTCGGAGCATCTGGCGCCGTAGGGCGACAGACTTACACCCCTGTATAATTTGCGCCCTAATCTCTTCGTGCCTGTGCACATCCGTGCCAGCTTCCGGAGTCTGGCGTAGAACATGTCCACTGTTTCCGATTCCATTTGCCGTGCCTGGCGCAACTTGAACCACTCTTAGTCAGGGTTCATCTACGGGTCGAAGTATTGGTTCAGGGCCGCAATGGCTGCGTCATATTCGTGCGCCGCCCCCGTGTCAGGTAGTGTCTCAAACAGCTTGTAGAGCTCGTCTCCCCCAAAGTGCATGAGCAGGGAGCGCTTCACCGTCCCATCGGTCTCTCGGGTCCCTGTGAAGTAATGATTAAGGCGGCCTTCCCAGAGCTTCCATCTGGGCGCGGCGGTGGTGGGGTCCGCAAGCTGGCTGAATGGCGGTATCGGCATCACTGACGCATGCGAGTATGGCACTATTGGGGCTTGCGCCTGTTGCAGGGGTGGCGGGGGATCTCGAATGACGGGCCTGGGGTGACGTTCCACCAACGGTTGCTGCCTTGTTGCAGCCGGCGCGTGTGGTGGTGCTGCTCTTTTCCCCCTTTCTGGGTGGAGTGCCTCCCTTGTCGTGTGCCCCCACAGTGTCTCTAATGTGACTCCACCTGACCTTCTTCTGATGGTGGAGCCTGTGAGTTGCCCCGGGCTGCCTTGTCCCCAGTGACTCTCTTGTTAGGCCTTCTCCTCTGTATTTCTCTGTGTTACTCCTTTGTTATATTTTCTTTCACTTTTTTTTTCTTTTGTGTTGGAGTGCAGGCTTGACCGTGCCTGGTAGTCCCTGGGTGCACAGCTGCTGGTCAGGCTTTCCTGCCTTGTACTTCCACCTGTGCCGGGCTTCAGGCGCCTTTGCTCAGGGGGACTCCACATGCCTGGCCTGAAGGCCCCGCCCTCGCGTAGCGAGACATATGCGGCGAGCCTAGACCTCAATGCCGAGCCGGCCTAGAGCGGGGCTGAAGTCAATTCTCGCTGCTCCTGCTGGAGCCGCTCACACTGCTACCTGCTTTGACCGCCCTGATGCCGAACCGCAGAGGGGAGCGAGCTGTGCAGCTGACGGTGCGTAGGCAGGTTCCCCAGGCAGACGATGTCGCACCCGGTCTGCAGGGCGGCGGCCTGGCGGCATGGGGAGACGCGGGGTCATTTTCACCTCCTCGTCGTCAGTGTAGAAAGGCTGCGCTGAGGTAAGGGTTGCGGCCTTAAGTGCGCACTCTACACTCACTCACTCACTGCTTGGTGTCGGCCAAAGGTCACGTGCGACCCGGGGCCCATTTATTTATACCCTCGGACAGAGCCCGGTCACAAGGGGTGGTGCGTGGCTACAAAGTATTGTAGCGGCCGGATGGCCCTCTACAACACCCTCACTCCGTCTCAGCACTTTTCTGCTGCTCTCTTTCAAAGAGGCAGAAACTTACTGATTGCTTCGTTCGACTGAACATCTATAATTTTGTAAAACGTCCTCACAGTCTGTATTATATACATATTTTCTCAATTTTCTGCAGTTGATCTGTTGATGTTTACAAAAAAAGAGTTATCCTCACACCCCCTTGCAGCACACGCCTGTTCTCTTCCTCCTGTTTCCAGGCTCTTTTGCCTTTGCAAAGGACCTCCTGTCGCCTTCTCTGGCTCACGTCGGTTTTACCTGTAGTTGTGCTGTGTAAAGCACTCCACTGCCCCTTAGGGCTGTGGAAGCCACTGTGTGCATCCATATCACACTGTGCTGTGTAGCTCGGAGAAACACCAACATGAAAACTCCAGGGAGGCGTCCACACGCTAGTGAAACTCCACTTTTGTCAATTTGCTCAATGAAGAAAAACATTTACTGAAAAAAAAACATAGGAAATTCTATGTATAAAAATAACTGGAAAGGAGTCGAAACAGGTAAGGAAAAAAGGGGCAGGAATAAATAGGACAGAAGTAAAGATACTAGACATCAGGTAAAGTTGAAGACGCTGTGGTATAGGTAAGAGTAGGGATACAAGGGTCAAGGCAAAAACTTATGTACTTGGGTACAGGTTGAGTGGTGTGACTTATAAAGCGCATGTCTACTCCGTGTAGTGTCCCGGCGCTGAGCTGTCGCTCGTCCATGAGGTGCAGTGAGATCGATTACTCTTGTTGGAAGAGCCATGTCCTCAACCTTTTCTTAAACAAGGTAGTAGCAGCTACAAAGCGTAGCTCAAAAGGAAGTGTGTTCCATGCTGCTGGTCCGAGGTAGGAAAGGTCCTTTCACCCATTCTCATGTGGGGAGTCTTGGGGATACTAGCAAGAAGGCTGTAGGCTGACCTCAAGTTTCTGGAGGGGGTACAGAAGCAGATTCTGGCCCTAGGGTAGCCTGCACCAGAATGGGGCAGTGCTCTATGACCGAGACTAATGTTTTGAAGAGAATTCTCTTCTTTATCAGAAGCCAGTGGAGGGCACACAAGTGCGGGGACACTTGTTCTTGGGGTCAGGCTAAGGAGAATGCAGGCTGCCGTATTTTGGACCACTTGAACATGGACATCATTTGGGGGTAGTCAGGGGTTCACAGCTGTTACAAAAGCATTGCCCCCTCTGAGGCCAGGGGTTGCAAAGGAAGTGCCAGGTTGGGTATAGTCAGGGGTTGCAGCTGTGACCTCTAGCTTGCTCCCTGCTAATCCTGACACTTCCTTTGTGACCCCCTGGGACTCAAAGGAGGCAAAAGCTTTGCCCCCTCCGAGGCCAGGGGTCGCAAAGGAAGTGCCAGGAGTAGCAGGGAGCAAGCTAGAGCTCAAGGCTGTGACCCCTGACTACCCCCAAATGATGTCCACGCACTTGAAGCTTGTTAAGCAGGTAGTCCGGGAGTTTCAGATATACGGCATTGCCATAGTCCAGCCTTGATGTTATGGGTACACGAGAAGGACTCCGGACATGGAAAACGAGAAACGGGTACCAGCATTTTTGGGACGTATTTCCCCAAGGGGGTAAAAGGAAAGAAAAGGAGAAAGCAGGGGAAAATAAGAAAAGAAATATAATTAGGAAAACCCAAAAGGTTGTAAAGACTGCTCTCACCCACTAAATAGTGGCATGCTTCATCATAGGGCCGCTAACACACCCTGGTGCAGACCAACGTGATGGGTGGAGCGCAAAAGAAAAACTTCTTTATATAGAAAAAAGAGAAGAAATATCAAAATAGAGGGATCCCTGTTGCAGAAAAGAAGATTGATAAAACTGTCTAAGTAGGTACCCCTCTAAATTTTATTCTGGGTCCCATTTGGCAGGATTAAAAGAATTAAAGGGTATACGAGAGAGACAACTTCTCCATTACCCTATCTGCTGTACCAACATGTTTCAGCCCTTAAGTGCCGCCTGATAGGGTCGATGGCATTCCTCAGGATACAGATCCCTTAAAATGTCTTATTAATACTTCCCTCCTAGTATTATCACTGTATGGTGGGGAACCTCTTGGTGGCAATAATTGCCCTTAGTAGACACACATTGTCAGTATACCTACAAGAATAAAGCAAGATTCATTATTATATTTTCCACTAACCATACCACATGCAACTCAGAAGTTATCTACTTGATTAAATTCCCCTGTGGTTTTCAATCTGTGGGTATGACCACAAGGCGGGTCAAGATAAGAACACATGAGTAATGTGAGGTGTTAAAAAACAGTGAATAAACGTACGGCTCACTTTTTGGAAATGAATCATACAGAAAAAGGTCTAAGGTGGCTAGTAATAGACAAACCGTATATCCCCACAACTACAAAAGACATAGCACAATTGTTGTTCCAGCGAGAACAGATATGGGTACATAGACTTCAGAGCAGTGAAAAGGGACTCAATGATTTGATTCCCTGGTACCATTTGAACAATACATGTTTAAGATCGTTAGATCTAGCAGAGAAGAATATATATATAGGTGCACCGACTCATATGGATATACGAGGAGATATCAGATGGTGCAAACAGAGATGTAATGACAGGGTCATGTGCACATAAGGGATTTCAAACTGCGCCAGGGTCTGTTAGCAGACCTATGGTGAAGCATGCCACCATTTAGTGTGTGAGGGCAGTCTTTACAACCTTTTGGATTTTCCCAATTATAGCTCTTTTCTTATTTGTCCCTGCTTTATTCTTTCCTTTTACCCCCTTGGGGAAATCCGGCCCAAATATTTTGGGACCCGTTTCTCTTTCCCCAGGTCCGTAGTCCTTCGTGTGTAGTGAGTTATATAGATTTCTTGGGAGAATGAGGGAAGGTGGAATCTCTTGTCACTTCTGTTTGTGTGATTATTGATGTTATGAGTGCCTGGATGACCACCTTTCTTGCAGACAAGGAGAGAAATTGTAAAAACGCTTTTAATATCTTCAGGAGCCCAAAACATGTCCCAATCACAGACATAATCTGGGGCTGAAAAGAAATAGAATCATTGAATTTAATGCCTAAGTTATTGACCTTTCCCCCCTGAGGATATGGGGGTGGGGTGTCTTTGGGCCACAGAGTCTGCCAATCAGGGGCATTGGAACACAAGAATAGTATTTCGGTCTTGTCTGCGTTGCATTTTAGTCGATGGGTGGTCAACCAGTGAAAAACAGAAGAAATGCAGGTTTTAATGGACTCTCCCGCAATCTGCTTCCCTTCCCACATGTGAACAGCAGCTGGGTGTCATCAGGGTATGTAATCGCCTTAGCCCTCAAGGCTTTTGACAACTGGGCTAAAGGGGTGAGGTACGTGTTAAACAGAGTGGGGCTCAGAGCAGAGCCCGGCGGCACTCCCACTGTCAGATCGTATGCTCTAGAAGAGTATGGGGGGACCCCCACTTCCTGCCCTCTGTCCTTCAAAAAGGATGCCAGCCAGTTCAAGGCCATTCCACCTATCCCGATGGATTAGAGGCGTGCTGGGAGCATAGAGTGAGGGGCCGTATCGATGGCCATGGACAGATCTAACATAGTCTGAACAGCCTTCACCCCCACGTCTAACGTACCTCTGATATGTTTGGTGACCTCAGTCAGTGCTGTCTCAGTACTGAGGTTTGGCCTCAAGCCAGACTGGCTAGGATGGAGCAGCGCATTAGTTTTGAGATACTGAGAGAGCTGTTGATTAACAGATTTTTCCAGTACCTTAGAAAATGCTGTACGATTATATAGAGATGTAAAGTAAGATTATATAGACTATGATAAAGGACCAAGTATATTTGTAAAGATACTATGGTATAGGTGGAGGAAGACAGGCTATCATATGGTTAGGGGTGCAGGTGGGTATAGGTAGGGGTAGAGGTAATGGCATATCTGTGCCTTCGTGCTATTAGCCTATAGGTAGATATAGGGACACTAAGGTATGGGTAGGATGGGTAGAGAGAGAGTGTTGGTATCGGTATATAAGTAGGGTAGAAGTACTAACGTATCAGTAGCTATAGATGCCCAAGGGTACAAATAAGGGTTTGTACCCATAGTGTAGAGGTTAAGGTAGAAGTGCTAGGTTATAATTAGTGTGTAGAGTAGAGTAATTAAGGTATGGAAAGAAGTGCAAATGTGTATAGGCAGGATTAAGAGGGATAGAAGTATTAGAGAGTATATAGGGTGTAGGGATACTAAAGAATAGACAAGAGTAGGGGTACTTGAGTAGAGGTAGAAGCATTTTGGGATCGGTAGGGCAAAAGGTATATAGAGCATTGTTAGAGGTAAATGAGAAGGGGTAGAGGTACTAGGATATATGTAGGGGAGAGGGTACTAAAGAATAGACAGGAGTAGGGGTACTTGAGTAGAGGTAGAATCATTATTGGATTGGTAGGGCGAAAGGTAATAGAGCATAGTTAGAGGTAAATGATAAGGGGTAGAGTAACTAGGATATATGTGGTACTAGGATATATGTGGGGGAGAGGGTACTAAGGAATAGACAGGAGTGGGGGTACTAGGATAGAGGTAGAGGCGTGATGGGATAGGTAGGGCTAAAGGGAACAGGGTATTGTTAGAAGTACATGAGGGATAATGCGAGAAGGGTATAGGTGGTGGTAGAAATACTAGGGTATAGGCAGCTGTAGATATACTAGGACAAAGACAGAGTAATAATGAAGTGGTAGAGGTAGATGAGCGAGGGTATAGGTACGATGTAGGGTAATTGAGGTATGGAAAGAAGTGCAAGTGTGTGTTGGCAGGATTAAGTGTATCAGCGAGTTGTGAGGGCACACATAGTAGGGTATATACAGGGGAAAGTGCACTAAGGAATAGGCTGGAGTAGGGGTACTGGGACAGAGGTAGAGGCACTATGAAACAGTTCCACTGAAAGGATTTAGGGCACTAGTAGAGGTGCATGAGGAGGGAGAGAGGTACTAGGGTATAGATGCCGGTAGAAGTGCTAGGGTTTAGGTTTCAGTAAAAATGCTAGGGTGTAGGTGGTAGTAGAGGTGCTAGGGTATACGTGGTGGTAGAAGTACTAGGGTATAGGTTTCAGTAATAATGCTAGGGTGTAGGTGGTAGTAGAGGTGCTAGGGCACACCTGGCAGTAGAAGTACTAGGGTATAGGTTTCAGTAAAAATGCTAGGGTGTAGGTGGTAGTAGAGGTGCTAGGGTATACGTGGTGGTAGAAGTACTAGGGTATAGGTTTAGGTGCCGGTAGAAGTGCTAGGGTATAGGTTTCAGTAAAAATGCTAGGGTGTAGGTGGTAGTAGAGGTGCTAGGGTATACGTGGTGGTAGAAGTACTAGGGTATAGGTTTCAGTAATAATGCTAGGGTGTAGGTGGTAGTAGAGGTGCTAGGGTATAGGTGCCGGTAGAAGTACTAGGGTATAGGTTTCAGTAAAAATGATAGGGTGTAGGTGGTAGTAGAGGTGCTAGGGTATACGTGGTAGTAGAAGTACTAGGGTATAGGTTTCAGTAATAATGCTAGGGTGTAGGTGGTAGTAGAGGTGGTAGGGTATAGGTGCCGGTAGAAGTGCTAGGGTATAGGTTTCAGTAAAAATGCTAGGGTGTAGGTGGTAGTAGAGGTGCTAGGGTATACGTGGTGGTAGAAGTACTACGGTATAGGTTTCAGTAATAATGCTAGGGTGTAGGTGATAGTAGAGGTGCTAGGGTATACCTGGCGGTAGAAGTACTAGGGTATAGGTTTCAGTAAAAATGCTAGGGTGTAGGTGGTAGTAGAGGTGCTAGGGTATACCTGGTGGTAGAAGTATTAGGGTATAGGTTTCAGTAATAATGCTAGGGTGTAGGTGGCAGTAGAGGTGCTAGGGTATACCTGGCAGTAGAAGTACTAGGGTAAAGGTTTCAGTAATAATGCTAGGGTGTAGGTGGTAGTAGAGGTGCTAGAGTATATGTGGTGGTAGAAGTACTAGGGAACAGGTTTCAGTAATAATGCTAGGGTGTAGGTGGTAGTAGAGGTGCTAGGGTATACCTGGCGGTAGAAGTACTAGGGTATAGGTTTCAGTAATAATGCTAGGGTGTAGGTGGTAGAAGAGGTGCTAGGGTATACATGGTGGTAGAAGTACTAGGGTATAGGTTTCAGTAATAATGCTAGGGTGTTGGTGGTAGTAGAGGTTCTAGGGTATACCTGGCAGTAGAGGTACTAGGGCATAGGTTTCAGTAATAATGCTAGGGTGTAGGTGGTAGTAGAGGTGCTAGGGTATACGTGTTGGTAGAAGTACTAGGGTATAGGTTTCAGTAATAATGCTAGGGTGTAGGTGGTAGTAGAGGTGCTAGGGTATACCTGGCAGTATTAGTACTAGGGTATAGGTTTCAGTAATAATGCTAGGGTGTAGGTGGTAGTAGAGGTGCTAGGGTATACATGGTGGTAGAAGTACTAGGGTATAGGTTTCAGTAATAATGCTAGGGTGTAGGTGGTAGTAGAGGTGCTAGGGTATAGGTGCCGGTAGAAGTGCTAGGGTATAGGTTTCAGTAAAAATGCTAGGGTGTAGGTGGTAGTAGAGGTGCTAGGGTATACATGGTGGTAGAAGTACTAGGGTATAGATTTCAGTAATAATGCTAGGGTGTAGGTGGTAGTAGAGGTGCTAGGGTATACCTGGCAGTAGAGGTACTAGGGTATAGGTTTTAGTAAAAATGCTAGGGTGTAGGTGGTAGTAGAGGTGCTAGGGTATACATGGCGGTAGAAGTACTAGGGTATAGGTTTCAGTAATAATGCTAGGGTGTAGGTGGTAGTAGAGGTGCTAGGGTATACCAGGCAGTAGAGGTACTAGTGTATAGGTTTCAGTAATAATGCTAGGGTGTAGGTGTGCAGTAGAGGTGCTAGGGTATACCTGGCAGTAGAAGTACTAGGGTATAGGTTTCAGTAAAAATGATAGGGTGTAGGTGGTAGTAGAGGTGCTAGGGTATATGTGGTGGTAGAAGTACTAGGGTATAGGTTTCAGTAATAATGCTAGGGTGTAGGTGGTAGTAGAGGTGCTAGGGTATATGTGGTGGTAGAAGTACTAGGGTATAGGTTTCAGTAATAATGCTAGGGTGTAGGTGGTAGTAGAGGTGCTAGGGTATACGTGGTGGTAGAAGTACTAGGGTATAGGTTTTAGTAATAATGCTAGGGTGTAGGTGGTAGTAGAGTAAGCCCGGGCGTGGTTGCGTAGTAGCACTTCACGTAGCTACGTGAAGTACAGCTTCAACTACACGTAGCTATGCAAATTGCGTAGTGCGTAGCTGTGTGCTTGACTGCACTGTACAATAATTACCAAAAGCAAACTTGTACAGTGCAAGTTAAGATAAAATAAATATCTCTGTCTTTATATGCTAAAAATGCATATAGTCATTTCACTAAAGTGAAAACAAAAAGTTAACAAGCAGTGAGAGAGGTGATGATTTTGGTATCCTCACTAACTTAGGGAGAGAACCAACAACCAAGCAGATGTCTTGAAAACAAAAAGCACATCTTGTTGAACAATTCCTCCTAGGACCACCCCAAGCACAGTTATGGGCAAAAATACAATCCCAACCAAAGGCCCTGCAAAGCATTATGGGACGAGATTAGCAGTGGGCAGTGAATATTATAGTGTCCAATATCAAAATAATTCTACAAAGAGCTGCAGTTCAACTAGTCGTCACTGGGTGTCGTCCCTCCAAGAGTGAAATGCAAAAGTATTGAAAACCTTTCATGAAGCTTTTGCATTTGACTCGTGAGGGACGACACCCAGTGACGACTAGTTGAACTGCAACTCTTTGTAGAATTATTTTGATATTGAACACTATAATATTCACTGCCCACTGTAATCTCGTCCATAATGCTTTGCAGGGCCTTTGGTTGGGATTATATTTTGCCCATAACTGTGCTTGTGGGTGGTCCTAGGAGGAAGGGATCACCATTGAATCGTTCACATGATATGCTTTTTGTGTTCAAGGCATCTGCTTGGTCCTCCTCCTAGGTTAGGGGGACTCCAAAATCATCACCTCTCTCATTGCTTGATATGTCAAAATTCATTTTTTGTGAATTGGTTATATGCTTTTTAGCATAAAAAATTGCTTTATCAAAGCATTTGAAGGAGTTTATTATTATTATTAAGCCTGGGCGTAGTGCTAGCTGTGTGCTTGACTCACTGCACTGTACAATAATTACCAAAAGCAAACTTAGTACAGTGCAAGTTAAGATAAAATAAATATCTCTGTCTTTATATGCTAAAATTGCATATAGTCATTTCACTAAAGTGAAAACAAAAAGCAGTGAGAGGGTGATGATTTTGGTATCCTCGCTAACTTAGGAGAGAACCAAGCAGATGTCTTGAAAACAAAAGCACATCTTATTGAATGATTAGGTGGTGGTCCCATCCTCTTAGGACCACCCCAAGCACAGTTATGGGCAAAATACAATCCCAACCAAAGGCCCTGCAAAGCATTATGGGACGAGATTAGCAGTGGGCAGTGAATATTATAGTGTCCAATATCAAAATAATTCTACAAAGAGCTGCAGTTCAACTAGTCAGTCACTGGGTGTCGTCCCTCACGAGTCAAATGCAAAAGCTTCATGAAAGGTTTTCAATACTTTTGCATTTCACTCTTGAGGGACGACACCAGTGACGACTAGTTGAACTGCAGCTCTTGTAGAATTATTTGATATTGACACTCTAATATTCACTGCCCACTGCTAATCTCAGCTCCATAATGCTTTGCAGGGCCTTTGGTTGAATTATGTTTGCCCATAACTGTGCTTAGGGTGGTCCTAGGAGAAGGGACCACCATTGAATCGTTCACATGATATGCTTTTTGTGTTCAAGGCATCTGCTTGGTCCTCCCCTAGGTTAGGGGACTCCAAAATCATCACCTCTCTCATTGCTTGATATTTTATTGTCAACATTCATTTTTGTGAATTGGTTATATGCTTTTTAGCATAAAAATTGCTTTATCAAAGCATTTGAAGGAGTTTATTATCACTCCTGCTACGCTACGTTTATTAGTACAGTTATTCACTCTGCTACGTGCAATTTGCGTAGTGCGTAGTAGCACAAACTTTGCATGCTTCGTGAGCGTAGCAAAGTATTATGCCCAGGGTTATAGTAGAGGTGCTAGGGTATATGTGGTGGTAGAAGTACTAGGGTATAGGTTTCAGTAATAATGCTAGGGTGTAGGTGGTAGTAGAGGTGCTAGGGTATAGGTGCCGGAAGAAGCGCTAGGGTATAGGTTTCAGTAAAAATGATAGGGTGTAGTTGTTAGTAGAGGTGCTAGGGTATATGTGGTGGTAGAAGTACTAGGGTATAGGTTTCAGTAATAATGCTAGGGTGTAGGTGGTAGTAGAGGTGCTAGGGTATATGTGGTGGTAGAAGTACTAGGGTATAGGTTTCAGTAATAATGCTAGGGTGTAGGTGGTAGTAGAGGTGCTAGGGAGTACGTGGTGGTAGAAGTACTAGGGTATAGGTTTCAGTAATAATGCTAGGGTGTAGGTGGTAGTAGTGGTGCTAGGGTATACCAGGCAGTAGAAGTACTAGGGTATAGGTTTCAGTAATAATGCTAGGGTGTAGGTGGCAGTAGAGGTGCTAGGGTATACCTGGCAGTAGAAGTACTAGGGTATAGGTTTCAGTAATATGGATTGGGTGTAGGTGGTAGTAGAGGTGCTAGGGTATACCTGGCGGTAGAAGTACTAGGGTATAGGTTTCAGTACTAATGCTAGGGTGTAGGTGGTAGTAGAGGCGCTAGGGTATACCTGGTGGTAGAAGTACTAGGGTATAAGTTTCAGTAATAATGCTAGGGTGTAGGTGGTAGTAGAGGTGCTAGGGTATACGTGGCGGTAGAAGTACTAGGGTATAGGTTTCAGTAATAATGCTAGGGTGTAGGTGGTAGTAGAGGTGCTAGGGTATACGTGGCGGTAGAAGTACTAGGGTATAGGTTTCAGTAATAATGCTAGGGTGTAGGTGGTAGTAGAGGTGCTAGGGTATACCTGGCAGTAGAAGTACTAGGGTATAGGTTTCAGTAATAATGCTAGGGTGTAGGTGGCAGTAGTGGTGCTAGGGTATACCTTGCGGTAGAAGTACTAGGGTATAGGTTTCAGTAATAATGCTAGGGTGTAGGTGGCAGTAGAGGTGCTAGGGTATACCTGGCGGTAGAAGTACTAGGGTATAGGTTTCAGTAATAATGCTAGGGTGTAGGTGGTAGTAGAGGTGCTAGGGTATACGTGGCAGTAGAAGTGCTAGGGTATAGGTTTCAGTAATAATGCTAGGGTGTAGGTGGTAGAAGAGGTGCTAGGGTATACCTGGCAGTAGAAGTACTAGGGTATAGCTTTCAGTAATAATGCTAGGGTGTAGGTGGTAGTAGAGGTGCTAGGGTATACCTGGCAGTAGAAGTACTAGGGTATAGGTTTCAGAAATAATGCTAGGGTGTAGGTGGTAGTAGAGGTGCTAGGGTATACCTGGGGGTAGAAGAACTAGGGTATAGGTTTCAGTAATAATGCTAGGGTGTAGGTGGTAGTAGAGATGCTAGGGTATACCTGGCGGTAGAAGTACTAGGTTTCAATAATAATGCTAGGGTGTAGGTGGTAATAGAGGTGCTAGGGTATACCTGGCAGTAGAAGTACTAGGGTATAGGTTTCAGTAATAATGCTAGGGTGTAGGTGGTAGTAGAGGTGTTAGGGTATACCTGGCGGTAGAAGTACTAGGGTATAGGTTTCAGTAATAATGCTAGGGTGTAGGTGGTAGTAGAGGTGCTAGGGTATACATTGCGGTAGAAGTACTAGGGTATAGGTTTCAGTAATAATGCTAGGGTGTAGGTGGTAGTAGAGGTGCTAGGGTATCCCTGGCAGTAGAAGTACTAGGGTGTAGGTTTCAGTAATAATGCTAGGGTGTAGGTGGTAGTAGAGGTGCTAGGGAATAGCTGGCAGTAGAAGTACCAGGGTATAGGTTTCAGTAATAATGCTAGGGTGTAGGTGGTAGTAGAGGTGCTAGGGAATACATGGCAGTAGAAGTACTAGGGTATAGGTTTCAGTAATAATGCTAGGGTGTAGGTGGTAGTAGAGGTGCTAGGGTATACCTGGCAGTAGAAGTACTAGGGTATAGGTTTCAGTAATAATGCTAGGGTGTAGGTGGTAGTAGAAGTGCTAGGGTATACCTGGCAGTAAAAGTACTAGGGTATAGGTTTCAGTAATAATGCTAGGGTATAGGTGGTAGTAGAGGTGCTAGGGTATACCTGGTGGTAGAAGTACTAGGGTATAGGTTTCAGAAATAATGCTTGGGTGTAGGTGGTAGTAGAGGTGCTAGGGTATACCTGGCAGTAGAAGTACTAGGGTATAGGTTTCAGTAATAATGCTAGGTTGTAGGTGTTAGTAGAGGTGCTAGGGTATACGTGGCGCTAGAAGTACTAGGGTATAGGTTTCAGTAATAATGCTTGGGTGTAGGTGGTAGTAGAGATGCTAGGGTATACCTGGCAGTAGAAGTACTAGGGTATGGATTTCAGTAATAATGCTAGGGTGTAGGTGGCAGTAGAGGTGCTAGGGTATACCTGGCGGTAGAAGTACTAGGGTATAGGTTTCAGTAATAATGCTAGGGTGTAGGTGGTAGTAGAGGTGCTAGGGTATACCTGGCGGTAGAAGTACTAGGGTATAGGTTTCAGTAATAATGCTAGGGTGTAGGTGGTAGTAGAGGTGCTAGGGTATACCTGGCAGTAGAAGTACTAGGGTATAGGTTTCAGTAATAATGCTTGGGTGTAGGTGGTAGTAGAGGTGCTAGTGTATACCTGGCGGTAGAAGTACTAGGGTATAGGTCTCAGTAATAATGCTAGGGTGTAGGTGGTAGTAGAGGTGCTAGGGTATACTTGGTGGTAGAAGTACTAGGGTATAGGTTTCAGTAATAATGCTTGGGTGTAGGTGGTAGTAGAGGTGCTAGGGTTTACCTGGCGGTAGAATTACTAGGGTATAGGTTTCAGTAATAATGCTAGGGTGTAGGTGGTAGTAGAGGTGCTGGGGTATACATGGCGGTAGAAGTATAGGGTATAGGTTTCAGTAATAATGCTAGGGTGTAGGTGGTAGTAGAGGTGCTAGGGTATATGTGGCAGTAGAAGTACTAGGGTATAGGTTTCAGTAATAATGCTAGGGTGTAGGTGGCAGTAGAGCTGCTAGGGTATACCTGGCGGTAGAAGTACTAGGGTATAGGTTTCAGTAATAATGCTAGGGTGTAGGTGGTAGTAGGGTTGCTAGGGTATACCTGGCGGTAGAAGTACTAGGGTATAGTTTTCAGTAATAATGCTAGGGTGTAGATGGTGGTAGAGGTGCTAGGGTGTACGTGGCCGTAGAAGTGCTAGGGTATAGGTTTCAATAATAATGCTAGGGTGTAGGTGGTAGTAGAGGTGCTAGGGTATACCTGGCAGTAGAAGTGTTGTATTCCGCTTTAGGTGTCCGTATATAGGTTTTCCTGAAACATGTCCTTATATAGGCACAATTCGCATTGCCCTTATATAGGCATAGAATCCCAGTTCTTATTTAGGCATTAGCCGTGCACTCCAAATACAGGCATGGTCACCGACATCCGTCCACCCTAACGTCACAACGAGTTCTTGGAAACCCGACCCTTAAGCTCTTGCGAGTTCCCCTAGCACAGGATTATTGTTTTCTCCAAGAACTCATCTATTATGCATGAACCGCTATACCTTAAGGGTTCATTCCTGACGTCTTCCTCTGTCCGACTTCACGTCAATGCTAACATTCCAAGGCACCTACCAGGTATAAATATACCTTCCCTTGCCCAAGCAAGTTAGAGGAGACCTCAACTTCAGAGGAGCCCGTATCCCGGCCTGACGCACTGAGACGACGCTGTCATTCCTGCTCGCAGAAGAATCCAGCTTCCAGTGTTCTGACTCCCTTCGCGGGGTGTTAGAGTTTGAGATCCGGCAGGAGATTCCCAACTCTCTCATTCTCAAGGTATGGAGCTGACTAGAACCTAGAGGGACTCTTGGCATACTAGACTTAACATACTCTTAGTATACCATACTAGAGAATACTCCACCTACTTCTTACCTTTCCCTACACCTAGATTAGGTTAGGTACATTGGGGTAGAACTAGCTTAGAGAAGCATCGTATGAGTACTTGCATTTTTAGCCCATGTTATTTATGTACGTAAATAAATGCTAAAAGATAATGCTGGCGCAGTATTATTTATTTCTACTGCTTACGCTGTACATTATATATCTTGCATACTGTCTTGTAATCATATCAGCTCATATCTCTTACACGAGAAATAAGACTTTTTATTGAAACGCCTGTCTATACTTTCTGTGTAACTCTGAGGAAAATAAGCATGCACGATTAGCTGAGTGAAACTGTTATCTATTGTTTCCATGATTCTGAGAAGTGTTCCGATTCTAAAGGGAAACAAAGTTGTCATGTTTATGCGGTTGCCAGAAACTACTCCCTTCTTGTTTACAAGGAGTTTCTAGTGGCCTCTGAGTTAGCTGGCACAAAAGTAATTAAGTTTAATATACTCGATAGGGACATACTGACCTCAGTCCTATGTCAAACCTATAGGGTATATTATTCCAATGCGCAGAGCCTATTAGGGAAATAGGAACTACACTACATGGCGCCCAACGGTTTGGTAAGGCACTAATTTAACGCTAGATACTGAGTAACTCAGTCGTGCTTTTCTCTCAGAGACCCCTACTCACATACTCCATAAGACGTCTGGAGTGGGTAGGGTTAAATATCTGCCAAAGCTAAATAGGGCAAAAAACCCTATATATTAGCTATTTTGGTTTGTTCAACGTTGAAGGATACAGTGTTCCAAAATATTGTGCACCTTATCTTTTGTTTCCTTGAAACTTGTTCTACATTTTTCAAAAAACAAATGCCCATACACGGGGACAATGACACCGGGAACGGTGTAGCTGCGGCTGAACCAGTCGTAACAGCTTTTAACTTTACCGGTTTAAATGAAACCGAGGAGGGTGTTATAGACATCGCTCCAAACTTAAGAAGAGCCATCACTCTAAAACTTATAAAACACGGCCTACCACCAAGAGGGGGTAGAGCAGTTTTCGTGATAGAGGCACACGAATCCTTTCAGACAGAGGTATTCTATTCATGGATAGTTTTCCCAGAATCAAATCCAGTCACAAGAGTGTTTCACTTCTACAAAGAAGATGAATCACCAGAGGAATATATTCCTTTCGAGGATATTGAAATTCCACTCACATACCAGGAGCATCAACTCTGGTTTAAAGGCGCCCGAAAACATCACAGAAACATTACCAGGCTCGGTCCACTAGGTAGACCAGGAACAACATGGCCGATTCTAGCCCGCAACACTCCTCATCCTGACCTCGATATTAACCCTGGGTATAATACTTCGCTACGCTCACGGAGCATACGCACTACGAAAATTACACGTAGTAGAGTGAATAACTGTGCTAATTGACGTAGCGTAGCAGTAGTTAAATAAACACCTTCAAATGCTTTGATAAAGCAATTTTCTATGCTAAAAAGCATATAACCAATTCACAAAAATGAATTTTGACAATAAAATATCAAGCAATGAGAGAGGTGATGATTTTGGAGTCCCCCCTAACCTAGGGGGAGGACCAAGCAGATGCCTTGAACACAAAAAGCATATCATGTGAACGATTCAATGGTGGTCCCTTCCTCCTAGGACCACCCCAAGCACTGTTATGGGCAAAAATACAATCCCAACCAAAGGCCCTGCAAAGCATTATGGGACGAGATTAGCAGTGGGCAGTGAATATTATAGTGTCCAATATCAAAATAATTCTACAAAGAGCTGCAGTTCAACTAGTCGTTACTAGGTGTCCATCACGAGTCAAATGCAAAAGCTTCATGAAAGGGTTTCAATGCTTTTGCATTTGACTCGTGAGGGACATCTAGTAACGACTAGTGGAACTGCAGCTTGATGTATTAATAATTTCAATGCTTTTGCATTTGACTCGTGAGGGACATCTAGTAACGACTAGTTGAACTGCAGCTCTTTGTAGAATTATTTTGATATTGGACACTATAATATTCACTGCCCACTACTAATCTCGTCCCATAATGCTTTGCAGAGGCTACTGGTTGGGATTGTATTTTTGCCCATAACTGTGCTTGGGGTGGTCCTAGGAGAAGGACCACCACTGAATCGTTCACATGATATGCTTTTTGTGTTCAAGGCATCTGCTTGGTCCTCCCCTAGGTTAGGGGGAACCCAAAATCATCACCTCTCTCATTGCTTGATATTTTCATTGTCAAAGTTCACTTTTGTGAATTTGTTATATGCTTTTTAGTATAGAAAATTGCTTTAACAAAGCATTTTTATGTGTTTAATATACTGCTGCTACGCTACGTTGATTAGCATGGTTTTTTACTCTGCTACGTGCAATTTGCGTACTGCGTAGTAACACAAACTTTGCATGCTCCGTGAGCGTAGCAAAGTATTATGCCCAGGGTTAATCTCGTCCCATAATGCTTTGCAGGGTCTTTGGTTGGGATTGTATTTTTGCCAATAACTGTGCTTGGGGTGGTCCTAAGAGGATGGGACCACCACTGAATTGTTCAAAAGATGTGTTTTTTGTTTTCAAGGCATCTGCTTGGTTTTCCCCCTAGGTTAGGGAGGATCCTAAAATCATCACCTCTCTCACTGCTTGTTAATGTATTGTTTTCACTTTTGTGTAGTAACTATATGCATTTTTAGCATATAAAGACAGAGATATTTATTTTATCTTAATTTGCACTGTATAAGGTGCTTTTGGCAATTATTGTACAGTGCAGTCAAGCACACAGCTACGCACTATGCAATGTGCATAGCTACGTGTAGTTAAAAATGTACTTCACGAAGCTACGTGAAGTGCTACTACGCAAACTACGCCCAGGCTTACTCGATATAATGTCAGACGAGGAATTACTTACTCAACTTACAGAGTTAATAAAAATTTACAGACAATTAGTCCAATATGTCATGCAGACTTTTACAGTCCAGCCACCATTGACAATTCCAAATCAAATCCCTCAACAGGGGAATACACTAAAAATTACACCACAGACTTTATACGCAGTCATGGGTAAAATGCCCACAAAACGTGAGCAAATTCCATTCTGGATAGCTCAAAAAATTACTCAAATCGAAACAGTATTTCCTAATACTAGCCCTGTTATGAGAAACACAGAATACTAACAATCTGTTTACCAATGGGAACACAACACAACTGGAAGATTGCACCACTTGGGGCGCAGTCTTTGCTGCCATCTACACTAAAACACATGGGGGCATATTAGCAAGGAATAGCGATATTTATCGCTAACCGCGCTTAGCGCGACTTTGGTTAACGCCGCCTATCGCTGGAAAATATCGCTGAGATAACACCCTATTAACAAGGTTTATCTCCATAGCGATAACATTTCCAACGATAGCGGTAAAATGTGAGAATATCGCTGGAAAAGCAGCGATATTCTCGCATTATCGCTAAGGTGGATTCAGCATTAGAATCCACCTCCTATACCTTAAACAGGTAAGTCATCCTCACTAGCAGGAGATAAAATATAGCGATAAACGCGCTAGCGCGAGTATTATATCGCTTCGCCTGCCTTGCTAATAGGGGGTAGTGGGATTAGCGACTGTTTTCAGTCGCTTTTAGTAGGGAACGCCTTCCTTGCATGTCATTAGCGATAATTATCGCTGACATGCAAGGCGATGGTTAACGCGGCCTCTAACGCCTGAAAGCTGTCGCTAACGCCTGTTGGCGACAGCTTGCTAATAGGGCGATAAAATTATTGCCGCTTTAGCGGCAAAAAGTGCCGCTAAAGCGGCGATAAAGCCCTTGATAATATGCCCCTCGGTGTTCCGTCAATTGCAGTAATACCAGATGTCCTGAAACAAATTCAAAACGAATACGGGGCAGAGCCTGCTCTGAATTTAGGTATGAAATTACTGAAAAACTTCGACCAGGTCTCAACAATAATATTATCTAATATTAAAGGGGAGGAAGCATCAGTGGCGATCCGCCAACGCTTAAGGAAATTTGATGTTACAGAACATCATACAGAACTACCCAGAATAATAGAACAATCTTATGCAGAATTAGTCAGAGATAGTTTGGGTGGAAAACCATTGAAGCCAAAACTATCTGAAAGTCCTGAGAAGGACTCTATTAAACAAACTCCTATATCTTCTAAAAAGAAGTGGGAAACTAATAAACAAAATTCAAACGAGAAACGTTCTCAATCCCGAAATAAGTCTCCTCAAAAGGAGGTATAACTAATCCTGGGCATAGTACTACGCTACACTCACTGAGCATTCGTAGTTTGTACTACTACGCATTACACAAATTATACATAGCACAGTACAAAAACTGTGCTAATAGACTATAGCGTAGCAGCATAACCATCAACACCTACAAATGCTTAAATAAAACAATTTTACATGCTAAATAACATGTAACCAGTTCAAAAAAATGAACTTTGAGAATGAAAATATCAGGCAATGAGAGAGGTGATGATTTTGGGGTCCCCCCTAACCTAGGGGGAGGACCAAGCAGATGCCTTGAACACAAAGAGCATATCATGCTGAATGATTCAGTGGTGGTCCCTTCCTCCTAGGACCACTCCAAGCACAGTTATGGGCAAAAATACAATCCCAACCAAAGGCCCTGCAAAGCATTATGGGACGAGATTAGCAGTGGGCAGTGAATATTACTAGATGTCCCTCACGAGTCAAATGCAAAAGCATTGAAACCCTTTCATGAAGCTTTTGCACTTGACTCGTGAGGGATATCTAGTAACGACTAGTGGAACTGCAGCTTGATGTATTAATAATTTCAATGCTTTTGACTCGTGAGGGACATCTAGTAACGACGAGTTGAACTGCAGCTCTTTGTAGAATTATTTTGATATTGGACACTATAATATTCACTGCCCACTGCTAATCTCGTCCCATAATGCTTTGCAGGGCCTTTGGTTGGGATTGTATTTTTGCCCATAACTATGGCTTGGGTGGTCCTAGGAGGAAGGGACCACCACTGAATCATTCAGCATGATATGCTCTTTGTGTTCAAGGCATCTGCTTGGTCCTCCCCTAGGTTAGGGGGACCCTAAAATCATCACCTCTCTCACTGCTTGTTAATTTTTAGTTTTCATTTTTGTGAGATGACTGTATGTATATAAGTATATAAAGACAGAGATGCTTATTTTATTAAAACTTGCACTGTGCAAGATGTTGTTAGCAATTTTTGCACAGTGCAGACAAGCACACAGTTACGCAATTTGCTTAGCTACGTGTAGTTCAAAGTGTGCTTTGCGTAACTACGTGTAGTGATACTACACAAACTACGCCCAGGGTTAGGTATAACCTCAGGAATAGGGATAATTTAAGAAAGCCTGACAGGGATCAAGATACTGATACACGTTCCTCTCGTATCTTTCAGATATCATCACAGACATCGGAAAGAAGAGAACGGTCAGAACATAGAGAAGAACGCATGAAATCCAAAGACGACAAACACGTTCTGAAAAATAAATCAAAACCTCAATTCTCAAAAAAGAAGGTAGCAGGTCTGAAGATCAGACATGCCGAGGATACTGAGAACACAGCTCAAGAACGGAGAATGGGCTCAGACAATGCTGGACAGTGCAGCAGAAGTCACAATAGCTCGCCAGAACCTGAAGGAACTTCTGGAGATAGTGGACTTGAATGAGTACATCACAGTAGAGACTGTAGACACCAGGGTTAGTACTCCACAAACGTTATATGAAATAACACTCCGAATGGAGGGAGACATACCAAGAAAGGTGAAGACACTCTTTTGGGAGAAACTTTCAAGGGGTTATGATATACTTCTAGCAGAAAAAGACTGGCCACCACAATTTGTCAGGGAGTGCCCACATTGCGAGGACATCATTATGCCTGCCTTCTCCAACCATATTTCAATTCACCTAAAATATACTTATGCCAGGAAATGGGCAGTTGCCCAGGCCCCAGCATTATATAAAAATCTTGTAGGACGGGATGAGGACTCACCTCACCACAAAATACATCTAAAAAATGAACCTACTGCACAAAGGCAGTATCCAATAAAGCAAGAAGCTAAAAAACAGGTCAGGGAGATCTTAGATCAACTTGAATACCAAGGGGGTGATTGAAACATGCACCTCCTCAATGAACAAGCCTTTGTTTCCTGTATCCAAACCAGACAATACATATCGTCTAGTTTTGGATTACAGACACTTGAACACTTGTTCCAAAACATTTGCAGTGCAAAATGCACATAGTACAGCATTAATGAATAACATTGTGCGCAAAAAATATAAAACCACATTGGACATTTCAAATGGTTTCTTTTGTCAAAACATAGCACCTGAAAGCAGGTACTTAACAGCTTTCTCAATAATGGGGACCCAGCGTCAATTTTGTAGACTCCCACAAGGGTTCAAAAACAGCCCAGGGTTATTCTCAGCGAGGGTAACAGAGTTGCTACAAATTTATGATAATGAGGCATTGTCATATGTCGATGACATCTATCTGACAGATGATGACCTAGATAGGCACTTGAACAGGGTGTGTACCATTATATTGGGCTTCGCCTCTGAGGGCTATAAATTTAACTTTAAAAAACCCAGAATTGCCCATCTCAATTGTAGGAGAGTAGGATCTGCTTCACATGGGTACCCCCACTTTTTGCTGATGCTTCACTGTTTTTCGACATTAGTCTGGCTGGGGCCCTGCTAATCAGAACCCCAGCCTAGCTGCTTCCTCTCTAAAATGGTTTCCATGTGCCTTAGGCACATCACTGATTGGGATCTGGAGTAACCTTATAAGTCCCTAGTATATGGTATACTATGTACCAAGGGCATAGGTACCTCAGAGGCCTGCCAGGGGCTGCAGCATGTATTATGCCACCCCTGGAAGGCCATCCAAACTGACACCACAGGTCTGCTACTGCAGCCTGGGTAAGGTGGTGCATGCACCCCTTACTGTGATATAGGTTACCTATATCACTAAATACATACACACATAGAAACCTATAAGTCACTCCTAAGGCAGGCCTTATCAATCCTAAAGGCAGAGTGCATGGTTCCTATGTGAGAGGGTGCCCCTGCATGAGCAGGGCCCCTCTGCAGCGTTCGGAGACCATCTCTGATGCTGTTTGTAGTGCAGCCTGACCATATACTCTTAAGCGCATTATAACCTCGCTGTAAAATGCTAACTTTGGAATGGCTGCACCTAAACATGTCGTGTTTGGTGTCAAACATCTTGGAATACTACCCCCTGCCAATTCTGGCAGCGGGGGTAGCATTCCACCCTTCTAGAGGAAAGAACATGTTAACTCTGACTAACCCGGTAACTTCTTTCCAAAGCCCTGGCATCACAAAATGGATGCTGCTGCCACAGACACGAGTCTGGCCTCCTGCTGCTGGACGAAACTCCGGCAGGGCAGGCCTGGACAATAGGTTTCCTGTCCCAGGGAGGTGTGACCACCTCCCCAGACAGGATAATGTGTATTGGGGCTGGGCGGGAGCACCATCTGTGTGGTTTGAAGTCCTGCACTGGGGGCACATTTGGTGTCCCTGTGCATACCCCAGTTCAAACCGGATCAGGGGCTTCCAGCCCCTGCTTTGGCGCGAACTGGACAAAGGGAAAGGGGTGTAGCCACCCCTCTGCCCTGACCCACCCATAGGTGGGGCCACAGAGTAGTCCAACCCCTATCCTTAGTATAAGTATAGGAACCCAGTCCTTAGGACTTTAGATTATCCCTGGACGAAACTCTGAAACTGAATCCTGGACCTTCGACGCTCTACTCACGATTAGAGGACAGAAGAATCTCCCTTGGGGTCAAGGAGTGACTCCCCTGCTTGGCAGGCACCAAAGAAGCATCTGTCCGGTTCGCATTTCTGAAGCTCCCGTCGGACGCCGAAGTCATCGCATCACCAGAGGTGGATTCTCAGACTTCCCCGAGGCTACCCTGAGTCCCCAGCAAAGCTGAGGCCCGTGGCTATCGTGGGTGACTTGAGACCGTGACCCCTGGACACCGAGCACATTTGCAAGTGCATCCTCTTCTGGGTCTCCCAAAAAGACGTACTTTGGGCTCCGAGTAGCCCTAGCCTCCAGCACCAACTGCACCGAAGATCACTGGCCCCCACTCCACGAGTGTCCTGTGAGCCAGATCCACGTGCGGCGTCATGAGGCTCCTTCGCTGTCGCTAGCCCATTGGCTAGTAGCCCTTAACGAAGGCCAATCTTTTCCTAACTTGGCATCCTGGTTGCTCCAGGCCTGCCCCCACTTACCCTTGCTGGGTGAGTTCCCCAGACCTTGCTGGTCTGCACCATCGACGATCTTCCTCTGCATCGAGACTTGCCATTGCCAAGGCTTGTTGGGTCCAATCCGGTCACCGACACCTCAGCACTCGACAGACATCGTGTACCAGCCCGAATCCTGCTCCTGGTTGCCGACAACGCCTCCTGGACCTCGTGGCTGAAGAGTCAAGACGACCGTCAACGCACCTGAAGCACTCGACATCGGTGGGCATCTGTCCATCGCCTTCCTGGTCACTGGCTAGTGACCCAGACTCTGTCCCCTCTGCTTTCAGGTTCTTCAGAACTCCGATCCACTCTTGGATCCACCCGGACACTTTTCACTTGGTCGCCAGCAGCACTTTGCAGCAGATCGCCATTCAAATCGACGACGAAACCCGACCCCGAAAGGCACCTATGCACCCGGCTTCCCTGGGTGAGGTAACACGAGTACTCCGGTGCTCCCGTGGGTAGAGACTCTTCAAAGTCCTAGATCTCAAAGGGTTTGGTCCAAGTCCTCTTTTAAGTGTCCCTTTTCTCTAATTTCCCGATCACGACTTTCTCCATAGAAGTCAACGGCGTATCGCGGTTGTGTATTTACACTGCACGCGTCTCCCGTGGGTCCCCTGTGTCACTACCTTGGGTGGTTCCTTGTGGTCCAAGCACTTCTAGAGGCTCTAGGCCTAGTGTCTAGTTCAGTCGTGGTTCGCATACCACTTTATTGGTATATGGTTTGGTACGCCCCTAGGGCCCAAACGTGTATTTGTG
Source organism: Calotriton arnoldi (assembly GCA_963921515.1). Taxonomy (NCBI): domain Eukaryota; kingdom Metazoa; phylum Chordata; class Amphibia; order Caudata; family Salamandridae; genus Calotriton; species Calotriton arnoldi. The sequence goes on from CAWUFW010002199.1 coordinate 2,123,774, forward strand.
CTATTACTGTGTTTAAATAACTTCTAACTTATGTACTTCGAACTCTAGCCTCATAAAGAGACTAGAGGGGTGTGTTTAGCAATAAATACATATATTTTGAATATATACCTGGTGTGGTGCTCTTTCATTTGGTCACTCAAGAGATTATAGACTGGTAAAACAAGCTGCTTTACATTCCTCCAAGACTTAGCCTGAAGGCTGCTCTCCATAGCTACCACTAGGATAGCTTTCAATAAGGTTGTCTTTAACCTATCTCCAATAAGGGGTTGTTTGGACTGGTACAAGGTGCCCACTATAATTAGTGGACAGCATATGCCAGGCCAACTTCTCACATCAATGTCCTTTTCTTAGGATATGAGCTTTCAAGTGAAGGCAAGAGTCTGGCAGCTAACTTTTTACAAAAGTGCGCGCTGCTCCAACCTCCAAAAACGCTGAAAAATTTACAATCCATCTTGGGTTTCCTAAATTTTGGAAGAACATACATTCTAAATTACGCAGAAAGGGTTAAACCTCTCTACGACTTAATCAAACCTGATTTTTCAATCAAACATTGGACACAAGAACACACAGAAATCTTGCGTTCACTCCAAGCTAACATGTTAGCAACAAATCACTTACTAACACGCGTAAGTCCACGCAATTTAGTGATCCGAATAATTTCGGGTCAATGCAGATTCACCTACTTAACATTTAATGAGGGTGAAAAAGTACCAATAGCATACAAATCACATTTGTATACACAAGCAGAAATGCGCTTCACTTCAACAGAAAAAATACTGACAGCAGTTCAAACTGCAGTAGCAAAAGAAAGAGCTCTAGCCCAAGGGAAACGCATTATTGTCATAACTCCAGTACCAGCCTTAGAGGCGGTCATAAAAGCGAGCATTCCAAATGCAAAAGCTTTACATCCTAGATGGATACAATGGGTTAATTCTCTTGCTGCAACAGATGTTGAATATGTTTTTGATCCTGATCTAAAAACACAAGCGTTCCTGCCATATGAACATGAATGTCCTGTGCCCACTGAAATTCTGGCTCTAGATCAGTACGAATTTATAATTTACACTGACGGATCCGCACAACCCGCTACAGGGAGTAAGCAAGCTTACAGTGCAGCGTGCGCAATCGTTAAAGGTCGCATGCAAGATGGTAACTTCAGACCAATGGTCACTAAAACTCAATCTCTAGGAGATTGTACAGCTCAGCGAGCTGAACTACAAGCATTCAAACTGGCACTTGAAAGTACAGATCGCGAATTCCCCACACTAATAGTGTGCGATTCTTTCTACTGTGTTCAGTCGTATAATGAGTATATACAAAATTGGCTTGAAAATGGGTTCAAAGATGCAAAAGGTGGCACAATAAAGCATAAAACGCTTTGGGAACAAGTAGTTCAGTTAAAAAACGAACTACCAAAAGCTCACGTGATACACACGCTGAGTCATCAACGTGATGGCGTTCACGTTGCAGGGAATTCATTGGCTGGCGAAGCCGCAAAGGGGGCTGTTCAGACGGCTTCCGTAGCTGCGATCACTCGTTCCAAAACGAGAATAGACAGTGAGATATTGTTGGCTGTCAATGCTTCAAGCAAAGACAGTAGTGCAGCGTTACCAAAGAAGTTTCCACTCAAGTACTCTTATGTAATTGATGCGAACAACATTCCTTTTGCTCGAATCCCTGGAGTGGGGGATAGGGTAATTCCAAACATGGAACGTAGAGCAGCTTTGATTTATGAAGCACATCTGGGGGAGGGTCTGTCACATCAAGGGATCTCTAAAACAATATTGACGTTAAAAGAGATGTACTGGTGGCCTGGAATGAATACACAGATTCACATCTTCATTGATGACTGCATAGACTGCAATAAACAGCGTGATGCAGAACGTCACCAGACACCATGCTACGAAGTAGCCTGCCCAGTACAGACACCATTGTTAGACAGCATTAGACTATCTACGCGCAGGCGTCCTTATGGACAAATGCAATCCCACAAATACTAAGTCAAGGTTCCTATGGATATGGCCTCAGCGCTCGGCTGACGCTCGAACTGTTATAAAAGATTTGCGAGTCTTTATTGGCACATATGCAATAGGCACACTACATTCTGACCAGGGTCCTGCGTTTAGCTCTCGGGCTTACAAAGAAGCCATGACCAGTTTGGGTGTTGCATTGCGGTACTCCTCTCCGGTTCATCCTGAGGGAAATTCTGTTGTGGAAAGGAAAAACCGGGACATAAAGCAGTCTATAACAGCTAGAGTATTAGGTTCGGGTGATGGGTGGGTCAAACATCTTTATGGGGTCCAACGCTCATTAAATAATTTGCCAAGAAGTTCTCTAGGGGGGTCACTCCATATGAGGTCCTATTTGGGACAAGAATGTGGGTTCCTGATCTCGAATGTAAAGGCACAGTGGTGGAAAATAAACCCTTTGATATCAAAGATCGTTTGGCTGTTTTACAGGATCTAAATGAACTAAGATCGAAACAAAGCAACGTGTTCCTGAAGCCAACCACCACTGGGGAAAACCGGCAGTCCCAGCAAGGCCTGTCTGGATCCCAAAAGTTGGGGATCTAGTCAGAGAGAAGATTGCGGACAAGAAGGAATTTGGACCTTCTTACAGACAACCAGAACCTGTCCTAGCCATTCACGGAACAAGAACAGTACTTCTGCCGCCCCTTGCTGGAAAAAAGGAGAAAAGATTTGTGTCAATCGACCTCATCAAACCACAGTATGTGGCCAATACTAAATAGTAGTAATTCTCGTGGACTCCGACCTAGTAGCAGACGCACTCCTCTCGCTACTATCCAAGAGGTTCAGACTGAAAGACTCATAACCATCGAGAATTCAGCAGTAACAGATGAAGGACTAAGCAACAATGCTATGGAACTCATCCCTCTTGAAACTCAAGTAACAGTTCGTCCAGATACACCTGTCTACACCAACGTAACAAGTGATCAACTGGTTCCAGCGATTTCAACAAATCCTGATGCAATTCCAACAATTGACCGAACTGCTTCTGGCTACTTCATTAACTTTGATACGTTTTCTGAGGATCCGAGTGAACCTGAAACGACGCCAGCATCAAAAACTTTCAAGCAACAAGTACAAGACCTTTTTCATTTCCTGAAAGAGACTTCTCTGGTTTCACCATGGATTGAACTGTGGATTATTTCTGGAATATTTTTCTTTCAGCTTTGGCTATGACTATCAGCGTGCTTATAAATGGCAGATACATCCGTATGGACACTGAAAGTAAAAATGTGAACTTACTTTTGAAACCACACAAATCATCCCATTGTGAAGCAAGAGACTTGTCAGCAGTGAACATCACAGCCGTTCCTGAACAGGATTGTATAGTTTGGGACAAAACCGATTTCAATATCTTCGGCCCTACGGAACTTTTGAACATTCCACATTTATTTAAAATTTCACTAAGTGATTTTATTACCTCCAGTACCTATTCTGATGATTGGGACTTTGAGACTGTAAATGATATGATGTCTGACCTAGAAAGGTCTGCTGCGTTCTCTAACAATGAATACTTAGAGGGTTCATCAGACTATGAACAGCTTTATTGTTATAACCACTATGGTCATCATTTCTTGCATAAATCTGCAACACCTAGAAATGTGTTTATGTTTAACCAATGGAAACATTGTCCTACACCACCAAAAGATAGTTCAAAAACGTTTGCTAAAACGTTTCCCTATTTTTCAGGGTACAATACATCTGATCCAGAAACATTTTACTATAAAAATGTAAACAAAACAGGACAGAAAATTATGTTGATAAATACAAAACAGATTTACTCTGCAGCATTTATTACCCAATTGTCTAGAGATGGATTTGGATTTTGGAAAGACACAATAGACACAAAATCTGTATGGGTTCTAAAGATTGGCAAGTACAGGAGATAGAAGCGTTGTTTATAGCGTGTATCATCCCTCAGCAAGTAATGTTTTTGAATGACACTGTGCAACAAACATCTTGCCTTGGTTTAGCCAAGATCAAAGACATGAAAACACCTTCTGTACCAACACCTGCAAGTAATAACACTACACAGGTAGCGGTTACAGTTGACACAATACTACAAACCAACAGAACAGATCCTGATTGGAGAAACTGGTTACTCTGGCCTACAGACACAAACATCTGTCAAGAAAGATTCCTGAATAGAAGACAGGGCTTTACTATCCATAGGCCAGACCCACGATACGTTCAAAGACAACATCCGGGGGTAGTAACAACATACAGTGAAGGAAAATTGTGCCTCGACTGGCTACAAAAATCTACACTTGAGGATGTGAAACAACACTTATCTTTACTTAAAGAAGACGCAGACCTTAGGGAATTCTTGCTAGGACCGAGAAAACCGCGTCAAAAACGTTTCATATATGCCGGCATCTATGCTGCTTATAATGAAGTATGGAAGGTTTCACAGGCAGAGGCCGCAGAAAGAATACGTGAACTTGATCGTATTAACTTAGAGAAAACTCTCTCTGTGGTCGACAATGGGTTAACAACTTTGTCATCCAGAATTTATTCATTGGACAACATTGTATCCTCTGCTATTGACATACTGGAACAAGATTTAGCCATGTTACAACAAGGCCAATCTCAGTTACGTTCTATTATGTTATTAAGCTGGACGCTGCAATCTTTGCGTGCGGGCTATGTGCCTTGGCGTTTTATCAACACGTCGGCTCTGTTTGCAGTATACAATCTAACAGATAAACAGATCGAACTGGCACAAAGGGGAGCAAAGTATACAGTGCTGAGCATTGAAAAACTGGAAAAATTACCATTCACAGTGGCAGAAAAACCCGCTACAGAATGGCTTATTCATGGCAAAATAACTCTGCCTGTCACTACTTTTCAGTTTCAGTATTGCCTCAAACCAATGCAAGCAGGCAAATATGAAAGGTTGGGTAAAGAATACATTAAGACATCCTGGGATTTACCTTACGACTACAGATGTTGGAGTGGGGATCGTGAAGTGTTTCTAAGCGGTACACACTGTGAAAATGCACTAAGCGGTTCACTCATATGTCAGGACATTTCTTTACATGGGGCTTGTAATGGTTCTGTGGCAAATTTGTCCTGCCACCAGCAGGGTACACCAGCTACTGTGATTAATCCGACGTTTGGCCAACTTTCTAACGGGAGTTACCTCATGTTGAATGATCAGAGTTGCTGTGGCATGTTGCCAGGCATCCCATATCTGGTAACGGTCGACTCCAGTGTTACTTGATGTATGCAAGTATTGTTCCCCCCAATAGACACAGTCAGGGAGTCGCCTTTATGGCCTTCATTGAATGTTTCTTTTATACGTTTTGATACTTTAAGTAGAATGAAAGCCATGCTTTTGCAACAGACCGTGCCTTTGACCTCGGCCAAAGAAATCTATGATTTACAAATTGCAAGGCCTTCGGCTGAGATACAGGCTTTAATTCGTGCAAACTGCCCTATACATTTTGCAGAAATGATGGGACGTATCTTTAACATGTCTGATACGAGCGGCATTGTGCATGTTTTTAAGACCATCTGTTCAGGACTGTTAGCACCCTTCCAGGCAGTCCTCGGAATCATCCCAAACTTTGCACATTCGGTGTTTGGTGGTGTGCCATTGATTCTAGCACTTGTTGCAGGAATCCTATTTCTATTCCTACTATTACGCTATGGCAAGCCTATCCACCGACATCACACCGAGCGATGTGGAGAAAGCTCTCCTAGAACGAAAGTGCCGTGAGCGCATAGTACAACTATTGGGCATACCTCGTCTACGGGAACTTAATACAACATGGTTTCTGTCATTCAGACCAATCTGGCAAGATTGCATCTTACCTGTTCTACGCTGCCTGCTTTGCGGTGAAGAATGCATGCTAGACACCTGTCTAACACTCCCATCAGTCATGCCAACGGATATCGATACTCTGCTGGACCCGGTAACGGCCCATGCTCTGTGTTGTCCCCAGAGGCTACCAATCCTGATGACGGCATTCATTGAGATCTCACAGACGCTTCCTGCTGCTGCTAAGGTACGAGATGGATCAACAGGCACAACGGCAGGTAACAACGGACGCAAACATTGCTACGGCATCCTATGCTGAAGGCGATGCTTCACATCTCTGTGCAGTTAACCTTCTAAATGAGGTATTCCAACTGTCACTGACATCGGTAGACAATATTTTGTCTATAGAAATAGATGATTTCATGTTTACACCGGACCCATACACTGACTTTGATTCGGCTCACAGTGTACCAGGGACGCAATGAAATTTGGCATTCATATTTTCAAAACTTGGAACTCTTCCCAAAATTGAACTTTTTCTTTTTTTTTTTTTTTAAATACATGGCTAAACAATCTGCTTACAGTAGAACTATTCTTATAAAACGGACCTTCTTTGAATACTCCCAGGGACACATTGTCAACTTATTTGTCTAAAATTTCATTTAATACCATGATATGCAATGGCTTTGATTTTTAAAAACTTGTCAACCATTTCATCATATGTATATATTTCTGTTTATTCATTCATGTTGCATTTATTTCCAATATATGCTTAGAATGAAAAAATGCTTTAAAAATGTACAGTACCTATTGCATTCAACAGTTTATTTAAAATTTGTTTTAATATGCTTTTAGAAATGTTTTTAGCAACATGTGGTACTCAGTTTCATGTTTAGCATTTAGTGTTTAGGATATAGTATTATCATTCATTCGAAAATGGAGTGGGTGTTGTATTCCGCTTTAGGTGTCCGTATATAGGTTTTCCTGAAACATGTCCTTATATAGGCACAATTCGCATTGCCCTTATATAGGCATAGAATCCCAGTCCTTATTTAGGCATTAGCCGTGCACTCCAAATACAGGCATGGTCACCGACATCCGTCCACCCTAACATCACAACGAGTTCTTAGAAACCCGACCCTTAAGCTCTTGGGAGTTCCCCTAGCACAGTATTATTGATTTCTCCAAGAACTCATCTATTATGCATGAACCGCTATACCTTAAGGGTTCATTCCTGACGTCTTCCTCTGTCCGACTTCACGTCAATGCTAACATTCCATGGCACCTACCAGGTATAAATATACCTTCCCTTGCCCAAGCAAGTTAGAGGAGACCTCGACTTCAGAGGAGCCCGTATCCCAGCCTGACGCACTGAGACGACGCTGTCATTCCTGCTCGCAGAAGAATCCAGCTTCCAGTGTTCTGACTCCCTTCGCGGGGTGTTAGAGTTTGAGATCCGGCAGGAGATTCCCACCTCTCTCATTCTCAAGGTATGGAGCTGACTAGAACCTAGAGGGACTCTTGGCATACTAGACTTAACATACTCTTAGTATACCATACTAGAGAATACTCCACCTACTTCTTACCTTTCCCTACACCTAGATTAGGTTAGGTACATTGGGGTAGAACTAGCTTAGAGAAGCATCGTATGAGTACTCGCATTTTTAGCCCATGTTATTTATGTACGTAAATATATGCTAAAAGATAATGCTGGCGCAGTATTTTTTATTTCTACTGCTTACGCTGTACATTATATATCTTGCATACTGTCTTGTGATCATAACAGCTCATATCTCTTACACGAGAAACAAGACTGTTCAATAAAACCTTTTATTGAAACGCCCGTCTATTCTTTCTGTGTAACTCTGAGGAAACTAAGCATGCACGATTAGCTGAGTGAAACTGTTATCTATTGTTTCCACGATTCTGAGAAGTGTTCCGATTCTAAAGGGAAACAAAGTTGTCATGTTTATGCGGTTGCCAGAAACTACTCCCTTCTTGTTTACAAGGAGTTTCTAGTGGCCTCTGAGTTAGCTGGCACAAAAGTAATTAAGTTTAATATACTCGATAGGGACATACTGACCTCAGTCCTATGTCAAACCTATAGGGTATATTATTCCAATGCGCAGAGCCTATTAGGGAAATAGGAACTACACTACAGAAGTACTAGGGTATAGGTTTCAGTAATAATGCTAGGGTGTAGGTGGTAGTAGAGGTGCTAAGGTATACCTGGCAGTAGAAGTACTAGGGTATAGGTTTCAGTAATAATGCTAGGGTGTAGGTGGTAGTAGAGGTGCTAGAGTATACCTGGCGGTAGAAGTACTAGGGTATAGGTTTCAGTAATAATGCTAGGGTGTAGGTGGTAGTAGAGGTGTTAGGGTATACCTGGTGGTGGAAGTGCTAGGGTATAGGTTTCAGTAATAATGCTAGGGTGTAGGTGGTAGTAGAGGTGCTAGGGTATATCTGGCGGTAGAAGTACTAGGGTATAGGTTTCAATAATAATGCTAGGGTGTAGGTGGTAGTAGAGGTGCTAGGGTATACCTGGTGGTAGAAGTACTAGGGGATAGGTTTCAGTAATAATGCTAGGGTGTAGGTGGTAGTAGAGGTCTTAGGGTATACCTGGTGGTAGAAGTACTAGGCTATAGGTTTCAGTACTAATGCTAGGGTGTAGGTGGTAGTAGAGGTGCTAGGATATACCTGGTGGTAGAAGTACTAGGGTATAGGTTTCAGTAATAATGCTAGGGTGTAGGTGGTAGTAGAGGTGCTAGGGTATACCTGGCGGTAGAAGTACTAGAGTATAGGTTTCAGTAATAATGCTAGGGTGTAGGTGGTAGTAGAGGTGCTAGGGTATCCCTGGCAGTAGAAGTACTAGGGTGTAGGTTTCAGTAATAATGCTAGGGTGTAGGTGGTAGTAGAGGTGCTAGGGAATACCTGGCAGTAGAAGTACTAGGGTATAGGTTTCAGTAATAATGCTAGAGTGTAGGTGGTAGTAGAGGTGCTAGGGAATACGTGGCGGTAGAAGTACTAGGGTATAGGTTTCAGTAATAATGCTAGGGTGTAGGTGGTAGTAAAGGTGCTAGGGTATACCTGGCAGTAGAAGTACTAGGGTATAGGTTTCAGTAATAATGCTTGGTTGTAGGTGGTAGTAGAGATGCTAGGGTATACCTGGCGGTAGAAGTACTAGGGTATAGGTTTCAGTAATAATGCTAGGGTGTAGGTGGCAGTAGAGGTGCTAGGGTATACCTGGCGGTAGAAGTACTAGGGTGTAGGTTTCAGTAATAATGCTAGGGTGTAGGTGGTAGTAGAGGTGCTAGGGAATACCTGGCAGTAGTAGTACTAGGGTATAGGTTTCAGTAATAATGCTAGAGTGTAGGTAGTAGTAGAGGTGCTAGGGAATACGTGGCAGTAGAAGTACTAGGGTATAGGTTTCAGTAATAATGATAGGGTGTAGGTGGTAGTAGAGGTGCTAGGATATACGTGGTGGTAGAAGTACTAGGGTATAGGTTTCAGTAATAATGCTAGGGTGTAGGTGGTAGTAGAGGTGCTAGGGCATACCAGGCAGCAGAAGTACTAGGGTATAGGTTTCAGTAATAATGCTAGGGTGTAGGTGGTAGTAGAGGTGCTAGGTAGCATACGTGGTAGGAAGCACTGAGGCATAGGTTTCAGTAATAATGCTAGGGTGTAGGTGGTAGTAGAGGTGCTAGGGTATACGTGACAGTAGAAGTACTAGGGTATAGGTTTCATTAATAATGCTAGGGTCAGGTGTAGGTGGTAGTAGAGGTGCTAGGGTATAGGTGCAGGTAGAAGTACTAGGGTATAGGTTTCAGTAATAATGCTAGGGTGTAGGTGGTAGTAGAGGTGCTAGGTTATAGGTGCAGGTAGAAGTACTAGGGTATAGGTTTCAGTAATAATGCTAGGGTGTAGGTGGTAGTAGAGGTGCTAGGGAATACTTGGTGGTAGAAGTACTAGGGTATAGGTTTCAGTAATAATGCTAGGGTGTAGGTGGTAGTAGAGGTGCTAGTTATACCTGGCAGTAGAAGTACTAGGGTATAGGTTTCAGTAGAAATGCTAGGGTGTAGGTGGTAGTAGAGGTGCTAGGGTATACGTGGTGGTAGAAGTACTAGGGTATACGTTTCAGTAATAATGCTAGGGTGTAGGTGGTAGTAGAGGTGCTAGGGTATACCTGGCGGTAGAAGTACTAGGGTATAGGTTTCAGTAATAATGCTAGGGTGTAGGTGGTAGTAGAGGTCCTAGGGTATAGGTGGTGGCAGAAGTACTAGGGTGTAGTTGGTGTTAGAAATACTAGGGTGTAGTTGGTGTTAGAAGTACTAGGGTATAGCTAGGTGGGGATGTGTTGGGAATGGGCCTAGTGGAATGGCAGGATACCTGTAGGCAATGAGGGAATAGGACATGGGAAGGGGTTCAGGTGGCCATAGGTAGGAGTAGATAAATACGATATAGGCGTAGAAGTGCTGTGCGTGGTGCTCAGCATTGTCCCAGAGTATTCATCATACTATCTCATCCATTGCATTAACTTTACCCACTGTATAAAGAAACTGAAGAAAGTGTGTAAAATAGCACTAGGTGTTAAAGACTAGAAGACAGTATATTCCCTTCTTCATAAGAGGCAAAAAAAAATTTTCTTTTATGAAGGTGGTAATTTTGCAGGTGCTTTTGTGTAACTAAACTAATAATTCTTCTTTGTACCACAAAAAGCAAACTGACTTTTAGGCGCTTAAACATATTACTACTCATCTCAATGGCATTTATTTATCAACATACTAAGAACTTTTGAATTTGCCCTGCAAAGTAAACGTGCTTTTTTGTAACACGAGCATAACTCACAGACCTATTTCTCTAATCTCCACAAGCAATGCATAAATACACTCAGCTTCTTATCACGCCAGATTCTGCTTTGGGCCTGGATTGATGCTAGACTATGTACTTCTAGCTCTCTGTTTACCATATGTGCAAGGATATTTCTGTCTATTCCTATACATCAATTTTTGTATATAGTGTTTTTTTTATATATTGTATTCATATTTCTTCCTGTTTTATCCCATATGTTTGTACGCTTTTGTAAAGTGCTCTATCACCCGAAAGGGTCTTGCCATATAAACCTTCAAATAAATAAATAAATAAGCTATATTACTAAAATTTCAACATGGAGCCTGGACATGCATACACACTGCTGTGTGAATACAGATTAGTATTGCTACTAAAATGAAAGAATGTGGCAAAAAGTTGCATGGGAAAAAGTAAGGGCAGATTTCTGTATGTACATCCATCTATGTTCTTTGTGTGATAAATATTTCTGGTCGGGGGCATTTCCTGTGGGCAGGACTTAAAGAACTTTAAATACTCCATCCGAGAGGTACTGCATATTCACTATGGCATGTTTTAGAAGGTTACATATGTTGAGGTGGTAGACTTGACTCCTTCTGCTGAGATGTTTACTTTTTTGTTTCACAATTTTTTATTGAAAGATCAACACATAGCAGTGTATAGGGGAAGGGAGGATGGGGAACATAAGGTACTATATGTGAAACAGTAATTACTGTATGAAAAAACACAATGCAAGATGAAACAGAGCGCCAGGTACATAGCATGTGGTCTTCCCACGAGGCAGGGTTTAGACAGTAAAGTAGAGTTCACCAATTGGAACAGTATTGGGCGATTCTTCCAGGCCCAGACACCTTCACTGCCCACGAGGGAGATATCAGCCCGTTCAGAAGGATGGAGTTAGACAGGGCAGTGGCACAGGAGGGGTTGCCTTGTGCAGGGAACACAAATACTCCCTTATTGGCTCAGAAGAGTAAGTTTTCCAGGAGAAGGCACTGCTCCAGAGCTCCTAGGCGCTCTTTGTAAATGGGTGTTAAGGTTCTTGGGTAACACTGGGACGGCTGCTTCTCCACAGGTTGGGCCTCATATATTTATTTATTTATTGCTTTATTTATGGGTTGTTATATAGAGCGGATATTGCCCAGAGGTGTCTGAGCGAAGAACGTTACATGAGAAATTCAGAGTAATAAGGCAGTAGGTGACAATATGTATAGGTACTAAGGTTACTCATAGTGAGAGTTACGTATTTACAAATTACATATTCATTACAGATTGCGAAAAATTAAAGAGATTAAGGTTACATAAATACATATTACATATTTACAGAGTTAAAGCGGAAAGGTCGTTATAGTTCTCGAGAGTGTCATGTAACTGTGAGGACGTTTGCCTGGTGGGGAAATTGGCGAGGATTGTAATTGAGAAAAATGTCTTTGGAAGAGAAGAGTTTTAAGGTCCAGTTTGAAGATCCGGAAAGAAGTGGTGGCTTGAAGGTTTGGAGGCAGCGAGTTCCACATTTTAGTCGGACATATGAAGCATCCATGGTCTATTTTTTTTTTTTTTTTATTAAACTTATAAGGCGCAGCAGCTATTCAAAAAGGGTTTCCCGGCGCCGAGACGGAACAGAAGAACATAAGGCGGCAAAGTTGATTACTGGTTAAAGAGCCAAGTCTTCAGAGATTTCCAAAATTGGGTGTATGCCGTTTCGTTTCGGATAGCTTTTGGAAGTGAGTTCCATAGCAAGGGACCGAGGTAGGAGAAAGACCTTCCTCCCATCCGGGATAGCTTTATTCTAGGCATCGAAAAGTTCCCTTGAGTGGATGAACGGAGGCATCGGGAGGGCACATAAGGGTTGACCATGGCTTGGAGATATTTGGGGGCAACGCATGTTTTGATTTTGAACATATAGCTCAGGGCTTTGAACTTAATGCGGTTCTCCACCCTGAGCCAGTCTATGAGGTAAAGAAGGCAGAGTGGGCAAGTTGTTCTGGACTCAGCACTGGTTCCAAGATTTGTGGCTGTGGCTAGTCCTCCAGGCAACTCTTCAGTAGGTGGGCAGGCAGGGCTCTTCGCAGCTTGTTTCTAGATGGAGGTAGACAGCCACATTCAGTGCCGAAAACACCCAAGCAAGTCTAACAACACAAGTCTCGCCAACTCACCCTCAAATGCAAAGGAGCAAGCACATGTCCAGTTCTGGGAGCCCAGCTCCAATGAGATGTGATGCTTTCTCAAACTCTGGGACCCCAGCCTATCGGAGACAAGGATAGGGTGATTGTTTTTTGTATTTTCACAGTGACGGAAACTAGGGGTGAAAGGTCATAGCAGATACTTTGTGAAAACTAGCTGGTTACCTGCAGCTATCAATTGCAGTTTTCAGGCATGGCAGAGGTGAAATGTTGCACACATGGGAGAAGCATATACCTTTAAAGGCAGAAGGACTTTCACCTGTAGCAGAAAGCATAAACCTTAGTTCCTTAAGTGTAATTCAGGCAGGGTAAGAAGACAGATTCCTTCTATGACATTTTTTTCTTTCAGTATCAACACATCTATGTTTTCACTAGATACTGTTCCAAAAGAATTAAGGGACCCTTTAAAGATTGGAGGGTGGCCTGGTGGCCCTCATCTCCCCTGGCAGAAGGGTGTCCCCGGATCTAGAGATCCCCGCCTTTGGCAGCACCATTGAACCTTGACCTCAGTCTTGTCTGTGTTACACATGCACCAGTGGAGGCTCACTCAGTCCCAGATCTCCAATACAGATTAATAGACAGGTAGACAGACAGACAGATAGACAAACAGACAGACAGACGGATGGACTGACGGACGGAGGGACAGACGGACGGACAGATAGATAGATAGATAGATAGATAGATAGATAGATAGATAGATAGATATGCCGTTCAGTGTGGGGGCGGAGGGAGACACAAGAGAGATACCTTTAATTGAGTCATGATGTCACTCCTCTCCCTCACCATTGGTAATTAATAGTAAGGTCTCTGGGTGGAGCTACTTTCATGGTTTATCCTATGCAGTTTACCATGTAAACAAAGGTGTTCAACCTGATGCAGAGGAGCTAGCAAGGGTTTAAATCTGTGCATGACAAGCATTCTTAAGAAGTACACCTTGTGACTGTGAGATACAGGCTCGATAAGTAGACCTTGTGACTGTGAGATACAGGCTCGATAAGTAGACTTTGTGAGTGTGAGGTACAATCTCAATAAGCAGACATTTTGAGTGTAAGATACAATCTCAATAAGCAGACATTTTGAGTGTAAGATACAATCTCAATAAGCAGACATTTTGAGTGTAAAATACAATCTCAATAAATAGAATTTGTGAGTTATAATCTTAATAGGAAGATTATGTGAGTGTCAGATTCAGTCTCAAATGGTATCTCTTGGGAGTGTGAGATGCAATTTCAGTAAGTAGGTCCTGTGAATGTGAGATAGATACAGACTCAGTTCAGTTCAAATAACTTTATTTGGCCAAATAGGGCCTAAACGACAAATGCATTTAACAAAAGGGAAACAATCAATCAATAAATACATATCACAGAATCGAATAAACACAGTAAATTAGAGAACAAATAAAAATAAATTAAAGCGCCATAAAAATGTCAGTAATAAAAACAAAAGTCAAGGCAAGCACACCGGAGAGTTTTTCTGTGAACCATGCAATCCAGTGTATATATGTCAATGAAATTAACTACTATTGGACAAGTCCAGCGTCCCTCAACTTCCAATGACTGCTGTTGTGTGATGTACAATCATTTTTAAAGTGCTGTAATTTCACTGTGTTTTTATGCAATTTTGTTTTATTGTTTTTTATGTGCACTCTTATGGTTATAATCATGTAACCAAATAAAGTTATTACTACTACTACTGGATATGCATTAACTAAAACTAAGATGTAAATAAAGCACAACTTTCTATACAAGAGCCACAGAATTCTCATTGCCTTACCAAGTTTTAGACAATCTAATACGATTGCTTTTGTGAGCCCAGTCTCCTCTTTACATCAACTAGAGTACCACAACTGTACGGGTTCAGTTGATAGTAGTTCTTCCTGGTATAACAACCCCACTCCCTATGTACTATGGGGTCATTTATGAGCTTGTGACGCAGTGCAGCGCAGCAAGTCACCCCGCTGGGCTGCACTACATGACAGGGAAAGGGCAGGAATGTGCTGTATTTAAGGCAATATGGCGCATTCCTGTCCTTTCCCCCGCCTGGTGCCATTTCAGCAGCCTAGCGCCCATGCAAACACCCTTGCACCATGGTACGAGGGTGCCTGTGTTACATGAAGGATTGGTTTTGTGCAGGAAGGAGCACGAAAGCAATCCTGAGGCATATTTCTCTTTCTATGTAGGCCGAAGAATGCAGTACACATAGAAAGAGGAAGAAACGAGGAGAAATTGAAATATTTCTCCTCATTACGCCTCCCCTGGGAAGGTGTAACATTTTAGCGCATACCCAGGTGAACACCCACACAACACCCATGGAATGCCTTCCCAGGGTAGAATAACACAGCGTTTTGTGCTACATTGCGTTACTCCAGATTTTTTAAGCCACTCAGAGCCGTGCAAAGTGGCTTTGCATGGCTTGAAAAATCTGACTTAGAAGTCTGCATCACGCATGTACCATGTTGCATGGTGCAAACGTGACCCAACCCTCTCACAAATAAGCCCCAGGGTCAGGTCTTCTAGAGTGTGAAATACTGTTATAATAAGTAGGCATTTTTTAATAGGTAGGCTTTGTGAGCGTGAGAAACAGTCTCAATAAGTTGTCCTGGTGAGTGTGAGATGCATTCTTAATAAGTACACTTTGTGAGTGTAAAAAACATTCTCAATAAGCAGGCCTGATGAGTGACTAATACAGTCTTGATAAATAGGCCTTGTGAATGCACGATACAATCTTAATAAGCAGACTTTGTGAGTGTGAGTTACAATCTCAATAAATAGCTCTTGTGAGTGTGTGATACAGTGTCAATAAGTAGACCTTGTGATTGTGAGATACAATTTCAGTCTGTATATCTTGTGAGCATGAGGTAGATACAGACTCAGCTGGTAGACTTTGTGAGTTTTAATAAGTATGCACTGTTTTAAAAGGTAAGGCTTCTACATGTGAGATACAGTCTCAATAAGCAGACCTTGTGAGTGTGAGTAAGAATCTCAATAAATAGACCTTGTGAGGGGGGTCTCCATTTTCATTTGTCAAGTGAGTGTAACATGAAATCTGTCCAATGTAACCTTTATGCTAGGGTTGTGGCTATTGCACCGAAGAAGATGGTCACCAGACAGTAATGCTTCTGTCGCCTGTAGCACTTCACACTACTTCTAGTCATTTGGTGCCTTAGTGAACTTTGAAAATAAGGGCTTCGCTGAGGATGCAGGCATGATTTCAAACATGAAAATAAAGCCGCGTGGTAATGCTTTGTATTTAATTTCATCAGGTGCTCGTCTGTTCACTTCTACTGCCTGCCACCATTTTGTGTGTTTTACTGACAAACGTGAGCTGCTCCTTTTGAGGCCGGATAATCTTGCTAAAGTTCTAATCTCATTGTAGTATGACTATCACAGCACTGCACTCCTTTAAAGCATGTTTTGCTGATGGATTAATACATCTTCTATAATGAAAATGGAGTATAAACCATCTCAGGTGCATTTGTGTCACTGAGCTCTGGATCATGATGCAGTCCTAGTATAGGGATACATTGCATCTCAATGATTTATTGACAAGATGGCGGCCGCTGCGGGGACAGGCGAGCACGACCACTGACTCATTGTCAGTGAAATTGCTCTCCCACCCTCGCAGCTCCACCATCAAGTGAGGCCCTCCTGAGCCCCTGCACTCTCAAGTGTTTGGTGTTCGAGGCCCTCCTCCACCCAGAGGCTATACCTGCGCCTCATCCCTGGTGGTCCAGTGGACCCCTCTCCCCTTCTCTAGCTCCGTTTTTCTGCCTACCTTTCTCTTTAACCTCTCTACTTTCACCTTCGTTTTTGTCTAGCCTCTCACTCTCTTCCTATCACTTTTATCACTCTTTCTATCACCTTTACTTATTTTCATTCTTTGCGCTGTTTTTGCTCCTCTTCTGGGCACCTCTCGCCCATTTTTCCCGCCGCTGCTGCCGCCGCGGCCCCTCCCCCCCAGCGCGACCAGCCCAGGCCAGTTCCCCTCCCCGCTCCCGCCTCCCAGCTGTCCAGCCCTCCTCGACAGCACCACCCCGGACGTCGCGTTTTTCACCGAAACCTGGACCAACACCACCTCGGGACCGGACATCGCCATTCCCCAAGGATACAAGATCTCCCGGAAGGACCGCCCCACCTGCCCTGGAGGGGGAATCGCCATCGTCCATAAATCCACCCTCCGGCTGAGCACACACCCCGACGAGCCCACAGACCTGATGGAACACCTACACTTCAAGATACAGGCCAGCCCTACCACCACCCTCCTAGGAACCCTCATCTACCGACCCCCCGGACCCCGCGGACCATTCACCAACTCCATCACGGACATCATCTCCCTGCAAGCCATTGCGTCCACCAATTACACCTTGCTGGGAGACCTCAATTTCCACCTCGACAACCAACTGGACCCCAACACCACATCCCTTCTGGACAACCTCCACAACATAGGACTCTGCCAGATCGTGACCGAACCCACGCACTCAACAGGACACACCCTCGATCCCCTCTTCACAACAGGAAACTCCATCACCTTCAGCCACACCACCGAACTCCCGTGGACAGACCATCGATGCATCCACTTCACCTTCAGAACACCCACCATCCACAGAACCCAGCACCTGCTCCCACAGAGAAACTGGACCAAAATCACGACGACCAGATCACTTCCTCACTCGGCAACTCCAGCCCAACCATCGCGGAAGACGACGACCCCAACACCGCAGCCCGAACTCTGCACAGATGGATCTCCGACAGCGCCAACACCATAGCCCCCCTCAAGAAGAACAACAACACACACGCCAAGAAAGCCAGATGGTTTACCACAGAACTTCAAGAGTCCAGACGCACATGCCGCCACCTCGAAAAGGCCTGGAGGAACTCCAAATCTACAGAAGCCCACAGCAACTTCAGAGCCGCCACCAACGCACACCACCAACTCATCAAAACTACGAAAAAAACAGCTATCAAAGACAGAATCTCCACACACGCGCACAACAGCAAAGAACTCTTCAGCATCATCAATGAGTTCGCCCAACCCAACAGTGAGTCTACAGACATCACTCCCTCACAAGACCTCAGCGACAAACTCAGCACCTTCTTCCACCACAAAATCAAGAACATTTACGACAACTTTGACGAAGACAGCCAACACACTGAACCCTCACCAACCACCCCCAACCCCCTGAAGCCAATGATCGACAGCTGGACAGCCCTCACCACCGAAGACACACTGAAGACGATGAAGTCAATCCACTCCGGGGCCCCCACGGACCCCTGCTCCCACCACATCTTCAACAGAGCCGCCGACACCATCGCACCCATGCTTCGCCACACCTTCAATTGCTCCCTAGCAAACCCTCCTTCCCCGACAACTGGAAGCACGCCGAGTTCAACCCCCTCCTGAAGAAGCCCTCAGCGGATCCCTCTGACCTCAAAGAGTACAGACCCATCTCCCTGCTCCCGTTCCCAGCGAAAGTCATTGAGAAAGCCATCAACAGCCAACTCGCCACCTTCATCGAAGAGCACAACATCCTCGACTCCTCCCAATCCGGCTTCAGAAAAACCACAGCACAGAAACCGCCCTCCTCGCCGCAACAGACGACATCCACTCCCTCCTGGACAGAGGAGAGACAGTAGCCCTCATCCTCCTCGACCTCTCAGCGGCCTTCGACACAGTCTTTCACCGCACCCTAACTCGCAGACTTCACGACGCAGGGATCCGGGACAAGGCCCTCGACTGGATCCACTCTTTCCTCTCTGGCAGAACGCAGTGGATCAGACTTCCTCCTTTCCTCTCGGACCCTACACCAACCACCTGCAGAGTCCCCCAGGGATCCTCCCTCAGCCCCACGCTGTTCAACGTCTACATGGCTCTGCTCGCCCCCATCGTCAGAACCCACGGTCTCAACATTGTTTCATACGCAGACGACACCCAACTCATCCTCTCCCTATCCAACGAACCCAACGCAGCCAAACACAACTTTTAAGAAGGCATGGAAGCAGTCGCCAAATGGATGAAAAGCAGCTGCCTACAACTCAACACTGACAAAACAGAAGTACTCATCATGGGCCCACACCCTGACACCTGGAACGACACCTGGTGGCCCCCCGCCCTCGGAAACCCAACCACCCCCACGCACGCAACCTCAGAATCATCCTGGACTCCGAACTCAAAATGGACCACCAGATCAACTCCGTCGCATCCTCCTGCTTCCACACCCTCCGCCTCCTACGCAAGACCTTCAAATGGATCCCCCTCGAACACAGAAAGACCGTCACTCACGCCCTCATCACCAGCAGACTTGACTACGGCAACGCACTCTACGCCGGAATAAACAAAAACCTCACCCGCAAGCTACAAAACATTCAGAACGCCACCGCAAGACTGGTCCTCAACCTGCCAAGACACTGCCATATCTCCCAGCACCTGCGCACACTCCACTGGCTCCCCATCGAGGCTAGAATCACCTTCAAGATTCTCACCCACACACACAAAGCCCTCCACGACACCAGATCAGCATACCTGAACAGCCGACTCAAATTCCACGCACTCCAAAGGACCCTACGATCAGCCCAGCTCTCCTATGCCGTGGTCCCCCACACCAGGAAGTTCAGATCGGGAGGCCGCTCCTTCTCCTTCCTCGCGGCCAGAGCCTGGAATGCCCTACCGCTCCACCTCAGACAGACGACATCACTCCCCATCTTCACGAGAAACCTCAAAACATGGCTCTTCAATAGACCTCCTCCTTGATGAACTGGATCCTGCACCTCCCCCCCTCCCCAGTGCCTTGAGACCCTTACGGGTGAGTAGTCGCGCTCAACAAACCCATGATTGATTGATTGATTGACAAAATCGCCATTTATGCTCCTCTCCATCCAATACACCTGTTGTCTGAAGAAATGGAATTCAATCTGCAATGGGCCTGGGTGAAATTTAAATTAAGCCAACGTGATTCAAATAATTTTGTGAATTTCATGTTATGCAGAATTCCCAAAAGCAAGCCAGTTTACCAATTCACGGAATTACCATTGACATTTGCAGCAAAAATTTACCATGAACGTGGAATTCACTACAAAAAGTTACTGCAAAAGCACAGTAACAACAGAAAGCGAACATCTGTTGTTCGCTGTAGTTTTGTTTAACTGTGCCCTTGCACCAAATATTGACTCGAGGACACATTTCAGGCTAAAATATAGCACAAAATGAAGGATTTGCATATGTGTAATTAAATGTAAATTTGTGTAATTTAGTTGAAATTTTGTGTCACTATGTAAAAGCAAATTATGAAAATTTCACACACCCTAGTCTGAAGCCCCCTATTTACAATTCAGTTGACCTTTTCTTCAAAAGCATTAAATAAAGCTTATGATATCTAACCTCCGTAATCATGAAACTTTACTGGCCCAGTGTAGTTATTACTCCTTTTTACATCTGTTATTCTTACTCCTGAAACTCTGTTAGCATAGTTAAAATGTATAGTAAGAATTAAATATTTTCTTTAAGAAAGCAAAATATATATTTAAAAGTCCATGTATTCTGACACGACCTGAAATAATAATTGTCATTTTATTTCCACAGGTGCAAAGCCTAAAATGCCAAAGAATGATCTACCTCTTCCAATTTCTTTCTTGTCATATCCTATTTTGGTTAACTAAATGGAATGCGAAGTCTGCTATTGATTA
Source organism: Calotriton arnoldi (assembly GCA_963921515.1). Classification (NCBI taxonomy): domain Eukaryota; kingdom Metazoa; phylum Chordata; class Amphibia; order Caudata; family Salamandridae; genus Calotriton; species Calotriton arnoldi. The sequence goes on from CAWUFW010002199.1 coordinate 2,144,268, forward strand.
TGAAGATAACTGATTATAAAATTACTAAGATAGAGGCCAGGAGGTTAAATATTGAAAACAGAATATCTGAAATGGAACACAGATTTTGCAACACTCAACATATCTCCAGTAAAATACCAAAAAAGGAAGCAGGAATCCATCAGATGAAAAAAAAAAAAATATTTCGAAAATGTATATAAACAAATTAGCCTGAGAGTCCACGGTCTTCCTGAAGGAGCAGAGGGAGACTAGATTTTGGATTTGTTTTAAAAATGTGTTCTTGAACTTGTGGATTTTTCTAGTTTGTCACTACTTCATATTCAAAAAGCCCATCATCTGGGCATGTCATTTAAACCCAAAGGTATCATTATGATTTTCATAGATCTTGCTGACTGTGAGAAAGAACCTCGTTTTGTGTGGTCACTTCCATTTTGTGGTGGACTGATACTGCTGGTACTTGAACTCTGCCCACTGGGGCACTGTTGTCCAGGTCCCAGTGTATGTGCTCTGACCCGAAAAACACATGATGAATTTATCTTAACTCTTAACTGACATATTTAACTTTCTAGTAAGGTGATAGCACACGGTGTAAGAAAATACACTACGGCATGGAAAGGTTAAATATCACCTGTTGACTGCAGAATACGCTGTCCTATCCACTAGGCTGGCTAAGACAACATGACTGCAGGCCTGCTCGTGTAGCCTATGTTGTAGCTTTTAAATCTGCAAGCACCTCTGTCAAAATAAACCTTTTTGACAGGAACGAGCCCTACTTTTAAATATTAAATAACTCACCCCTAAGCCCGTAGCGCACAAGGTAGGGGGTCTGCTATTTTAAAGTGGTTTATACAAAGATTTAGGGGCTGATTCCGATCTCGGCCGGTAGGGCTCCGAATCGGATTCGGCTTTACCGGATCCGATTCGGAGCCCTATTTCCCGACCGAATCGTACGTGCGTCCGGGCGAGCGAGTACGATGCGTGCGCTCGCGAAATCTCCGACCGACTCGTTCGCAGGACCCGACCGCTCCGACCGACTCGCACGGGGACGACTCGCACCGCGCTATGGAGACGTTCCCCGGCCGGGTAAGTACGATGCGCATTACGACCGCTCCGACCGACTCGCGCAGTCCGGCTCCAAGGAGCTGTCGAAGCCGCACTTTGGGGGTCCGTGTCGGACCCCCCTGGAAGCGTAGGCACGCGAGTCGCACACAGGGGGGACCCATGGGTCCCCCCTACATGTGCAAGTACGGCGCGACCCGCATCGACGCGAACACGCTGTAGGGGGCGCCCTTGTTCGCGTCGTGCCCATTGAGTCAATGGGAGCCCGTGTACGCGTCGTACAACTGGCTCCCATTGACTTCAATGGGAGTCCGACCGAATCGAGTCCGATAGCATACGTGCGCATCGTACTCGTTCGGTCGGACTGCTAGAGTCCGATTCGGTCGGAAATCTCTCCGGGTCCGGCTCGGTCGGAGAGTATTCCGGCCCAAATCGGAACCGGCCCCCTAGTGTTGTCATGTACCTACAGTGACTAGCATTCAAAAGCTATTTTAACTGTAAAAGGGCTGTAACAAAAGTTATAATAAAGCCATAAATCTGCTGTCTTTGGTTTGGCACATGTTAGCAGATTAATTCAATCACAATTATAATATTTATTAAAATCCAATTAGCTGGTGAAGTTGGATTTTTAAATTTTTTATAAAAGTAACTTTTAAAAAGTTAGAATTTTTCTGCCTGAATCTCCAGAAGGCTAATTAGCCTAATTACATTATTCTGCCAGCAGCTCGGCCCTGTCAGTACTTCCCTTTAATGAGGTGTGAAAACTGCTCTTGAGCAGCAAAAATGGCTGAGACCTTTTTGCAGGACGTTCTAGGATTTAGGTATCTTCTCAGCTCAGGAAGGGACTTGAGGAGGGTTTGGGAACGTCATGAACTCAAAAGGGACGCTGGGTGACGCCTGCCTATTCATAGCTACGTGTAAATGGAGACCTAGGGAAAATATACCTTTGTTCCTTGGGCCATCTGCAGCATGTTTGACCCTAGCCCGTAGGGCCAGTTTGGTGTAGTTGAGGAGAAAGGGACTGCTCCTTTCCATAAACAGGCCCTTGGCTGGCACACCAGCAGCAGTGAAAGACAAATAGGTGCTGCCATATTGGATTTGCCTCTAAATGGTGCACTGTGGCATATTTTACAGTAAAACAAACAAGGATGTGCTGCAAATGTTAGATGGGTTGCCCCTGGAACTTTTTTCTCATTGGCTATGGCAGTGCTTAATTTGTGCAGTGGTTTCTGGTGCTTAGCACCAGCACTTATTTAACAGGGCAAGGTCTATTGAATTTGTCTCTCCTGGGTGGTGGACCCAGTAATTAATAAAAATAAATGTACCTGTGCATCCTGTTCTCCTTCGGATGTATGCCTGGTATTGCCTGGTGTGTCTCCAGATGATGGCCGACCCAGGCCCAGTCATGATGAGTGCATCACATTAGTGATGTCAGTAGTGCGCCCCTTTCTCTCACCAAGTAGCATGTATTCCAATTGGATAAATACGGTTGAGGGTGGGCTGATGCTGGCTGAGCTTGGTGTGAAGCAGACTGGCAAAGTTCAGGTCTTAGGACATTCTTAATGCGACATCGGAGTAAAATAAAAGTGCTTAGCATGGCATATTTTTATAACAGCTCTCACACACTGAACTGAATCCAGCTGAAGTAGGCCATACATCATTCATTCTACCTGTCTATTGCATGCTCGTGGCCACAACCAAGTGCCGTCCATGCCAGACAGATGGTGCACTGCAGTCTGCAGCGCTGTCTAAAAATGCACAGCACCCTGATTGCTGTGCTGCGTCCGTGAGCCTGGCAGTGGCAGCATTACAGGGAGCAACTGGGCAGCAGGCACGGCAGGCCAAGCTGAACTTCAGACACCCGCATGGCCTGTACAGAAGAATTGGAGGCAAGAGTGATGTGACCGGCTGTGACCAGCCAACATCACATCACGCCTCATTGAGCAGGTAAGGTAGGAGCAACGTCACCCCAGGCTGCACAGGATGAAAAATGATTTTAATCAGAGGAGCGCACCATGACTTTTTCATTTGCAGTTTTACTGTTTACATAGGGAGAACTTGGCCCTAGGGAAGTAGAGCACGATGAAAGAGACAGTCACACAAACATGGTACAGCTAAGAATCTAATAGACCCAAAGGTGTGATGTAAAAATGCATCGGTGTCTAAAAACAGTAGTTTGTACTAGAAATTATATTGGATTCGAGGAAAGTGAAGTGTTGTGGGCCTTAAGGGCTGTGAACAGGCAATCTTATGGCGTTGGAAATTGGGCTGGAAAGCCTGTGATTAAATGTGCGTCGAGGAAATAATTTCTATATCAAGTCAGGAAAGCTGAGCTTATAAAATAGATAATAATGTACAGAAATTTAAGAGCATATCGGGAAGATGAATCGAATTATATTTTTATAAAGTTAAAAAAAAACTCTGTAATGATAAAACAATAAGAACTTAAAATACTAACATACCCTACATTCACGTTAATGAAGCAATGCTCTGGACACCACTACATTCCTCACAAAGCATCTACAGCTCTGGCAATGCTGTAGGAGACTGCACAGTATCTGGGAAGACACCCCTAAATCTGTCATCTTTAAGGAATTGCATCCTTCCTTACCACCACGGTAACAGATTAACATGTGTTACCATTAGGAGCAGCAGTGCTCAACTCAATTGACTCAAAACTATTGGCTAAAGACACCATTGTCCTCCTTTCCCTTTTCTGAATGCAGATGTTGGTCAGGACAACATCCAGTGCTTAATTTGAGCTAGTGGGACCCACTGGTACTCATGTTTGGGGACCATCATCAGAGTTGACCCAGAACAAGACAGAGAACGAAGGAGAAAGCAAAAGATAAAAAGACAGTGAGAAAGAGAGAACAGGGGAAGAAAAAGAACCTGCAGGAGTTACATAAGGAATGTAGAGTGACAGGAAGTGTAGAGAGACAGATGAAAAATGCATGATGTGGAATAAAGATTCACAGTTTAGGAATTCGGCATTCTTGACAATCATTAGCACGGGCTGCAGGATTTTAAGCAAAAGTTTCGCCCCCGCCACTTATTCACTTACAATTTAAGCACTTTTGTTAGGGAGTGTATTGGAGCAACCTCTCACCCACTGACTTGTAAATTCTACCAAGTGGTACCTCCCCCACTGCTCATCAGAACACATCTGGACCTGAGGAATAACAGAAGAGGGCTGGACCTGCTGTAGGTGATCTATGTGGAGACCTGAGAGGCTGGACATGCTCCCACTTGTACGCAGACCTGAGAAGTGGACTGTAAGGGTCAGTTGGCTGACCTTGTAAGTGGCTACAGGCACACAGAAAACTACAAGAGGCCTTTTCCTGGAGTGCCCAGCTGACTAGTAGCAACGTGACCCTTCTGGTTGCCTCTCCTGTATTGGAGTGAATCTTGTCCCCTAAGTGCTGTCCCGAAGGTCCTGGGTGCACTAAAAGAGTCCAAGAAGACCTGCTCCAGAAGGTCTGAAAAGTTGTGACCTATTCCATTTTTTAGCTTCCAATACCTCTGGATCATCAGCAGGACCTTGTGGTAAAGGTGTCCAACTTTGAGAGGACTTCCTCAGATACAGCTTTCAGCCTTGCTCGTTGGAGGACTTTGAGCTCCAAAAACAAAGGTCCAAAGTTAGAAATCTCGACCGGTCTAAGGTGTGAAAAGTATCTGCCTGACAAGAGGGCTTTGAATTTGGAATTTTCCAGCTCAGAGCTTTTTCAGCCCAAACCAAAGGCATTAGCATGACCTCCTCCAATGGCAATGCGACTTTGAGAGTATTTCAACAGATAGAGACTTCAGCTTTGCCCCATTTGAGGATTTTGGCTTCAACTTCAGAGACTAAATCAAAAGATAACATCTTTGACTGGGACAACCGGCTAGGGGTATCTGACCTATGCTTCATCTCTGTCAGCCTGATATCGCCCCTAGGTCCTGATCAACAGAGACCAGTGACGTCTGATTTGCGCTTTACTTTTTTCTTGGCACTTTTGGGGATTTTAGTCATTTCTCTTAGTAGAATTTTTAGAAAATGGTTGTATGCTTTGATTTTTTATCTTTTAAGTTACTGTTAGTTTCGTTAAACATTTTGTTTTAAGTTATGTCTGTCTGCTCTGTGCCAAAGCTAACAGGGGTTGAGCCCAGGTTAATTTATTGAACTTATGTTTTCGACCTAACAGGATTTTGGGTTTATTGGATTTAATTCCTCCCAAATTAATAACCCGTTTTCTTAGAGCACCCGTCTAAAATTTGTAATACCTACTAAGAACTTAATAAAGGTAGCTTTGAATGGTCTTTGCAAAACATTTCCATTTCATAAGAGCTATTCAATGTGACCAACTCCGAAGAGAGACAATTCTAAGCCAAGTGACCCATGCATAATGCCTGAATATCAAATATGGTGGCTGTATCCTTACATATGTAAAATAGCTCCCAATGGGAAAATTTCACAATTGATGAGCCCGCTAAATTTCAAGACTATTTTTATGAGCAGACCTTTTCTATATGTGTTGGTTCAGCCTTTCGTCCCTTGAACTTACTTTCTATTCTCTTTATTTCTAATCTCCACTTTCCTTATGCTTTTCTTTGTAGTTCGTTTTTTCATGCCTTATTCCTTGAAAATTACAAGAAAGTATTCGCCTTACTATTTCTTATGCTTTGCACCTAGTCCTCTTCTGAACCAAAAGCCTGCTCCAATTTCAGTTCACTTCCCCCCTATATCTCATTGCAAACATAACAATGCTTATTTAGTATGTTTGGGGATTAAATAACCCTATTATTATGCAAACGTTTCCCTCACACCTATCAAAACAGAAGTATCGTATAACCTTTATACAGCGAACACACTGTAACAAAACCGAGTTGAAAGAATTTAAAAGGAAGGGGTTGGGGTCTGGGGAGCGACTTCTTCTCCTCTGCCGATGGTCACAAACAGTGTGCCGCCGAACGACCACCGGCGGCAGATCATTCTCCCACCTCGCCGCCAAGAGATGGAACACCCTCCCGATCCACCTGCGACAGACCCAGGACCTGCTGACCTTCAGGAGACTTCTTAAGACCTGGCTGTTCGATCAGTAGCTGCTTCACCCCACCCCCCCAGCGCCTTGAGACCCTAACGGGTGAGTAGCGCGCTCTATAAATGTATTGATTGATTGATTGACTGTTTTAATTTGCTATTCCCTTTATACTGAATTCATTTCAAATTAAATTGTTTAAACTGATGATATTGGCTGATGGGTGATGTTGGATATAACAATTGTAAAGACATATATGTGTTTATTTGACACGTGGTCCTGTGGAGTCAGATGCAGACTTCTGGAATTTGATTAAAGCAGAACAAAGAACAAAATAGAATGAAAAGGTTATTGTAGCCAGTGATTTTGATCAAGTTCATGACCCTATTCTTGACCCTATTCTTGATCAAGTGCAATTTTATTACAAATAAACCACAAAGTATGTATAGCTGCAATTAGTTCCAGAGTTTGTGTGACTCCTGGATAATCTGCAGCTCTCATACCAATCAATTATCATTTTATTCTGCGATTCACACCGCACTATCGTGCACAGATTTTATTTTTACCAGTAAAACTCTTGGGGTCATAATATGTATTAGGGCGCACTTTCCCTGTTTGCAGCAGGTGCACCTTAAAACAGGTGCGCCGGGCACAAACAGAGAAAGTGCACCCTATTACATAGAATGCGCTACTCCCAGGGCAGCGCATTCACGTGAAATACAGAGCGGCTTTGAAGCAGCCGCTCCGTGTTTCACTATGCAGGCGACAACCCGCCTGCACTTTTTAAGGGGGTTAGCGATCCCTTTGCAGGCGGTGCAATGAGTGACTGCCCCCGCCTGCAAGGGAATGTTATGGACCCCCTTCCCCCCTCCAGAGGGCTGCTCTCAGGGGGTGCACTGACAGTGTGCCACCTTTTAAGTGGCACACTGTCAGTGGGCCTTCTGAGAATGTCTTTGCCTCTGCGCCCGCGTCTGTAATACAGCGCAGGCACAGAGGCAAACGGATTCCCTCATTTGCATGGGGGAGGTCCCCATGCAAATGAGGGAACGCTCTCTCGAGGAATCGCTGGCGCTATATGTGCACCAGCGCTTTCAGTATTACAGAAGGGGATGCACAAGCATCTGAGGCCCCTTCTGTAATACCAAAGTGCCCCGGGGAGAGCAAAGCGCACACAAACACCTGTTGCGCCCCGGGGCACTTTCATAATACGGCCCCTGGTTCCTGTATACACAAAATGAAAAGGGCATTAGTATTCTTATTTGTCCATTCTACATTTAATGCTAGTTTGGATATGGATGCCTTAGTTAGGAAAAAATATTACTTAAGGTTCAATAATAATTATTGTTATTCAACTATAATTTTAATAAAGAAACAACATCTTTTTTAAAAGAAAATGTTTCCATTAGTGATCTTTTAAACACATCCTTTGCTAATAATTGGGATGCTTTTTAGGCAACTCTTAGGATTTTTTTTTCTTCCTCACACTGCTACAAATAAATTCTAATGAATATTGAAAAATGTTTTAAAACATAAAAAATATAAAATGTTTATATTTTTATTCTATACATCTCATTCACTTACAGAATTAGCTCAAGCTAAAATGGATTTGAAGGAATTTGAAACTGAAAATGCATGCACCACTGTATTGCATATAATAATAAAGTTTTCTGGAGGTCAAAATAAATCAGGTAAGATGTTTGATAGCTATTTAAAAATCAAATCAGAGCGCAAATTAAGATGTTGAAGTATTAATGAGGAGGATAATTGTATGCTAGTTTCTAACAAGGATATCTTTCAGCTTTTCAAAAAATGTATGAAAACTTACAGTCTGAGGCAGTCTCACTTCCACATAAAAATATACATGCTGTCTTTTGTGAAATCCCTCAACTTTGCACATGTCATTTAGAATTTTATATTTTTAAGAAGTATATTACCTTGTCAGAGGTCATGGATGCCAATCGCTCCCTTTAAAGGTCTACAGCTCAAGGTCGTGATGGTTTTTCTACTGAACTTATTCCACATGTTGCCTCTGTCGGAGCATGTAAGATGCTTTAACATTACAACTCATTTCATTCAAACTCCACTTGCTCTGGCAGTTTATTTAGGAAACATTATTCACTATTTTTCCAAAAGCTGACAAAAAACATAAATTCTGGAATAAATATAGGCCATTTATTAATAATGATTAGAACATTTTAAAAACATTTTAACCACCAGGCTGGAATATTTTCTCTAAACTGTAGCCAATCAAGATTTATCAAAGGTAGCTTATACTTTGATAATGCATGGATAGTTCTTAATGTTATTTCATCGACCATTTGTGTCTCTGATGCAGCTTAAAAAGGTTTTAGTCATGGTTAAGTTGCTTGTAATTGTTTATTCCCACACCTTCATTTATCTAGTGTATCACAAAGAGGCTCTCTTTTCTCTCTCCCTTTTTTATCCATAGATTCTAGAGAGAATAAGGAATAACCATTTGATAGAAGTTAGTCAATTTAAAAATATCAGTGTGAAATTATCTACTTATGCTAATGATATACTTTGACTTAGTACAAATCCCACATTTTCACTTATTCTCTTTTTGTAAGAAGTCAAATTACACTCTTCAGTTTCAGGATAGCAGCTCATTTTCAATAAAACAGAAGTTCTTCCTCTTAATAAAATGTTTAATTTTATTTAGAATTATGTTAAACATCCTAGTATTTATTTTTTCACTAATCTGAAGCACATATTTGATTTAAATAGTTTCTGTCTTGAAAGACAAAATAATTCCTTATTTCTTTATGGTCTCACCTTTTTAACATTTGAGGGGCAGATTAGACTCTGTGCCTAATATGTGTTTGGTTTTATCTATATTACCCCATAGATTTTGTGCTTTATGTTTGAAACAGTTAAAGTGTTGTACATTTTTATATGAAATAACAAATGTCTAGAATTGCACTCTTAAAGAAAAAAATACCTAAATGTGGAATAAGTGTCAGATGTACTAAATTTAAATTATATCATAATTCTTTCATTATTCAACAAGTGTGTTGCTTATTAAATAATTATGAATCTTCTCTGATCTCCAAATGGCTAAGAATGATAAGAACACTAGTGTCATCCAAGATTCCGAATTTTTGATCATTTTAATTTTATCTCAATTTCAAATCTACAGGATAATTTTCAAATTCCATATTTGTCTCTCCAAAAAGGAATCCAGGAAAACTTAACTGATGATTTAAATGTTGACAGCAAACTCTTTAAGATGGTTGAATATATATAAATTGACTAGTGAGACCGAAGGTAGCAACGATTCATAAAGTTTGCATCATCCTCAAATGCTCCTTCAGAAAACTGCAAGAGAATGTAAATGGGAACTTGCTCTTCATAACTCTTTGTGCATTGAAACTTGGGAGAAAATTTGTATACAAATGTTCAAGAAGACAAGCTAATATTACTCAATCTTCAAAGTTTATTTTATGCCCGATAAATTTTACCCCTCTCAGAAAAAGGTCTTTTGCTTTCTCTGAAGAAGGAATTAGTTGGTCTTATAAGTCATCAAAATGTAACATTCTACATATCATGTCAGTGTAAATTAGTCTCTGCCTTTAGGTTGAGTATTTGCCTCCTATAAAAAAAATAGAATAGATTTAGATTTAACTTATAAGAATATCTTAAAAGGTTCTGTTGGCATTACTTCTTCATCCACTTCTACAGTGGAGGCATGCAGACTGCTCCTTTAGCTATCCGAGAGGCTCGGGTTCAATAACTTTAGAATTTCCCTGAGCATTTTCACACACCTAGCTGAAGCTGTGCATCCACACCACTCAGGCATGCAGTGAACGCCTGGTTACATTGATTTATGCCCAAAAGGTGGAATATTGTCTTTGACCAGCAGAACCTTAAACTTTTTAAACAAGAGCAAAGACAAACAACGTGCATCAAAGATTCTTGCCTAAAATTGCACAGTTGACAATTATAATAAGAGGAGCCTTTTAGGCACCCAAATTTGTATGCTTTAAACGGTACTAGTCTGCATCTGAGCCTCATAAGTTATTTTTGAAGACTAGTTTCATGTGGCTCGATAGGTATGAGACTTTTCCCACTTCTTAGTAAAGAAGCTCACATAGATCTGCATGAGCCATTCGCACCAGTTCTTGCCTGTCCTCTTCTCCCCATATTGATTTTGCATTTTAGATAACCCTGGGCATAATACTTTGCTACGCTCACGGAGCATGCAAAGTTTGTGTTACTACACACTACGCAAATGCACGTAGCAAAGTCAAAAATCAACATAGCGTAGCAGCAGTATTTATAAACACATACAAATGCTTTGTTAAAACAATTTTCTATGCTAAATAGCATATAACAAATTCACAAAAATGAACTTTGACAATGAAAATATCAAGCAATGAGAGAAGTGATGATTTTGGTTCCCCTAACCTAGGGGAGGACCAAGCAGATGCCTTGAACACAAAAAGCATATCATGTGAATGATTCAGTGGTGGTCCCTTCCTCCTAGACCACTTCAAGCACAGTTATGGGCAAAAATACAATCCCAACCAAAGGCTCTGCAAAGCATTATGGGACGAGATTAGCAGTGGGCAGTGAATATTATAGTGTCCAATAGCAAAATAATTCTACAAAGAGCTGCAGTTCACCTAGTCGCTACTAGATGTCCTCACGAGTCAAATGCAAAAGCATTGAAACCCTTTCATGAAGCTTTTGCATTTGACTCGTGAGGGACATCTAGTAACGACTAGTGGAACTGCAGCTCTTTGTAGAATTATTTTGATATTGGATACTATAATATTCACTGCCCACTGCTAATCTTGTCCCATAATGCTTTGCAGGGCCTTTGGTTGGGATTGTATTTTTGCCAATAACTGTGCTTGGGGTGGTCCTAAGAGGATGGGACCACCACTGAATCGTTCAAAAGATGTGCTTTTTGTTTTCAAGGCATCTGCTTGGTTCTCTCCCTAGGTTAGGGAGGATACCAAAATCATCACCTCTCTCACTGCTTGTTAATTTATTGGTTTCACTTTTGTGAAATGCTATATGCATTTTAGCATATAAAGAGAGAGATACTTATTTTATCTTAACTTGCACTGTGCAAGATGCCTTTGGCAATTTTTGTGCAGTCAAGTACACAGCTACGCACTACGCAATTTGCATAGCTACGTGTAGTTCAAAAGGTACTTCACGTAGCTATGTGAAGTGCTACTATGCAAACTACGCCCAGGGTTAATTTTAGATAGCATTTTGGAGGTTAACTTTGCCGTAAGGTTTTGTTCCATAATGCTCTGCGCGCCCAGAAGTTCTATTGAGCTCCTCATGTAGGATTCCCATTGGAACTTGTGATCTTGAATGCCTAGCCAAATCAATTCTTTGAGGGATCCTTTGGGGTAAAACGTGAGTTTGATATAGCAGCCCAGGAACTGAGCTTTCGACATGACTGTTTGCATACGCCAAATTCCAATCGTATTTGGGATAACAGAGTGGCATCTGGAAGATGGAACAAGCACCTGTAGCATCGGGTTTGAGCTTTGTCCAGTCATGTTGCAATACGGTCTTTGAATTAAGCCTGGGCGGAGTTCGTGGAGTGACCCAAAAACTCTGCCATGCTGCGCGGAGTTCCGCAAGCAGCAGAATGTGTTTGGTCATGCCTGTTCGCGTTGATTTTCAGCGCCGGGTGTTTGTTCTGCGCTGGAAAATCATAGCGAATGGCACGATGTGCAGCGCAAGAGGGCGCTGCTTCTTTTCTGCCGCTCGAGTAGATTTTCTACTCGAACAGCAACTTCTAAACGCAAACAGAAAGTTTCTCAACGCGAGCGGTCGCGACCACCTGCGACCGCCAGTATTGAGAAATCTGACCGCCTGCGGTGAGAAATCTCGATGAGAGGTGGATTTTTCTCGTTCGTGCTTGCCAACTTGATGCTGGGAAATGCAAAAACAACAATTGATGGACAGAATGCAGAACAATGTCATACATTCACCCCAGTACAGAGATCTGGGCCTAAAGGCATCGTTTTTGTGCTCACCATGCCGTTCCAGTTTGAACCCAGCCATATGCAAATCAGTCTTGACCCTGTGCCCAATGGGAACAGTCCAGCCCGAACTGCCAGGCCAGGTCCTCCCTGGACTGGAAACAAGCATCCTAGGGGTCCCTTGCTCACTTTGCCACTGGATTCAAGCTAGCCTTGCTGATGAGGGCTGTTAGCCCGAAACCGGTCCCAGGATGCTTGTTTCTGGTCCAGGGAAGACATGGCTTAGCAGTTCAGGCTGGACTGTTCCCATGAGGCACAGGGTTAAGACTGATTTGCATATAGCTGTGTCTGACCTGGGGTGGCGAAGTGAGCTAAAGAACGATGATGGATTCAACCCAGATCTGTGGCTGGGGGTGAGTGTCTGAAAAGTTTCAGCGCTCCGTCCATCATCTCCTTGTGTTTGCTTTGTTCGCCCTAAGTAGGCAGGGTATGCCCAGACGTGGGTCCCTTGCTCACTTTGCCACTGGATTCAAGCTAGCCTGGCTGATGAGGGCTGTTAGCCCGAAACCGGTCCCAGGATGCTTGATTCCGGTCCAGGGAAGACATGGCTTAGCAGTTCGGGCTGGACTGTTCCCATGAGGCACAGGGCCAAGACTGACTTGCATATAGCTGTGTCTGACCTGGGGTGGCGAAGTCAGCTAAAGAACGATGATGGATTCAACCCAGATCTGTGACTTGGGGTGAGTGTCTGAAACGTTTCAGCGCTCCGTCCATCATCTCCTTGTGTTAACTTGACGGTGGGAAGCGCAAGCAAGGGAAAATCTCATCAGGAGGTGGATCTTCCTCACTTGCGCTCACCAACTTGACATTGGGGAGAGCGAGCAAGGAAAAATACTCCGCTCTGCTACACGGAGCAGAGTTTTTCAGAACTCTGCATGCTCCGTGGAGCGTGGAGTACAGAAACCTCCACAAACTCTGCGAACGGAGTGGAGTTCACCACCTGGGCTTAATTTGAATATCAGTAGGTTAAGGTTGGGATAAACTTGGCATCAATTACTTTGCAAATGCCTGTGAGATCTGGCCCTGCATCTTTTCTGCCAATTTTTTTAAGCTCATGGTCATGAACAGAGAGATTTCTTTTAGGCTGGAAAGCTGTGTTGAGTGTGTGCCCTGCTGGTTGAAATAGATTCCCATGTACTTTAAGTTTGACACTTGCTCCATATTGACACACTCACGCGAGACGCTGAGGTTCCTGCACACAGACACTCCAGCACGCAGTGGTCTGACATCCCTCGCGGGGTGTCCTTCTCGAGACCAAGACGGGGTCCTTCATTCTCACACCAGGAAATGGGGTTGGCTTCATCCTAGTGGAATTCTTTGCTGGAGTGTCTGCGTGCAGGACCCTCAGCGTCTCGTGTCAGTGTGTCAGCATGGAAGTCTTTCTCCTCTGTCTGCCCCAGCAAAGATATGGTGTATATATATACCCAAAAGGTACCCTCAGGGTTCTGCCTTGCTGTGTCATGTCGGCCGAGGATGACGGAAGGGATGACCCTTATTCATAGTAATTAAGCAGAAGATCATAAGCCTGCTGTGAATCTGAGAATCCTCATGCATAATTAATGAGGCTAGTTTTCTGGGAAAACCACAGTATATTTTATGCAGCACCTAACTAGGTAAAAGGTCAATACCAAAAACTGGTATGTAGTACAATGGCAGGGAAAATGTAGGTGAAAGACTAGGTGACTACCCGGGCCTATATTGTAGTACATTACAATACATAACACCTACTCCTCATCCGACCGGACGATATACAAAAAGCGAATGTTCTTCTAATGAATCGTAAAAAATTGTAAAAAAAAAATGTTCAGAATAAAAATCTCTAAAAGTATATAGAAAGGTCCAAAAACTCACTATAGATCCTTTATATATTTGTTTAAAAGTCCTATAAGTCCTTTAAAACATGTTCATATATATGGTTGGAGCAACTGGGAGCGTCTGAAAGACATGGTGCTCAGTAACAGTATAGAAGGAAAAAAAGTTTGTTTAAAATTCCAATTTCGGTTGTTTTGGAAAAAGGCCTAATTCTTCCCAGCACACGGAGAGCCAAATGTTTATGTGTCCTGTGTGGGAGACTCAACATCACTGCTGCTTGCCTTTGCAGACGACGGTACCTGTAACACCTCACAGATCAGGTCAATCGAGTAAAGATGATCTTCTTTAGTTCCCACAGCCGATGCTGAGGTAGCATTTGAAACATTCAAAGCCTGTGTGCCTATAGTAGAGCCGGTATGCAATCCAACAGGAGCTGAAGCATCCCGTGGTGGCTCTAAGAATGCCGACATCAGCATGGGAATACGCTGGGGACACTGCAGTATGTGGGCAGTTTACGGGTCCAGTAATACATCTACGTCCGGTGGCGAAACCGATGGAAGTGTTCGAAAGAGATACAACACGCATTCTTGTCCACAGAGCAAGCAGCAGATAACAGGCAAAACACAGTCAATACAGACTGGTCGGAATGATAGGAACCAAGACTCGCTTAGCTCCCGAAGTGGAGGTGTGCCCAGATGGAGTACCATGCATTCACAGTAGCATCACACCAAGAGCATTTTTTCCATCTCCTTGGTGACTGGGACGTCCATTGGGTAGCAGAAAAATGTAAATCAGGATCCCTACTACCAGTAGCAGGAGTAGCGGAAATCCTTAAAAATGGTTCCAAATACGGAGTGTATAAAAGCTGGAATCACGCCGAAGACTGTCTGAAAGGTGCTTAACAGTCCAGAACCTATGGTCTTAAATAGGTGTACTGTACCCTTCATATCAGACATGTTAAAGATACGTTGTACCATTTCTCCAAAATGGAAAGGGCAGGTAGTGCGTACCAGTGCCTGTATCTCAGCTGAGGACTTTGCAACCTGAAGATCAAAAGTCTCTCTGGCTGAGGTTAAGGGTACATCTTTCTGTAAATGCATGGCTTTCATTCGGCTCAGAGTATCAAACCGTATAAAGGAAACATTCAACGAAGGTCATAACAGCACCTCCCTGACTATGTGGGTCGGTGGAAACAAGACTTGACAAGTAACCTTGGAACTTACTGTGACAAGATATGCGATGCCTGGAACCATCCCGCAACAACCTTGATCATTCAGCATAAAGTAACTCCAGTTTGAGAGCAGCTTGAACACTGGATTAATCATGGCAGCTGGTGACCCTTTCAAATGAGAGGACAGGTTTACAACCGAACCGTTACAGGCCCTGTGAAGCATAATATCCTGGCAAATGAGAGATCCACTCAACGAATTCTCGCAGTCTGTGCTGCTGAGAAACACTTCAGTGTCCCCGTTCCTGCATCTAAAACTATACGGTAATTTCCAAGATTCATGGATGAATTCCCTACCCATTGCTTCATACCTGCCTACCTGGTGGTGTTCTAGGCAATATTGGAACTGGAAAGTTGTTACTGGCAATGTTATATGGCCATAAATTAACCATTCTGCCATGATGAAAGGTAATTGGTCTAATTTTTCAATGCGCAGCATTGTATATTTCGCATCACTTTGTGCCATTGTTGTTTGCTTTTCGGTCAAATTATAAGCAGAGAACAGAGATGTACTGTTGATATATCTCCAGGGCACATAACCAGAGCGCAGTGATTGTAGCGTCCAACTTAATAACACAATCGAACATAACGATGATTGTCCGTGTTAAGATGGACAGATCTTGTTCCATTATATCTATAGCAGAAGATACAATGTTGCCCAGTGAATAAATCCTGGATGTCAGTGTGGTCATACCATTGTTAACCACAGCCAAATACTTTTCTACGTTAACTCTGTCAATCGCACGCAATCTCTCTACAGCTTCTTGTTGAGAGATTTTCTAAATTTCATTATAAACAGCGTATATGAAGCATTTCTGACGTGGATTTCGGGGACCTAGCAAAAAATCCCTAAGATCTATGTCATCTGAGTGTAAGGAGAAGTATTGTTTCACCTGTGACAGTGTCGAGGTTTTTAGCCAATCGAGACATAACTTCCCAACACTGTATGATGTCACCACCCCCAGATGTTCTTGTTGTACAAAGCGTAAATCAGGCCTATGGATACGAAACCCTTTGGTGGTACCTCTGAATCTTGACTGACACCTATTTGGGTCAATAGGACAAACTAACCATCCCTTCCAATTGGAGTCTGTTGAATTGTATGAAACACCATGCATGATGTCATCTATTGGACCCTCACCATTTTCTGTATAATGTTGCCATCCCTCCAAGTGTGAAAGTGAGGGAATACGAGGTGTGTTCAAGTCCTTAATCTTGGCGAACCCAAGACAGGTAGTCTGTTGCACAGTATCGTTCAGAAAAATCATCTGTTGCGGTATGAGGCATGCTCTAAATAGTGCCCCAGTTCCCTGAACCTGCCATTCCTTAGTACCCCAGACTGATTTTATGTCTATAGTGTCTTTCCATAAGTCGAAACCCTGTTCAGACAGTTGGGTAATAAAGGATGCAGATTATATCTGTTTCGTGTTAGTGAGCATACATTTCTTCGCAGATGTAGGTGCAAGCTTATAATAATATGAGCGTGGATCTGATGTATTAGACCCAGAAAAATAAGCAAACCTTTGTGCAAACGTTTGTGAACTACGTTTCAGTGGTGTTGGACAATGTTCTCATTGGTGGTATGCGAAAACATTACGTGGTGCACTTGTTTTATGCAGAAAGTGATAACCATAATGTTGGTAACAGTATATGGTATCAAAATCAGACAAGTCATCAAACATTTAATTTTTCGTAAATGCTGCAGGAAGTTCTAAATCAGACAACATACTATTAACAGTTTCAAAATCCCAATCATCAGAGTGTGTACTGGAGGTGATGATATCATTTAAAGACATTTTGAATACATGTGGTATTTTTAAAAGTTCAGTGGGACCAAATACATCATATGAAACCCTCTTTGCCTGTCCCAAACTATTCCGTTAGGAACTGGAACTGCTGTGATGTTCACATAAGACAGGTCTCTCTGTTCACGATCACGATGTGATGACGTATGAAGTTTCTGTATCAAGTTCACATGTGATACTGCGGAGTGTTCTGGGAGATAGTGTTCATTCACGAGCAAGAAAAAGACAGTCACTAAACCTATCCAGAATAGTAGGAGCAGTATTCCGGTTATTATCCAGAGCTGTAGCCACAGTGAGACAAGGTATGTCTTGTCTAAAAAAATGTAAAAATCATGAAGTTATTTTTTGTGGGAAACTGGAGCTGGGGATGACTCAGGTTCACTTGGATCCAGACAAAACGTGTCGAAATCGATGAAGTAGCCAGATGAAGTTCGATCTATCTTTGGTAGCTCAGCAGGTTTTGTTGAACTGGTAGGTGTCTCCTGTAGAGGCATATTGATGTAGATGTCTGCGGCGAATTGATATCTGTGTTTCATTTGTATTTTGATGTTCAATTTCAAATGAGCAAGTTCTATTTCATTGTTGGTAACTCCATTACTACGTATAGAAGACTTTACAAATGTTATCAGTCTGTCGGTCTGAACCTCCTGTTTGGTAGCGAGAGGATAGCGGTGGCTACCCAGGAGCACTGCAGCCTGCTATTCACTATCGGCCACATAGTGTGGTTTGATCAGATCAATGGAGACGAATCTCTTCTATTTCTTGCTGGCAAGAGGCGGAAGAAGTACTCCTTCTACAGCAAGGACAGGTACAGGTGTTCTGTATGATGGCTTAAATTCTTTCTTGTCCACAATCTTTTCTCTGACCAGATCCCGGAGTACCGCAATGCAACACCCAAACTTCCCATTGCCTCCTTGTAAGACGGAGAGCTAAACGCGGGGCCACGATCAGAACGTAATGTGCCAACTGCATATGTCCCTATGAAGACTCACAAATCCTTTATAACAATTCAGGTGTCAGCCAAGCACTGGGGTCAAACACACAGGAGTCTAGAGCATGAATCCACTGCCACCAAGATGTACTTGTAAGCCACATCAGATTGTAAGTAACCCTGGGCATAATACTTCGCTACGCTCACGAAGCATGCAAAGTTTGTGCTACTACGCACTACACAAATTGCACGTAGCAGAGTGAATAACTGTGCTAATCAACGTAGCGTAGCAGGAGTATAATAAACTCCTTCAAATGCTTTGATAAAGCAATTTTGTATGCTAAAAAGCATATAACCAATTCACAAAAATGAATTTTGACAATTAAATATCAAGCAAATGAGAGAGGTGATGATTTTGGAGTCCCCCTAACCTAGGGGAGGACTAAGCAGATGCCTTGAACACAAAAAGCATATCATGTGAACGATTCAATGGTGGTCCCTTCCACCTAGGACCACCCCAAGCACAGTTATGGGCAAAAATACAATCCAACCAAGGTCCTGCAGCATTATGGGACGAGATTAGCAGTGGGCAGTGAATATTATAGTGTCCAATATCAAAATAATTCTACAAAGAGCTGCAGTTCAACTAGTCGTTACTAGGTGTCCCTCACGAGTCAAATGCAAAAGCATTGAAATTATTAATACATCAAGTTGTAGTTCCACTAGTCGTTACAAGATGTCCCTCACGAGTCAAATGCAAAAGTATTGAAAACCTTTCATGAAGCTTTTGCATTTGACTCGTGAGGGACACCTAGTAACGACTAGTGGAACTGCAGCTCTTTGTAGAATTATTTTGATATTGGATACTATAATATTCACTGCCCACTGCTAATCTCGTCCCATAATGCTTTGCAGGGCCTTTGGTTGGGATTGTATTTTTGCCAATAACTGTGCTTGTGGTGGTCCTAAGAGGATGGGACCACCACCGAATCGTTCAATAAGATGTGCTTTTTGTTTTCAAGACATCTGCTTGGTTCTCTCCCTAAGTTAGCGAGGATACCAAAATCATCACCTCTCTCACTGCTTGTTAACTTTTTGTTTTCACTTTAGTGAAATGACTATATGCATTTTTAGTATATAAAGACAGAAATATTTATTTTATCTTAACTTGTACTGTACAAGATGCTTTTGGTAATTATTGTACAGTGCAGTCAAGCACACAACTACGCAATTTGCATAGCTACGTGTAGTTGAAGCTGTACTTCACGTAGCTACGTGAAGTGCTACTACGCAAACTACTCCCAGGCTTAATTGTAAGGCGCCGCAGTGGTCCAAATAGACACAAGCGAGAGGTCTGTCTGATATTAGTAATGGTGTTAGCCCCGGACATGCTACGGTGGAACCCTTCATCTGCTGACAGATGTCGCACTTAAGGACAAATGCTTTTGTCTGTTTCATTAAACCTGGCCACCAATAGCGTTGTTTCAATAGAGAAACTGTTGTGGTAATCCCTGCGTGTGCAGAACCCTGACCCTCGTGTGCAGCTAGAATCAAACCTAATCTGCGATCCATGTTTGGTATTACTCTATCCCCCACTCCTGGAATTTTAGCATTTGGAATATTTTTAGCATCTAACTTGTAGGAGTACTTGAGTGGAAAACCTTTTTGCAAGGCTGAGCTGTTTTTGCGTTAAGCAATGACAGCTACCATTATCTGTCCGTCTATTCTCGTGCTAGAACGACTGATTGCAGCTACGGCAGCAGTTCGCACTGTCGCCTTGGAGGCTTCATCAGCCAATGAATTCCCTACAACGTGAACGCCATACGTTGATGACTCAGCGTATGTATCACGTGAGCTCTCTGCAAGTCTTTTTTCAGCTCTGCCACTTGTTCCCAAAGCAATTTGTGCTTTATTGTGCAACCTTTTGATTCTTTTAATCCATTCTGACCCCAGTAGTGAAGATATTCATGGTAAGACTGGACACAGTAAAACGAATCGCACACTATAAGTGTGGGGAATTCCCAATTCGTGTGTATTAGTGCCAGTAATAGGGCTTTTAATTCCGCCAGCTTTGCCGTGCAGTCTCCTAGAGACTGTGTGTTCGTACTGCTAGGATGGAACTTGCCGTCCTGCATCAATCGCACAAGCTGCACTGTATTGTTGTTTATTACCTATGGCAGGCTGAGCAGAACCGTCAGTGTAAATAATGTATTCATACTGATCTAGAGGCATTATGTCATTCGGGAGAGGATTTTATTGTTCGTATTGCAGTAATGCTTGTGTTTTTAGTGTAGAGTCAAATTTGTATTCTACATCTGTTGCAGTAAGAGAATTAGCCCATTGTATCCATCGCGGATGTAGCGCTTTTGCGTTCGGAAAGCTAGCTTTTGTAACAGCCTCTAAGGCCGGTACTGGAGTTACGAAAATTACTCGTTTTCCCTGAGCAATTGCTGTTTCTCTCACTACTGCACTCTGGACTGCTGTCAGAATTTTCTCTGTAGAACCAAAACGCATTTCAGCGTTTGTGTACAAATGTGATTTGTATGCTATGGGTACCATTTGGCCTTCATTGAAGGTTAGGTAAGTCTACCCAGATTGACCCGCGATTACCTTGATCACCAAATTTGTGGTATTTACACGTGTGTGTAGGTGTTTAGAAGCTATCATGTCAGCTTGTAATGAAAGAAGGATATCCATGTGTTCCTGTGTCCAATGTCTCATTGAAAAATCAGGTCTGATTAGATAGAAAGGTTTTACTTTTTCAGTGTGATCCAAAATGTATGTTCTGTCAAAATTTAGGAATCCCAATATGGATTGTACATTTTTCAGAGCTTTTGGAGGTTGGAGCAGTGCACACTTTACTAAAAAGTTAGCTGCTAGACTTTTCCCTTCACTTGAAAGCTCATATCCCAAAAATAGGACATTGAGGTGGGCTATTTTTGATTTTTTAAAGTTGAATTTGTAGCCCTCAGAAGCAAACCCCAAAATTATGTTGCTCACCCTGGTCAAATGATCCAATAAATCATCATCCGTCAGATAAATATCATTCACATAGGACAATGCCTCCTCATCAAAATTTTGAAGTAACTCTGTTACCCTAGCTGAGAACTAACCCTGGGCGTAGTTTGCGTAGTAGCACTTCACGTAGCTACGCGAAGTACATTTTGAACTACACATAGCTATGCAAATTGCGTAGTGCGTAGCTGTGTGCTTGACTGCACTGTACAATAATTGCCAAAAGCATCTTGCACAGTGCAAGTTATATTAAAATACCTATCTCTGTCTTTATATGCTAAAAATGCATACAGTTATTTCACAAAAGTGAACACGATAAATTAACAAGCAGTGAGAGAGGTGATGATTTTGGGATCCTCCCTAACCTAGGGAGAGAACCAAGCAGATGCCTTGAAAACAAAAAGCACATCTTTTGAACGATTCTGTGGTGGTCCCATCCTCTTAGGACCACCCCAAGCACTGTTATGGGCAAAAATACAATCCCAACCAAAGGTCCTGCAAAGCATTATGGGACGAGATTAGCAGTGGGCAGTGAATATTATAGTAGCCAACATCAAAATAATTCTATAAAGAGCTGCAGTTCCACTAGTTGTTACTAGGTGTCCCTCACGAATCAAATGCAAAAGCTTCATGAAAGTGTTTTCAATACTTTTGCATTTGACTCGTGAGTAACCCGGGGCATAATACTTTGCTACGCTCACGGAGCATGCAAAGTTTGTGTTACTACGCACTACACAAATTGCACGTAGCAGAGTAAAAAACTCTGCTAATCGACTTAACGTAGCAACAGTATATTAAAAACATACAAATGCTTTGTTAAAGCAATTTTCTATGCTAAAAAGCATATAACAAATTCACAAAAGTGAACTTTGACAATGAAAATATCAAGCAATGAGAGGTGATGATTTTGGGTTCCCCCTAGCCTAGGGGAGGACCAAGCAGATGCCTTGAACACAAAAAGCATATCATGTGAACGATTCAGTGGTGGTCCCTTCTCCTAGGACCACTCCAAGCACAGTTATGGGCAAAAATACAATCCCAACCAAAGGCCCTGCAAAGCATTATGGGACGAGATTAGCAGTGGGCAGTGAATATTATAGTGTCCAATATCAAAATAATTCTACAAAGAGCTGCAGTTCAACTAGTCGTTACTAGATGTCCCTCACGAGTCAAATGCAAAAGCATTGAAATTATTAATACATCAAGCTGCAGTTCCACTAGTCGTTACTAGATGTCCTCACGAGTCAAATGCAAAAGCATTGAAACCCTTTCATGAAGCTTTTGCATTTGACTCGTGAGGGACATCTAGTAACGACTAGTGGAACTACAGCTCTTTGTAGAATTATTTTGATATTGGATACTATAATATTCACTGCCCACTGCTAATCTCGTCTCATAATGCTTTGCAGGGCCTTTGGTTGGGATTGTATTTTTGCCAATAACTGTGCTTGGGGTGGTCCTAAGAGGATGGGACCACCACTGAATCGTTCAAAAGATGTGCTTTTTGTTTTCAAGGCATCTGCTTGGTTCTCTCCCTAGGTTAGGGAGGATACCAAAATCATCACCTCTCTCACTGCTTGTTAATTTATTGATTTCATTTTTGTGAAATGCTATATGCATTTTAGCATATAAAGACAGAGATACTTATTTTATCTTAACTTGCACTGTGCAAGATGCCTTTGGCAATTATTGTAGAGTGCAGTCAAGCACACAGCTACGCACTATGCAATTTGCATAACTATGTGTAGTTCAAAATGTACTTCACGTAGCTACGTGAAGTGCTACTATGCAAACTATGCCCAGGGTTAACTATAATATTCACTGCCCACTGCTAATCTCATCCCATAATGCTTTGCAGGGCCTTTGGTTGGGATTGTATATTTGCCCATAACTGGGCTTGGGGTGGTCCTAGGAGGAAGGGACCACCACTGAATCGTTCACATGATATGCTTTTTGTGTTCAAGGCATCTGCTTGGTCCTCCTCCTAGGTTAGGGGGGACCCCAAAATCATCACCTCTCTCATTGCTTGATATTTTATTGTCAAAGTTCACTTTTGTGAATTGGTTATATGCTTTTTAGCATAAAAATTGCTTTATCAAAGCATTTGTAGGTGTTTATTAAACTGCTGCTATACTATAACAATTAGCACAGTTTTTCACTCTGCTATGTGAGCGTAGTGAAGTATTAGGCCTAGAGTTACTCAGGGATCAGTTATCGCCATACATACAGATGCCATGCCCCCAGCATACTTTATGTGGTCAGTAGCCTCAGATCCTGCCGTGCTTAGGGATCTGGACCACCGGTTGTGTTGATTGCACTTGTCAATTCTGCTTCACCCACTGGATGATCCCGACGAGCGGTCACGGGTTTCTCTCCAGTCCCCTGCTCTCCGTTGACCATCTGTCTGCGACTGTGACTCATCAAGCCAGGCCTTGACCTCCGCCGGAGTCATTAAGAACCAGGACTTTCTGCCCGCGATGGCCTTCAACTTTGCCAGGAAGAACATCATATATTTGATGCCTCTGTCTCGGAGGGCACGTTTCACTGCATCAAATGTCCGTCTCTCCTGTTGTACCTTGAGGGTGAAGTCCGGGAAGAACCGCACAATCGTGTTCTGGAACGGTAGGTCCCCAATCTGGCGAGCCACCTGTAAGATGGCATCCCGGTCTCGGTAGTTGAGATTTCTGGCAATGATGGTCCTGGGGGCGCACCCGGCTTCGGCGGAGGGATAGGGGCCCTGTGTGCCCTTTCCACCGTGAAGAAGGCCGATAGCCATTTGGGCTTGAGGTGGTTCAAGATAAGGTCCTCCAAGAACAGGTCCATACTGGGACCCTCTGCCCTCTCCGGTACCCCCACCACGCGGATATTTTTCCGGCGGGCCCTCCCTTCCTGATCGTCCAGCCGAAGGGCCATTTGACGGTGCTGATGTACTAGCTGCTGGACTCTTTCTTCAAGGCCCCGAGTGGTGGATTGTAGATCAGTAATATTCTTCTCGGCCACCTTGACACGTTCCGACGTTTTATTCATGTCCGCCCTGAGGAGATTAACCTCAATAGAGACTTTATCAATTTTGGTCTCCAGCGTCATGCCCAGCGTCTGGATGGCCACCATGATCAAACTGAGAGAGGGTTCCGAGGCCTCAGCCTGCCCCCCTGCACTGTCCTCGTCAACAGACGAAGTCTTATAGACCGCATATCTGTCCAATTTGTTCGTCTGCACCGGCTGTCCCCCTTTCGGCTTCATGGCGACACTCTCCAATGTCCGGCAACAGCGATGTTCGTTAGGCCTCACTTGCCACCAGTACGCCTCTGTCCGGCCAGACGGCCCCGCAGTCTCCGGGCCACCGCCCCGCAGGGACCAACCATCACAGCGGGGAGTCGCTCCACCGATATCCACTTGCAGGGAGGGCGCCCACACGACCACCAACGCAGCCCTCGACACTGGCCCCTTCTAAGATCAGGTCTAATCCCCCGCTTCACATCAGCACGGGCCGGCCAGAGGGGCGGATGTACGGCTGCTTGCTCCACTCACACGGGCCCAGGCCTCGCCCAGCAGCCCAGGGGGCCCAGGATGTTGCACCCCACCCGATTCTCCTCTTCGGGGGGGTCGGAAGTCCAACGCGCGCCCACCAAGCACTCCGCTCCCAGAGCGGGGGCCTCACTCTCTCTCCCAGCACGCGGGCTCGGCAGGGGAACCACAGGCGGGGGCCCAAGCCATGCAATCGCAGAGCTCTCCCTTCACTCAGGGCCTTCAGTAACTTGGTGCCGAGCACTCCCTTCCTTGCACCGCCGTCTCAAGTGCAGGAGCCGCTCCTTAGCCCAGGGCAGAGTCAACACTGGTCTCGTGTTTGGCCCTCTGCGGGGCCCACCAATCCAGATGGGGTCGTTGCAACGCTGGGGGGCTCTCCGATACCACCTCTGCCATCGGGCCACCCTCCACGCACCCCCACAGCGCTCTGAAGTGCCTCACCAGTGCGGGGTTCACGGTGGGCACTGCGCCTCCTCCGATGTTTTTGCCCAGCCACAGGCCCCCGGCAGCTCTCGGGACACAGGCGCACACAGAAGGATAGCCGCGCCCGATCACGGGCCAGCGGGGTCCACGCACTCCTCCAACGGGCAGCAGGACTCACTCCGTCCGACGGGGCGGCGCACCACAAAGCACCGAGGCCCCAGCCAAGCCCCTCCAGGCCTCCGTACGCAGCCCATCTTCTGGGCTCCTCGTCGTGTAACTCGGCAGTCCCACAACACAGCGCATCACGGGTGGGCTCGCTAGATAGCCCCGAACCTCACGGAGCTCCACACACGATTCTGTACTTCAACTGCCGGATAAAACCAGGATGTTGCGGGCATTCTACCCGGCCCCGGCGGAGCTCTCTACTTGCGTGGCCTTCTTGGCCGACACCAGGCCACGCCCCCGTGAAGTATATTTCTATGTGTATTGATATCTCCAGGTAGGGGATATACCAAAGTAGTATTGGTGTTTGAGTATAATAAGTACAAGGTATTTTCTAACACTGGTGTGGTTCTTTAAAATGTTTCCCACTTTGTATGATGTAGTTTCTTGCAATATTTTAGAACAAAACCCTTTTGGCTCGTAAAGTACTCCGTAGAGCTGTGGGGTAGGTGTCAGCTCGCAATGCCATAAAAGCTTGGTTTAGAATGATGAGTTTGCAGTTACATGCAGCAGAATAAAGACGAGTAATCCTAAACTCCATCTGTGGCGTGGTTATTGGCGGTTACACAGGCTGGGAAGATGCTACAAATGGTGACGAGATAGGGGCTGAGTAACCGGAAAAACGACTGTGCTCTCCAAGAGAGTTTGCCATGGTCCAAACAAACTGCTCGTGTGTGCCACATGTGTTGCTTAATGCGTGTGGAGTCAATGCACAACTCGAGCCGCTGTAAAACACACAAAGACACTGGAAGCATTACAGAGAATTTACTAACCCTGGGCATAATACTTTGCTACACTCACAGAGCATGCAAAGTTTGTGTTACTACGCACTATGCAAATTGCATGTAGCAGAATAAAAAACTGTGCTAATCAATGTAGCGTAGCAACAGTATATTAAACACATACAAATGCTTTGTTAAAGCAATTTCCTATGCTAAAAAGCATATAACAAATTCACAAAAGTGAACTTTGACAATGAAAATATCAAGCAATGAGAGAGGTGATGATTTTGGGGTCCCCCCTAACCTAGGGGGAGGACCAAGCAGATGCCTTGAACACAAAAAGCATATCATGTGAACGATTCAGTGGTGGTCCCTTCCTCCTAGGACCACCCCAAGCACAGTTATGGGCAAAAATACAATCCCAACCAAAGGCCCTGCAAAGCATTATGGGATGAGATTAGCAGTGAGCAGTGAATATTATAGTGTCCAATATCAAAATAATTCTACAAAGAGCTGCAGTTCAACTAGTCGTTACTAGATGTCCCTCACGAGTCAAATGCAAAAGCATTGAAATTATTAATACATCAAGCTGCAGTTCCACTAGTCGTTACTAGATGTCCCTCATGAGTCAAATGCAAAAGCATTGAAACCCTTTCATGAAGCTTTTGCATTTGACATTTTTACTCTCACCCAAGTAAAGGCTCCTAATGGCTCTTTGTAGATTTTCCAGGATGGCCCAGTTGTGCAGCTTCTGCCATAGTCTCATTCTGTCCACTTTGTCAAATGTCAAATTCAAGCTAGCCTGGCTGATGAGGGCTGTTAGCCCAAAACCGGTCCCAGGATGCTTGATTCCGGTCCAGGGAAGACATGGCTTAGCAGTTCGGGCTGGACTGTTCCCATGAGGCACAGGGTCAAGACTGACTTGCATATAGCTGTGTCTGACCTGGGGTGGCAAAGTCAGCTAAAGAATGATGATGGATTCAACACAGATCTGTGACTTGGGGTGAGTGTCTGAAAAGTTTCAGCGCTCCGTCCATCATCTCATTGTGTTAACATGACGGTGGGAAGCGCAAGCAAGGGAAAATCTCATCAGGAGGTGAATCTTCCTCGCTTGCGCTCACCAACTTGACGTTGGGGAGAGCGAGCAAGGAAAAAAACTCCGCTCTGCTACACGGAGCAGAGTTTTTCAGAACTCTGTATGCTCCGTGGAGCGCGGAGTACAGAAAACTCCACAAACTCTGCGAACGGAGTGGAGTTCACCACCTGGGCTTAATTTGAATATCAGTAGGTTAAGGTTGGGATAAACTTGGCATCAATTACTTTGCAAATGCCTGCGAGATCTGGCCCTGCATCTTTTCTGCCAATTTTTTTAAGCTCATGGTCATGAACAGAGAGATTTCTTTTAGGCTGGAAAGCTGTGTTGAGTGCGTGCCCTGCTGGTTGAAATAGATTTCCATGTACTTTAAGTTTGATACTTGCTCCATATTGACACACTAACGCGAGACGCTGAGGTTCCTGCACACAGACACTCCAGCACGCAGTGGTCTGACATCCCTCGCGGGGTGTCCTTCTCGAGACCAAGACGGGGTCCTTCATTCTCACACCAGGAAATGGGGTTGGCTTCATCCTTGTGGAATTCTTGGCTGGAGTGTCTGCGTGCAGGACCCTCAGCGTCTCGTGTCAGTGTGTCAGCATGGAAGTCTTTCTCCTCTGTCTGCCCCAGCAAAGATATGGTGTATATATACCCAAAAGATACCCTCAGGGTTCTGCCTTGCTGTGTCATGTCGGCCGAGGATGATGGAAGGGATGACCCTTATTCATAGTAATTAAGCAGAAGATGATAAGCCTGCTGTGAATCTGAGAATCCTCATGCATAATTAATGAGGCTAGTTTTCTGGGAAAACCACACTATATTTTATGCAGCACCTAACTAGGTAAAAGGTCAATACCAAAAACTGGTATGTAGTACAATGGCAGGGAAAATGTAGGTGAAAGACTAGGTGACTACCCGGGCCTATATTGTAGTACATTACAATACATAACACCCACTCCTCATCCGACCGGACGATATACAAAAAGCGAATGTTCTTCTAATGAATCGTAAAAAATTGTTAAAAAAAAATGTTCAGAATAAAAATCGCTAAAAGTATATAGAAAGGTCCAAAAACTCACTATAGATCCTTTATATATTTGTTTAAAAAGTCCTATAAGTCCTTTAAAACATGTTCATATATATGGTTGGAGCAACTGGGAGCGTCTGAAAGACATGGTGCTCAGTAACAGTATAGAAGGAAAAAAGTTTGTTTAAAATTCCAATTTCGGTTGTTTTGGAAAAAGGCCTAATTCTTCCCAGCACACGGAGAGCCAAATGTTTATGTGTCCTGTGTGGGAGACTCAACATCACTGCTGCTTGCCTTTGCAGACGACGGTACCTGTAACACCTCACAGATCAGGTCAATCGAGTAAAGATGATCTTCTTTAGTTCCCACAGCCGATGCTGAGGTAGCATTTGAAACATTCAAAGCCTGTGTGCCTATAGTAGAGCCGGTATGCAATCCAACAGGAGCTGAAGCATCCCGTGGTGGCTCTAAGAATGCCGACATCAGCATGGGAATACGCTGGGGACACTGCAGTATGTGAGCGGTTAACAGGTCCAGTAATACATCTACGTCCGGTGGCGAAACCGATGGAAGTGTTCGAAAGAGATACAACACGCATTCTTGCCCGCAGAGCAAGCAGCAGATAACAGGCAAAACACAGTCAATACAGACTGGTCGGAATGATAGGAACCAAGACTCGCTCAGCTCCCGAAGTGGAGGTGTGCCCAGATGGAGTACCATGCAATCACGGTAGCATCACACCAAGAGAATTTTTTCCATCTCCTTGGTGACTGGGACGTCCATTGGGTAGCAGAAAAATTTAAATCAGGATCCCTACTACCAGTAGCAGGAGTAGCGGAAGTCCTCAAAAATGGTTCCAAATACGGAGTGTATAAAAGCTGGAATCACGCCGAAGACTTTCTGAAAGGTGCTTAACAGTCCAGAACCTATGGTCTTAAATAGGTGTACTGTACCCTTCATATCAGATATGTTAAAGATACGTTGTACCATTTCTCCAAAATGGAAAGGGCAGTTAGTGTTAGCGTACCAGTGCCTGTATCTCAGCTGAGGACCTTGCACCCTGAAGATCAAAAGTCTCTCTGGCTGAGGTTAAGGGCACATCTTTCTGTAAATGCATGGCTTTCATTCGGCTCAGAGTATCAATCCGTATAAAGGAAACATTCAACGAAGGCCATAACAGCACCTCCCTGACTATGTGGGTCGGTGGAAACAAGACTTGACAAGTAACCTTGGAACTTACTGTGACAAGATATGCAATGCCTGGAACCATCCCGCAACAGCCTTGATCATTCAGCATGAAGTAACTCCCGTTTGAGAGCAGCTTGAACACTGGATTAATCATGGCAGCTGGTGACCCTTTCAAATGAGAGGACAGGTTTGCAACCGAACCGTTACAGGCCCCGTGAAGCATAATATCCTGGCAAATGAGAGATCCACTCAAAGAATTCTCGCAGTCTGTGCTGCTGAGAAACACTTCAGTGTCCCCGTTCCTGCATCTAAAACTATACGGTAATTTCCAAGATTCATGGATGAATTCCTTACCCATTGCTTCATACCTGCCTACCTGGTGGTGTTCTAGGCAATATTGGAACTGGAAAGTTGTTACTGGCAATGTTATATGGCCATAAATTAACCATTCTGCCATGATGAAAGGTAATTGGTCTAATTTTTCAATGCGCAGCATTGTATATTTCGCATCACTTTGTGCCATTGTTGTTTGATTTTCGATCAAATTATAAGCAGAGAACAGAGATGTACTGTTGATATATCTCCAGGGCACATAACCAGAGCGCAGTGATTGTAGCGTCCAACTTAATAACACAATAGAACATAACGATGATTGTCCGTGTTAAGATGGACAGATCTTGTTCCATTATATCTATAGCAGAAGATACAATGTTGCCCAGTGAATAAATCCTGGATGTCAGTGGTGAAATCAATAGATGTTATGTACAGAGGAGGGGCATCTTTGATGGAGGCGACCTTGATCAGAGAGGAAAGAATGATCAAGTTATCCTCAGCTCTGTTGCCACGGCTGAATCCTGATTGGGTGATGGGGATTAGGGCCTTTGAGTTGGCCCATTTCTCTAGTTTATTATTCAGGATTTTGCGAAGCATTTACCATCAATTTCGAGGAGGCCAATTAACCTGATATTGGCTGGTTGATCATTTGCACCTTTTTTAGGTCGAGCATCAGCGCGCATGCGCAGACTGCAAGACCTCTTGTAGTCAACAAAACCACTTTATTCCTGCCTGTACTTACCATTGGTTCCCTCCTCCATCGCACTTCTTTGCTGCCTCTTAAGTCATTGAGGCAGCGGATACATCACTTCCGGTCAAGGCTAAGGAGCACTTGCCAAGCACTGTCTCTTTCGCTTACTTTCTTCATCTATTGTTTTCAGAACTTTTTTGTAAAACATTTGCTTTAGGCACAATGCTATTTCCGCCCTCTGACCACCCTCTGACACAAACTCAGCATTTCCAAGCATTTGCGAAATAAATGCCACGCTGCTGGACACCGGATTTTTTTTTACAACTCTGGTACATGTCCATCTAAAGGTATTCCGATTTTTTTTTATGTCCCATCACTTTCTGTGGCTGGGAGCAAGCAATTAAAGTCTATTTTCTATGTTGGCAGCTAGATGAGCAGTGTTGTGTTTCCGCTGCTCTCCTTCCGGGGTGACTTCTCTGTGTTTCTCCACTCCCCCCACCTGTAGTGCCACAGGCAGCCCTGCTCACCATGAGCTGAGTTTTCAGATCAGTGAGGTGGGGGACGGGATCCCCGAGGAGGACCCTGCTGCTGCTTTACTTGGCCCACAGGAGAGCGAGATAGCAGGCATTCCAACATGGGCAAAAGCGGGATCTAGTTTTCAGTTTGGAAAGGCTTCGCTTCTTGAGCACACTCAGCAAAAATACACCAACAATTCATGATGGGGAGTAGTATCTGCTTAGTTTTGTTCTTGTGCTTTGTAGGGGTTCCGTTCCCGCATGCCTTGGCGATTAGTGTCTCGTGATAAGAGCATGTGTGTTAGAAGGTACATGTTGTTTACCATCCCATTAGAGCCTCATTGTTCTTCCTGTCACGGCGAGGAAGCTACTTCTTTTGATTTTTAGGAGAACATCACCCTGAAAGTACAATCAAAGTGTGACACTTTGTGAAGAGAAACATCGACCGCCGTCAAATAATCACCTTACCCCATGTCCATTGGGCTGCCTTGGATCTTCTCATTTTTTTATGTAGAGTGAGAATAAATAGGAAGTGGTGCAAGTCCTGAAACGACTGGCATTAAATACTTTTTTAACATTATAAGGTAGAAGTTAAGTGGTGTTTCTTTGCAGTTATAGTAAAAGTAAGGTAAACATGATAATCACGGGCACACAGACACTCAACGCCTATTAAGCTGAGCGGGCTTTAGTTTCCCCGTCAGTGGGCTGGACTGGCTGAGCAGGGGTTGTTAACCTGACTTGTAGGTTACACGCATTAATCTATATTTCTCTTATCCTCCGAAGGACATTTAAGTTGGACGTTTTGTTTTAAATTTTTAATAACTTAAGGAGCTCCTTCCACCACACTATGCCTAATTGTTTCCCTTGCTTGAATGTTAAAGTACTGGTGCAAAAAATGCTTTCGGGATAGAGGCAAGCATATATGCCTTCTACAGGGACCTAACACCCACAGACACGGATTTGAATCTAAGCAGAAGCATCTCAGCCTTTTATCGGAGACTGATAAAAATGGTATCTGTACTCAACATTTACAATGCAGCAAATGTGCCGGAGGACGCACCATCCATGAACAATGACTATAAGGAGGTGTGGGCAATTTTTTTATTAAAATAGGGAAATTCTCGAAAAGTGGAGGGGTTGTTAACCCGACTTGTAGGTTATACGCATTGGTGTATATTTCTCTTGTCTTCCGAAGGACATTTAAGTTGGACTTTTTGTTTTCAGTTTTTAATAACTTAAGGAGTTCCTCCCACCACACTATGCCTAATTGTTTCCCTTGCTTGAATGTTAACGTACTGTTGCAAAAAATGCAAAAAACGCTTTCGGTATACAAGTAAGCATATATGCCTTCTACAGGGACCTAACACCCGCAGACACAGATTTGAATTCAAGCAGAAGCATCTCAGCCTTTCATCTTTCTGAGACTGATAAAAATAGTATCTGTACTCAACATTTACATTGCTGCAAATGTGCCGTAGGACGCACCATGAACAATGACTATAAGGAGGTTGGGGCAAATTTTTTATTAAAATAGGGAATTTCTCAAAATATCCGAATTTCCTGTAACATGAAAATTTCCCAAAAGTTTGCATTATGTAAAATCTACATAACTTTTTTGTGACAAGCGCACATTTCTCA
Source organism: Calotriton arnoldi (assembly GCA_963921515.1). Lineage (NCBI taxonomy): Eukaryota > Metazoa > Chordata > Amphibia > Caudata > Salamandridae > Calotriton > Calotriton arnoldi. The sequence continues at coordinate 2,176,524 of CAWUFW010002199.1, forward strand.
TAAAAAGTCTTGCAAGATACAGGGGGACACTGTTTTGCACAGAAAATATACTGTTAACAAACCTTTTCTGCTCAAGTCAGTGTCTTGCTGTAATCTTTTGAGACTTTTCATGTTTGGTGCACACTCCCTAGATTTTACCTGAGACGTGCACTCCCTAAATTTCCTTTTTTAGGTCGAGCCTGGACAGTGCATGTGCTGCTCTCCGGCATGCTGTATTGGAGTATGGAATAGAAGTCCCGCCCACTCTCTGCCCATATTTGTCATTGGCTTGTGTCATTACCCTTTGTTAATGCTGGCTTCTGATTCGTTAATAGGCTTGTTAGTCCCTCCTTAGTACCACATTGTCTTTATTTGTAACCTCCCATGAGGACTGGCCCTTTTACTTCGGTTTTTACACGGTACGTCTTTTTTAGTCTGAAACCACTATTTTCTTTAAAGAGTTTCTCCTGCTGCAGGCACGACATGCTTTCCTGCAACATTCAGTGCGCCATGCGCGCTTTCACTTACAGAGCAGCCCGGGACAATGGCGGCCGCTTCTTTGAATAGGTCTCGCATTTACAAGAGTTTGAGCTATTGGCATTGTAAATGACAATGCCTTTTATTTATGTGTTAATTAGCAAAACAGATAAATAAAAGACATAGGGGCATATTCTCAAGGAACTATCGCCGAGTCAACGGCACTTTATCTCAGCCAAAGTCGTGATAAATTCATCGCCCCATTCACAAGCTGGTGCAAACAGCCGATATCACCAGTTAACCTGCGATAGCAGCCGCAAAAAACATTGCCACAGATGACCCCGGCAACTAACGCTAATGATATGCAGAGTAGGCGTTCCCGTGTCTCAGAAATGTAGCCTGTGACGTCCCCCCTGCAAGCGTGTGCGGAGTGGGCTGGCCCGGCGTACGCCAGGCCAGCGTAGGGGTGTGAATAAAAAGCACGTAGCTCTGGGCGTGGTTCTCTTCCGGAATGCCCAACGTGTCTGCCAGGGCGGCGCCTCCCACCCCGCCACGAGGCCAACGCTGTCGCCGAGAGCGGTGTCGCCGCTATCCTGTGCGTCCGCCGCAGCCCGGGCTGCTGGACCCCGAACCAGTCCCGCCTGGCCGTGCGCATCCAGGCCTCACTGCTCACCTGCCGACACCGGCGTGTCCCCAAGAGGGCCCAACACGTGCCTGCGCTCGCACCAAGCCAGAGGCCCTCAAGCTTGGCAGCCTCCTCAGACCACCACGGCCTCCGCAGGCAAGGCTCGCAGTACTCCTCTGTCGTTGACATACTCCACCGGCCTACACAGCGGACAAGTAGGCCACACATTTGGAACTGAGTCTTGATTACACAATGGCAGAGTACACATGGTAATGCAGAGTCTAAATCAGTATACTCCCTTCGTGGTGGTGCCACCAACTCTGTGCATAGCATTCCGACCACACGTGTCTGTGGGCCCTTGCTGAGCGCTGCCTCCGGCCTACACTGCGGTCGAGTAGGACACACAATTGGAACTGGGTCTGGATTTGTCAATTGCAGACTTCATGTCATTGTACAGGCCTCATCACAGACTGCATCCCCTTTTGGCTCTGGTGCCACTGACTCTGTGCCACGGGAGTCATGGACACTCTCTGGTGGAACTCTGGTGGCATCAGAGTCTATGGTCTGGGGGTCGACTCCATCATCATGTAGCTGATACTGACATCGTGGGGAAAAGGAGACTGTAGCATTCAACTCCTCCATATTGCCTGTTCCTGCTTGCTTCTGCCCCCTGCATCATGCCCTGGATGGACACCTTCCACTGTCCCCCGTAACACTCTGTGACACTCTCCTTGGACATCAATGTGCACCCGCTCAGCTCACCTGGCCCTACCTCAGTGCATTGCAAGTCACCGTCCTGTGGCGGTGTGCCTGTGCCGGCCGCTGTGCATCCGGGGACACCGACTCTGTGCAGCTCAAGTCTCGGGACCTTGCTGTTTGTGCTTTGAACTTCTGATTGTCTGATCACTGTTGTAGTTGTTGCCAGCACCAACCAACCCCAGAGGGGTGGCATACACTACCCAACTCCCATCCAGCACAGGCGTCACTGGACGTGTGGCCCTGGCAATAAAAGGTGCCGGGCGCACGTGCCCGTAGCCAGTTCCACGGATGATCTCAGTGTGTCCGTGTGGTCATTATGTATGCATGTGGGCCCCGGGCCATACCACATTACGTTGTGCCATGTACAGCGGGTGCAACCTAGTCACCTCAGGCAGTGGGGTAGACCTGGGACATGTGGCTGTGTCAGACCCCCCTGTGAGCGTGAGGGAGTGGACCTGCGTACGGCAGTACGGCATAGGGATGTGGTCATTCCACAGGTGGCTCTAGGCGAGGTTAAGTTTAGGCCTTGCCAGGGAAGTAACTAATGCGTGTGTCTCAGGTGTAGTGTCGGCACCACAAGTCACGCAAAATTCATGTTGCCATGTAGCATGCGCCCGGAGTACGGGCTCGGCCGAGGGGTAGATGAGGGTGCGCAGGCCCGCTGGGGGTCAGGGATCAGACATGCCAACTGTTGTGTGTGTCGCTATTTCCGCAGCATAAGCCAAAGGTCTACCCCCGGCCGCATGGCGAGTTCAGGCAGGCATGAACTCTACTTCTATGTCCGCCCTGTCTTTACCATTGCCCTACACACACGTGTCCGTCCACCTTCAGCGCAGGACATCACTGTGTCGTCGTCAGGCTTGTGGACATGCGCAGACAGGCACGACAATAGTGTGCCGTAGGGGTGCAAGTGATGTAACCGCACTGCGCACTCTGGTGAATATGCTCCGGGGGAGGGAGAAGCGGCATTGAGGCTACGTATTTCACATTGATGCCGCTCATTTGCAACAAGCAGTACATGTCATGCAGGAATCACAAAGTCACACATATCACATACCAATGAACCAGTGAGCCTGCCAACACATGATGCCGAACCAACTATTGACTCATGTCTCTCTGCACTGTCACAGGTGACCAAGGATATGCACTCTGCGCTTGGATGATGACACCCCTCCGAGCCCCGAACACACAGGCCCAGAGGCAGTACAATGCGGCCCACAAATGCACCAGGGGCATCGTGGAACGCACATTTGGCGTGTTGAAGTCACGTTTCAGGTGCCTGGACGTCACAGGTGGAAGGCTCCTGTACAGCCCAGACATCGTGTGCAAGATGATCGTTGCATGTTGTGTGTTGCACAACATATGTGTACGCAGCAGGGCACCATGGATACATGTGCCAGATGCACCGGACGATGATGATGGGGATGAGGCAGGTGGACCACAGCCCACTGCAGCCGCAGCAGGGATTGCCCGTAGGAACACCATCATTGACAATTTCTTCACATGAGCACGTCACATTGTGGCAGTCCTTGGCAGTATTGGGACAGTACATAATGACCACAGGCAAAGCATGTGCAAATAAATGCATTCGAAGAACACTATCCCTGAGTGCATGTCTCTCATCTGTACAGGCACATCACTCAGACAAGTGTGAGTGCAACATGTATTGGTGACATTTTTGTGATTTGTTCATGTGTGGTGGGTGTGTCACCACTGTGCAGAGAGGCTGTTTAGGGTGTCACGTGGTCGAACTGCCAGTTCTGTGTGTCGCAGTTAGTAGGGAATCCCACTCTTCGGCGTTTCACTTGTGTCCAGATTCATTCCATTTTGGATGCCATTTGTGTCCTGTAGGTGACAACAGGGCTCCTTTTGGGCTCAGATATGTACCACCATGATGCAGGGATGCCCCCTGTGACTCAGGTCCCACAACATGGGCAACATGTACGTATGCGGGAGTCACTGCCCCTACATTCGTCCACGCTCTCGTGATTTGTTGGTCATGGTCATGACACGTCTGTGTGCAGATGGGGTTGCTTGTCCCTCTGCAATGTGAGGGGGAGATGCGGTTTCACTGTGTGTTACATGCATGTTTCAGCATTTGCGCAGTTTACATGCGGGCTGCATGTCAATGTTCATTGTGACTGTGGGGAGATGCCTATTTGATGCGGGACTATGCTCATTTGTTCTACGTCACGGATGTGGGGGTTGTGCTCGTACATTGTCATCTCACCGTTTTTTTCTCTGCTTTTATTGTGCATTTCCACGCAGGACACGTGGGTATTGCAGGCCTCTCACTGGTTATCGCTGATTTTTGTATCGCGATTGGCCTCATCGCTACTATTTTTGCGTTCGTGTTTCGCGTTTTTTCTGCGTCGCGTTAGTTTTAACACGTTCATTTGACGCGTTATATTGTGTCTATCGCATGGTGCCGCCATGTTGTGAATACCACGTTAACAAGGAGTTGTTTTCCCGCAATGGACTGCGATGTGAAGGGTTGTGTTAAGCTACACTTGCAGTAGTTATCACACATTCTTGTGAATATGCCCCATAGTCGTTTACAATGCCAATAGCTTAAACTCTTGCAAATGCAAGACCTATTGCACTGCAAATGCTTGTTATGAATTGGAGTTAATATGGAACCTCTCCAACAGTCCGGCAAATCATTTGACGTGATACAGTTCTCGAAAAGAGGGCTTAATAGAGAGGCCCCTTCTTCAGTTGCAGATTTGAATATTAGGGTGGGGAGACCATTTGGACCCGGGGCCTCTGCTGTTCGAAAAGACACTAGTATTCGTCTCAGTAGACGAGTCTGGAAAATCCGGCCCCTTATCCAAAGGCACTCATTGTAAGAGCATCTGTAGGTAGATTAATTATTTGATACCTTATCTGTAGTTGAGCCAGTGGGCCAGAAGGAGGAAACAATGTGTCTAGCTACTGCGTAGGAAAAGGCAGCCTTGTTACCACACATATATGAGTAACCCTCCCCTACAACCATGCCAGGTACAGCCCATTCCCTCAGGCTGCCCCTGGTGTTGTTCTAATGACCCCTGAGACACCTGCTATGGCTGCCTCCTGCTGCCTCCTCTCCTTGAATACAAACACAAGATTGTGATTTCTCCCTGTGATAAGCGTCTTCAGTATTCCGGTGACACATCGTGTTATTGGCTTGCTGCAATCTGTGCATAATTTCCTTTCAGCGATAGTTCTATCATTACTGTAAAAATGCATGGCTTATTGTTGCAGCAGATTCAGCTGATGGCAGCAACCAGTGGAGCAGGTAACAATCTCCTCACAGGAAGGGTTTCCTGCAGGAGGGGGTGGGCTGATGTGAAGGACAATGTTATTAAAGGGATAGGAAGACTAGGGATGGCCTGCAGTGACCAGGAAGGGGTGCTTGCTTCTGTGCGAAAGATGCATAGAAAGGTCAAACTATTAGTCTGCGCCTCTGTGTGAAGGATGCACAAGGACAGCTAACTGTGCTCATGAAGTGTGACTGCCTATGTGCGGAAGATGCATAGAAATGGCCCACTGTGACTGTGGAGGATGCTTGCCTCTGTGCCACAGAGGCCTAAAAAAGGTCCACTGCGACTCTATGTCACTGTGTGAAAGATGCATAGGGAGGGCACATTTTCACTAAATCTGCAGGGCAATTGCCTCTGAGTGAAAGATGCAAAGGGCACAATGTGACTGCAGAGAAAGGTCCCACTGTGACTCTGTATGGAAAAATGCATAGAAAGGGCTCACTTTTACCCTGCATCTCTGTGTGAGGCAGGGTAACAAAGGGCACGGTGTGACTGCACAGAAAGGGCACACTAAGACTCACAGAAAGGGCACATTGTGACTGCACAGAAAGGGAACTCTGTGACTGTGGAAGGGTGATTGCCTCTGCGTAAAAGATGCACAGAAAGGGAACACTGTGACTGCACAGAAAGGGCACACTGTGACTGCACAGAAAGGGCACACTGTGACTGCACAGAAAGGGCACACTGTGACTGCACAGAAAGGGCACACTGTGACTGCACAGAAAGGGAACACTGTGACTGCACAGAAAGGGCACATTGTGACTGCACAGAAAAAGAACACTGTGACTGCACAGAAAGGGCACATTGTGACTGCACAGAGAGGGCACACTGTGACTGCACAGAAAGGGCACATTGTGTCTGCACAGAAAGGGCTAACTGTGACTGCACAGAAAGGGCAAATTGTGACTGCACAGAAAGGGCACACTGTGACTGCACAGAAAGGGCACATTGTGACTGCACTGAAAGGGAACACTGTGACTGTGGAAGGGTGATTGCCTCTGCGTAAAAGATGCACAGAAAGGGAACACTGTGACTGCACAGAAAGGGCACACTGTGACTGCACAGAAAGGGCACACTGTGACTGCACAGAAAGGGCACACTGTGACTGCACAGAAAGGGCACACTGTGACTGCACAGAAAGGGCACACTGTGACTGCACAGAAAGGGAACACTGTGACTGCACAGAAAGGGCACATTGTGACTGCACAGAAAAAGAACACTGTGACTGCACAGAAAAAGGGCACATTGTGACTGCACAGAGAGGGCACACTGTGACTGCACAGAAAGGGCACATTGTGACTGCACAGAAAGGGCTAACTGTGACTGCACAGAAAGGGCAAATTGTGACTGCACAGAAAGGGCACACTGTGACTGCACAGAAAGGGCACATTGTGACTGCACAGAAAGGGCACATTGTGACTGCACAGAAAGGGCACATTGTGACTGCACAGAAAGGGAACACTGTGACTGCACAGAAAGGGCACATTGTGACTGCACAGAAAGGGAACACTGTGACTGCACAGAAAGGGCACACTGTGACTGCACAGAAAGGGCAAATTGTGACTGCACAGAAAGGGCACACTGTGACTGCACAGAAAGGGAACACTGTGATTGCACAGAAAGGGAACACTGTGACTGCACAGAAAGGGCACATTGTGACTGCACAGAAAGGGAACACTGTGACTGCACAGAAAGGGCACATTGTGACTGCACAGAAAGGGAACACTGTGACTGCACAGAAAGGGCACACTGTGACTGTGGAAGGGTGATTGCTTCTGCGTAAAAGATGCACAGAAAGGGCACATTGTGACTGCACAGAACGAGCACACTGTGACTGCACAGAAAGGGCACACTGTGACTGCACAGAAAGGGCACACTGTGACTGCACAGAAAGGGCACACTGTGACTGCACAGAAAGGGAACACTGACTGCACAGAAAGGGCACACTGTGACTGCACAGAAAGGACACACTGTGACTGCACAGAAAGGGCACACTGTGACTGCACAGAAAGGGAACACTGTGACTGCACAGAAAGGGCACATTGTGACTGCACAGAAAGGGCACATTGTGACTGCACAGAAAGGGAACATTGTGACTGCACAGAAAGGGCACATTGTGACTGCACAGAAAGGGCACATTGTGACTGCACAGAAAGGGAACACTGTGACTGCACAGAAAGGGCACATTGCGACTGCACAGAAAGGGAACACTGTGACTGTGGAAGTGTGATTGCCTCTGCATAAAAGATGCACAGAAAGGGCACACTGTGACTGCACAGAAAGGGCACATCGTGACTGCACAGAAAGGGTACACTGTGACTGCACAGAAAGGGGCACACTGTGACTGCACAGAAAGGGCACAATGTGACTGCACAGAAAGGGCACACTGTGACTGCACAGAAAGGCAACACTGTGACTGCTTAGAAAGGGCACATTGTGACCGCACAGAAAGGGCACATTGTGACTGCACAGAAATGGAACACTGTGATTGCACAGAAAGGACACATTGTGAATGCACAGAAAGGGAACACTGTGACTGCACAGAAAGGGCACACTGTGACTGCACAGAAAGGGCACATTGTGACTGCACAGAAAGGGCACATTGTGACTGCACAGAAAGGGAACACTGTGACTGTGGAAGGTTGATTGCCTCTGCATAAAAGATCCACAGAAAGGGCACACTGTGACTGCACCGAAAGGGCACATTGTGACTGCACAGAAAGGGCACACTGTGACTGTGGAAGGGTGATTGCCTCTGCGTAAAAGATCCACAGAAAGGGCACACTGTGACTGCACCGAAAGGGCACAGTGTGACTGCACAGAAAGAGCACACTGTGACTGCACAGAAAGGGCACACTGTGACTGCACAGAAAGGGAACACTGTGACTGCACCAAAAGGGCACATTGTGACTGCACAGAAAGGGAACACTGTGGCTGCACAGAAAGGGCACATTGTGACTGCACAGAAAGGGAACACTGTGGCTGCACAGAAAGGGCACATTGTGACTGCACAGAAAGGGCACACTGTGACTGCACAGAAAGGGCACACTGTTACTGCACAGAAAGGGCACCCTGTGACTGCACAGAAAGGGAACACTGTGACTGCACAGAAAGGGCACAATGTGACTGCACAGAAAGGGCACACTGTGACTGCACAGAAAGGGCATGCTGTGACTGCACAGAAAGGGCACACTGTGACTGCACAGAAAGGGAACACTGTGACTGCACAGAAAGGGCATGCTGTGACTGCACAGGAAGGGAACACTGTGACTGCACAGAAAGGGCACATTGTGACTGCACAGAAAGGGAATGCTGTGACTGCACAGAAAGGGCACATTGTAACTGCACAGAAAGGACACATCGTGACTGCACAGAAAGGGTACACTGTGACTGCACAGAAAGGGGCACACTGTGACTGCACAGAAAGGGCACAATGTGACTGCACAGAAAGGGCACACTGTGACTGCACAGAAAGGCAACACTGTGACTGCTTAGAAAGGGCACATTGTGACCGCACAGAAAGGGCACATTGTGACTGCACAGAAATGGAACACTGTGATTGCACAGAAAGGACACATTGTGAATGCACAGAAAGGGAACACTGTGACTGCACAGAAAGGGCACACTGTGACTGCACAGAAAGGTCACATTGTGACTGCACAGAAAGGGCACATTGTGACTGCACAGAAAGGGAACACTGTGACTGTGGAAGGGTGATTGCCTCTGCATAAAAGATCCACAGAAAGGGCACACTGTGACTGCACCGAAAGGGCACACTGTGACTGTGGAAGGGTGATTGCCTCTGCGTAAAAGATCCACAGAAAGGGCACACTGTGACTGCACCGAAAGGGCACATTGTGACTGCACAGAAAGAGCACACTGTGACTGCACAGAAAGGGCACACTGTGACTGCACAGAAAGGGAACACTGTGACTGCACCAAAAGGGCACATTGTGACTGCACAGAAAGGGAACACTGTGGCTGCACAGAAAGGGCACATTGTGACTGCACAGAAAGGGAACACTGTGGCTGCACAGAAAGGGCACACTGTGACTGCACAGAAAGGGAACACTGTTACTGCACAGAAAGGGCACACTGTGACTGCACAGAAAGGGAACACTGTGACTGCACAGAAAGGGCACGATGTGACTGCACAGAAAGGGCACACTGTGACTGCACAGAAAGGGCATGCTGTGACTGCACAGAAAGGGCACACTGTGACTGCACAGAAAGGGAACACTGTGACTGCACAGAAAGGGCATGCTGTGACTGCACAGGAAGGGAACACTGTGACTGCACAGAAAGGGCACATTGTGACTGCACAGGAAGGGAACGCTGTGACTGCACAGAAAGGGCACATTGTGACTGCACAGAAAGGACACATTGTGACTGCACAGAAAGGGAGCACTGTGACTGCACAGAAAGGGCGCATTGTGACTGCACAGAAAGGGCGCACTGTGACTGCACAGAAAGGGCGCACTGTGATTGCACAGAAAGGGAACACTGTGACTGCACAGAAAGGGTGCACTGTGACTGCACAGAAAGGGAACACTGTGACTGCACAGAAAGGGCACATTGTGACTGCACAGAAAGGGAAAACTGTGACTGCACAGAAAGGGAACACTGTGACTGCACAGAAAGGGCACACTGTGACTGCACAGAAAGGGCACACTGTGACTGCACAGAAAGGGAACACTGTGACTGCACAGAAAGGGCACATTATGACTGCACAGAGAGGGCACATTGTGACTGCACAGAAAGGGAACACTGTGACTGCACAGAAAGGGAACACTGTGACTGCACAGAAAGAGCACACTGTGACTGCACAGAAAGATAACACTGTGACTGCACAGAAAGGGTACATTGTGACTGCACAGAAAGGGAACACTGTGACTGCACAGAAAGGGCACACTGTAACTGCACAGAAAGGGCACACTGTGACTGCACAGAAAGGGCACACTGTGACTGCACAGAAAGGGCACACTGTGACTGCACAGAAAGTGAACACTGCGACTGCACAGAAAGGGAACACTGCGACTGCACAGAAAGGGCACATTGTGACTGCACAGAAAGGGAACACTGCGACTGCACAGAAAGGGCACACTGCGACTGCACAGAAAGGGAACACCTCGACTGCACAGAAAGGGCACACTGCGAGTGCACAGAAAGGGCACACTGTGACTGCACAAAAAGGGAACACTGCGACTCCACAGAAAGGGCACACTGTGACTGCACAGAAAGGGAACACTGTGACTGCACAGAAAGGGCACACTGTGACTGCACAGAAAGGGAACACTGTGACTGCACAGAAAGGGCACACTGTGACTGCACAGAAAGGGAACACTGTGACTGTGGAAGGGTGATTGCATCTGTGTAAAAGGTGCATAGAGGGCACACTGTGACTGTGGGTAGGTGATTGCCTCTGTGTAAACGATGCATAGAGGGCACACTGTGAATGCATAGAAAGGGCATACTGCAACTGTGGACGGGTGATTGTGTCTGTGTGAAAGATGCATAGAAAGGTACCACTGTGACGGCATAGAAAGGGCACACTGTAACTGCATATAAAGGTCCCACTGTGACGGCATAGAAAGGACACACTGTGACTGTGGAAAGGTGATTGCCTCTGTGTAGAAAATGCATAGAAAGGGCCCACTGTTACTCTGTGCCTCTGTGTGAAAGATGCAAAGGGAGAACCCACTGTGATCATGGAGGTTGATTGACTCTTTGTGAAAGATGCATATAAGGAGGCCACTGTGACTCTGTGCCTATGTGAGAAAGATGCATAGAAAGGGCACTTTGACTGTGGAAGGGTGAACGCATCTGTGTAAAAGGTGCGTAGAGAGCACACTGTGACTGTGGAAGGGTGATTGCCTCTGTGTAAACGATGCATAGAGGGCACAATGTGACTGCATAGAATGCGCACAGTGTGACTGCATAGAGAGGGCACACTGTGACTGTGGAAGAGTGATTGCCTCTGTGTGACAGATGCATAGAAAGGGCACACTGTGACTGTGGAAGGGTGATTGCCTGTGTGAAAAGATGCATAGAAAGCACACACTGTGACTGCATAGAAAGTGCACACTGTGACTGCATAGAAAGGGCACACTGTGACTGTGGAAGGGTGATTGCCTCTGCATAGAAGATGCACAGAAAGGGCACACTTTGAATGCATAGAAAGGGCACACTGTGACTGTGGAAGGGTGATTGCCTCTGTGTGACATATGCATAGAAAGGGCACACTGTGACTGTGGGAAGGTGATTGCCTCTGCTTAAAAGATGCACAGAAATGGCTCACTGTGAATGCATAGAAAGGGGACACTGTGACTGTGGAAAGGTGATTGCCTCTGTGCAAACGATGCATAGAGGGCACACTGTGACTGCAAAGAAAGCGCACACTGTTACTGCATAGAAAGGGCACACTGTGACTGTGGAAGGGTGATTGCCTGTGTGTAAAAGATGCACAGAAAGGGCACACTGTGACTACATAGAAAGGGCACACTGTGACTGTGGACGAGTGATTGACTCTGTGTGACAGATGCTTAGATAGGGCACACTGTGACTGTGGAAGGGTGATTGCCTGTGTGTAAAAGGTGCACAGAAAGGGCACACTGTGAATGCATAGAAAGGGCACACTGTGACTGTGGAAAGGTGATTGCCTCTGTGTAAACGATGCATAGAGGGCACACTGTAAATGCATAGAAAGAGCACACTGCGTCTGTGGAAGGGTGATCGTCTCTGTGTGAAAGATGCATAGAAAGGTACCACTGTGAAGGCATAGAAAGGGCAAACTGTAACTGCATGGAAAGGGCACACTGTGACTGTGGAAGGGTGGTTGCCTCTGTGTGACAGATGCATAGACAGGGCACACCGTGACTGCATAGAAAGGGCACATTGTGACTGCACAGAAAGAGCACACTGTGACTGCACAGAAAGGGCACACTGTGACTGCACAGAAAGGGAACACTGTGACTGCACCAAAAGGGCACATTGTGACTGCACAGAAAGGGAACACTGTGGCTGCACAGAAAGGGCACATTGTGACTGCACAGAAAGGGAACACTGTGGCTGCACAGAAAGGGCACACTGTGACTGCACAGAAAGGGAACACTGTTACTGCACAGAAAGGGCACACTGTGACTGCACAGAAAGGGAACACTGTGACTGCACAGAAAGGGCACGATGTGACTGCACAGAAAGGGCACACTGTGACTGCACAGAAAGGGCATGCTGTGACTGCACAGAAAGGGCACACTGTGACTGCACAGAAAGGGAACACTGTGACTGCACAGAAAGGGCATGCTGTGACTGCACAGGAAGGGAACACTGTGACTGCACAGAAAGGGCACATTGTGACTGCACAGGAAGGGAACGCTGTGACTGCACAGAAAGGGCACATTGTGACTGCACAGAAAAGACACATTGTGACTGCACAGAAAGGGAGCACTGTGACTGCACAGAAAGGGAACACTGTGACTGCACAGAAAGGGCACATTGTGACTGCACAGAAAGGGAAAACTGTGACTGCACAGAAAGGGAACACTGTGACTGCACAGAAAGGGCACACTGTGACTGCACAGAAAGGGCACACTGTGACTGCACAGAAAGGGAACACTGTGACGGCACAGAAAGGGCACATTATGACTGCACAGAGAGGGCACATTGTGACTGCACAGAAAGGGAACACTGTGACTGCACAGAAAGGGAACACTGTGACTGCACAGAAAGAGCACACTGTGACTGCACAGAAAGATAACACTGTGACTGCACAGAAAGGGTACATTGTGACTGCACAGAAAGGGAACACTGTGACTGCACAGAAAGGACACTCTGTGACTGCACAGAAAAGGCACACTGTAACTGCACAGAAAGGGCACACTGTGACTGCACAGAAAGGGCACACTGTGACTGCACAGAAAGGGCACACTGTGACTGCACAGAAAGGGAACACTGCGACTGCACAGAAAGGGAACACTGCGACTGCACAGAAAGGGCACATTGTGACTGCACAGAAAGGGAACACTGCGACTGCACAGAAAGGGCACACTGCGACTGCACAGAAAGGGAACACCTCGACTGCACAGAAAGGGCACACTGCGAGTGCACAGAAAGGGCACACTGTGACTGCACAAAAAGGGAACACTGCGACTCCACAGAAAGGGCCCACTGTGACTGCACAGAAAGGGAACACTGTGACTGCACAGAAAGGGCACACTGTGACTGCACAGAAAGGGAACACTGTGACTGCACAGAAAGGGCACACTGTGACTGCACAGAAAGGGAACACTGTGACTGTGGAAGGGTGATTGCATCTGTGTAAAAGGTGCATAGAGGGCACACTGTGACTGTGGGTAGGTGATTGCCTCTGTGTAAACGATGCATAGAGGGCACACTGTGAATGCATAGAAAGGGCATACTGCAACTGTGGACGGGTGATTGTGTCTGTGTGAAAGATGCATAGAAAGGTACCACTGTGACGGCATAGAAAGGGCACACTGTAACTGCATATAAAGGTCCCACTGTGACGGCATAGAAAGGACACACTGTGACTGTGGAAAGGTGATTGCCTCTGTGTAGAAAATGCATAGAAAGGGCCCACTGTTACTCTGTGCCTCTGTGTGAAAGATGCAAAGGGAGAACCCACTGTGATCATGGAGGTTGATTGACTCTTTGTGAAAGATGCATATAAGGAGGCCACTGTGACTCTGTGCCTATGTGAGAAAGATGCATAGAAAGGGCACTTTGACTGTGGAAGGGTGATTGCATCTGTGTAAAAGGTGCGTAGAGAGCACACTGTGACTGTGGAAGGGTGATTGCCTCTGTGTAAACGATGCATAGAGGGCACAATGTGACTGCATAGAATGCGCACAGTGTGACTGCATAGAGAGGGCACACTGTGACTGTGGAAGAGTGATTGCCTCTGTGTGACAGATGCATAGAAAGGGCACACTGTGACTGTGGAAGGGTGATTGCCTGTGTGAAAAGATGCATAGAAAGCACACACTGTGACTGCATAGAAAGGGCACACTGTGACTGTGGAATAGTGATTGCCTCTGTGTGACAGATGAATAGAAAGGGCGCACTGTGACTGTGGGAAGGTGATTGCCTCTGCTTAAAAGATGCACAGAAAGGGCACACTTTGAATGCATAGAAAGGGCACACTGTGACTGTGGAAGGGTGATTGTCTCTGCGTAAAAGATGCATAGAAAGGGCGCACTGTGACTGTGGGAAGGTGATTGCCTCTGTGTAAACGATGCATAGAGGGCACACTGTGACTGCATAGAAAGCGCACACTGTGACTGCATAGAAAGGGCACACTGTGACTGTGGAAGGGTGATTGCCTCTGCATAGAAGATGCACAGAAAGGGCACACTTTGAATGCATAGAAAGGGCACACTGTGACTGTGGAAGGGTGATTGCCTCTGTGTGACATATGCATAGAAAGGGCACACTGTGACTGTGGGAAGGTGATTGCCTCTGCTTAAAAGATGCACAGAAATGGCTCACTGTGAATGCATAGAAAGGGGACACTGTGACTGTGGAAAGGTGATTGCCTCTGTGCAAACGATGCATAGAGGGCACACTGTGACTGCAAAGAAAGCGCACACTGTTACTGCATAGAAAGGGCACACTGTGACTGTGGAAGGGTGATTGCCTGTGTGTAAAAGATGCACAGAAAGGGCACACTGTGACTACATAGAAAGGGCACACTGTGACTGTGGACGAGTGATTGACTCTGTGTGACAGATGCTTAGATAGGGCACACTGTGACTGTGGAAGGGTGATTGCCTGTGTGTAAAAGGTGCACAGAAAGGGCACACTGTGAATGCATAGAAAGGGCACACTGTGACTGTGGAAAGGGGATTGCCTCTGTGTAAACGATGCATAGAGGGCACACTGTAAATGCATAGAAAGAGCACACTGCGTCTGTGGAAGGGTGATCGTCTCTGTGTGAAAGATGCATAGAAAGGTACCACTGTGAAGGCATAGAAAGGGCAAACTGTAACTGCATGGAAAGGGCACACTGTGACTGTGGAAGGGTGGTTGCCTCTGTGTGACAGATGCATAGACAGGGCACACCGTGACTGCATAGAAAGGGCACACTGTGACTGTGGAAGGGTGATTGCCTCTGTGTGAAAAAAAGCATAGAAAGGGCGCACTGTGACTGCATAGAGAGGACATACTGTGTCTGCATAGAAAGGGCACACTGTGACTACATAGAAAGGGCACACTGTGACTGCATGGAAAGGGCACACTGCGACTGTGAAAGGGAGCTTGCCTCGGTGTGAAAAAAACCCAGACAGGGCACACTTTGATTGTGAAGGGTGAGTACCTCTGTGGGCAGGGGCATAACAGACACCCCTACAGTGCTTGGGGGCCCAACACCTCCTATTCCGAAGAGGACTCCTTCAGCCACAACTTGCATTTGGTGAATGGGTGTGACTGACTGGCTGACACCGGCTCTTTGCCATTCTCTGAGGAGCTCCTCAAAGCATGAAAGTAAAAAAAATAAAAAATCTTGCAACAACTTGGAGAAAGGCGGAGGAGAACCCTCAATCTAGTGCAATTAGACTTGAGTTTAACAGAACAGATCTCTATCATTTAGTACAGGACACGCCCTCATGCCATTTCATTCAGTGCTTACTTTGTAAAAAACAGAAGTGTTGGTGCCCTCGTCAGGAGTCCAGTGCTGCGTGCACCACCCATTGCCCCTGTGAGGGCTGCCAATGATAGTACCAACAAAACTACAAACCATCGCACTCCTACAAGACTGACAATTCAGAATATCCAGGCCACCCAACACTATAACTTGGACGCAGGTTTTTGTCATTTTAATGTGTATTGAATTATTAAACAAGTGTTGTTGTGATGAATTTGACAAACAGCGCCACCATGTGGCAGACTGTCATAAGTGCCGGTGCTGACAATTAGGCGCTGGTACCGAGCCCCGGAAAACCACAAGCTCAAATTAACCACTGAATTCATGGAAAGGTTTGAGGCCCTTCTGAGGTGGAGGGGGTGAACTGCTTCTTTCCACACACCTGCCTGGACGCTGATTGAAGCGAGTGAGCTTGATGCAGTGACGGTGCCAGTGCCCGGGGCCCCTGCACCACAGTGTGCTTCAGTGCCTTCTCTTCTGCTGTCAGAAATAATCCGGCAAGCTGAAAAATTCCTAACCCTTAATAAATTTAATGCAAGACGCTCCAAAACAACTTTCTGCCTCCATAGCCCCTGCTGCCATTAGTGTGCAGTGCACAGATTAATAAAGTATCCATTAATGGCACTTAAAATGCATGTACAGAGATCTGCAAATTGCAAAGAGATGTGTATTGTAAAGTGCTCAGAGCCCCAGTGCCAGGGTGTAACCATGTTCTTTAGTAATCGTAATCCAAGTACATCTGCTTCCATCAAGAAGAGCGGTGCTGGGTGCTACATCATCACCTTCGAGGAGCTGTAAACATTCACATACTTAAGAAGTAACATCTCATGCAACGCGTTCAGCCAGTTCTAGCTTTTTAGCAAAAATCACAGCATTTGTCTTTAGCTTTATAAGCATGGAATTAAAAATCAGAGTTTGCAGAAATATTTTGGATAACACATACTTTACTTTCCTGTGATGTAGACGTCCATGTTTGCTGCCAATCGACTACAGTTTGTTTTGTGAGAAAAGCTTTGTCAGCAGCTGCCCGTGCCTCACACAGCCTCTCACCATGGATTTCATGCTTGGTGTGTAGGAGGCTTACACCCCCCGCATGCCGCACCTGCATTGTTGGATGTTTTCACTGCTGTACATATTGCGAGTAAGGGAGGCGTGTACCACCCCTCTGCATGCTGTACCTGCATTGTTGGATATGCTTTCACTGCTGTACATATTGTGTGTAAGGGAGGCGTGTGCAACCCCTCTGCATGCTCTACCGGTATTGTTGAATGTTTTCACTTCTGTACATATTGTGTGTAAGAAAGGCATGTCCCGCTCCTCTGCATGCTGTGCCTGTGTTGTTGGATATGTTTTCACAGCTGTACATATTGTGTGTAAGGGAAGTGTGCACAGCCCCTCACACGCTGTACCTGCATTACTGGCTGTTTTCACTACTGTAAATATTGTGTGTAATGAAGGCTTGCACAGCCCCTGCAAGCTGCATCTGCATTGTTGGATATTTTCACTTCTGTACATATTGTGGGTAAGGCAGGCACGTACCACCCCGTGCATGCTGCACCTGCATTGTTGGATATGCTTTCATTGCTGTACATATTGTGAATAAGGGAGGCATGTACAGCCCTTATGTATGCTGCACCTGCATTGTTGGATATGCTTTCATTGCTGTACATATTGTGTATAAGGGAGGCATATACAGCCCTTATGAATGCTGTACCTGCATTGTTGGATATGCTTTCATTGCTGTACATATTGTGTGTAAGGGAGGCATGTAACACCCCCGCATGCTGCACCTGCATTGTTGGATATGCTTTCACTTCTGTACATATTGTGTGTAAGGGAGGCATGTAACACCCCCGCATGCTGCACCTGCATTGTTGGATGTTTTCACTTCTGTCCATATTGTGTATAAGGGAGGCATGTAACGCCCCTGTGCATGCTGCACCTGCATTGTTGGATGTTTTCACTTCTGTAAATATTGTGTGTAAGGGAGGCATGTATAGCCCCTCTGCATGCTGTACCTGCATTGTTGGATATGCTTTCACTGCTGCAAATATTGTGTATGAGGGAGGCATGTACCGCCCCTATGCAGGCTGCACCTGCACTGTTGGGTGTTTTCACTGCTGTACATAATGTGTGTGAGGGAGGCGTGTACCGCCCCTCTGCATGCTGCACCTGCATTGTTGTATGTTTTTTTTACTGCTGTACAAATTGTGCGTAAGGGAGGCGTGTACAGCCATTCTGCATGCTGTACCTGCTCTGCTGGATATGCGTTCACTTCCGTATATATTGTGTGCAAGGGAGGCTTGCACAGCACCCCACATACTGCACCTGCATTGTTGGATATGCTTTCACTGCTGTACATATTGTGTATAAGGGAGGCATGTACCGCCCCTATGCATGCTGCACCTGCATTGTTGGATGTTTTCACTTCTGTACATATTGTGTAGAAGGGAGGCATGTAACGTCCCTATGCATGCTGCACCTGCATTGTTGGATGTTTTCACTTCGGTACATATTGCATTGTTGGATATGCTTTCACTGCTGTACATATTGGGTGTAAGGGAGGCGTGTACCACCCCTCTGCATGCTGTACCTGCATTGTTGGATGTTTTCACTTCTGTACTTATTATGTGTAAGAGAACCGTGTAGATACCCTCTGCATGCTGTACCTGCATTGTTTGATGTTTCCATTTCTGTACATATTGTGTGTAAGGGAGGCGTGTGCAACCCCTCTGCATGCTGTGCCTGTGTTGTTGGATATGTTTTCACAGCTGTACATATTGTGTGTAAGGGAAGTGTGCACAGCCCCTCACACGCTGTACCTGCATTACTGGCTGTTTTCACTACTATAAATATTGTGTGTAATGAAGGCTTGCACAGCCCCTGCAAGCTGCATCTGCATTATTGGATGTTTTCACTTCGGTACATATTGTGTAGAAGGGAGGCATGTAACGTCCCTCTGCAAGCTGCACCTGCATTGTTGCATGTTTTTTAATTGCTGTACAAATTGTGCGTAAGGGAGGCGTGTACAGCCGATCTGCATGCTGTACCTGCATTGCTGGATATGCGTTCACTTCCGTACATATTGTGTGCAAGGGAGGCTTGCACAGCCCCCCAAATGCTGCACCTGCATTGTTGGATATGCTTTCACTGCTGTACATATTGTGTTTAAGGGAGGCATGTACCGCCCCTCTGATTGCTGCATCTGCATTGATGTATGTTTTTTTACTGCTGCACAAATTGTGCGTAAGGGAGGTGTGTACAGCCATTCTGCATGCTACACCTGCATTGTTGGATATTTTTACTGCTGTACATATTGTGTGTGGGGGAGGCTTGCACAGCCAGCGGCATGCTGTTTCTGCATTGTTGGATGCTTTCACTTCTGTATGTATTGTGTGTATGGGAGGCATGTACTGCCCCTCTGCATGCTGTACCGCATTGTTGGATATGTTTTCACTTCTGTACATATTGTGTCTAAGGTAGGCATGTACAGCCCCTCTGTATGCTGAACCTGCATTCTTGGATATGTTTTCACTGCAGTACATATTGTGTGTAAAGTAATCCTGGGCATAGTTTGCGTAGTAGCACTTCACGTAGTTACATGAAGTACATTTTGAACTACACGTAGCTATGCAAATTGCATAGTTGTGTGCTTGACTGCACTATACAATAATTGCCAAAGGCATCTTGCACAGTGCAAGTTAAGAGAAAATAAGTATCTCTGTCTTTATATACTAAAATGCATATAGCATTTCACAAAAGTGAAATCAATAAATTAACAAGCAGAGAGAGGTGATGATTTTGGTATCCTCCCTAACCTAGGGAGAGAACCAAGCAGATGCCTTGAAAACAAAAAGCACATCTTTTGAACGATTCAGTGGTGGTCCCATCCTCTTAGGACCACCCCAAGCACAGTTATTGGCAAAAATACAATCCCAACCAAAGGCCCTGCAAAGCATTATGGGACGAGATTAGCAGTGGGCAGTGAATATTATAGTATCCAATATCAAAATAATTCTACAAAGTGCTGCAGTTCCACTAGTTGTTACTAGATGTCCCTCACGCGTCAAATGCA
The DNA here is from genome assembly GCA_963921515.1 of Calotriton arnoldi. Lineage (NCBI taxonomy): Eukaryota > Metazoa > Chordata > Amphibia > Caudata > Salamandridae > Calotriton > Calotriton arnoldi. Next base: position 2,196,401 of record CAWUFW010002199.1, read on the forward strand.
AAAGCTTCATGAAAGGGTTTCAATGCTTTTGCATTTGACTCGTGAGGGACATCTAGTAACGACTAGTGGAACTGCAGCTCTTTGTAGAATTATTTTGATATTGGACACTATAATATTCACTGCCCACTGCTAATCTCGTCCCATAATGCTTTGCAAGGCCTTTGGTTGGGATTGTATTTTTGCCCATAACTGTGCTTGGGGTGGTCCTAGGAGGAAGGGACCACCACTGAATCGTTCAGCATGATATGCGCTTTGTGTTCCAGGCATCTGCTTGGTCCTCCCCCTAGGTTAGGGGGGAACCCAAAATCATCACCTCTCTCATTGCTTGATATTTTTGTTGTCAAAGAGTTTGTTATATGCTTTTTAGCATAGAAAATTGCTTTAACAAACACATTTGTATGTGTTTAATATACTGCTGCTACGCTATGTCGTGTTGATTAGCACAGTGTTTTACTCTGCTACATGCAATGTGCGTAGTAACACAAACTTTGCATGCTCCGTGAGCGTAGCAAAGTATTATGCCCAGGGTTAGTGTAAGGTAGGCGTGTACAGCCCCTCTGTATGCTGTACCTGCATTGTTGGATGTTTTCACTTTTGTACATATTGTGTGTAAGGGAGGCGTGTCTATTCCCTCTGCATGCTGTACCTGCATTGTTGGATATGCTTTCACTTCTGTACATTTTGTGTGTAAGGGAGGGGTGTACAGCCCCTCTGCATGCTGTACCTGCATTGTTGGATATGCTTTCACTGCTGTACATATTGGGTGTAAGGGAGGCGTGTACAGCCCCTCTGCATGCTGTACCTGCATTGTTGAATGTTTTCACTTCTGTACATATTGTGTGTAAGGGAGGGGTGTACAGCTCCTCTGCATGCTGTACCTGCATTGTTGGATATGCTTTCACTGCTGTACATATTGGGTGTAAGGGAGGCGTGTACAGCCCCTCTGCTTGCTGTACCTGCATTGTTGAATGTTTTCACTTCTGTACATATTGTGTGTAAGGGAGGCGTGTACAGCCCCTCTGCATGCTGTACCTGCATTGTTGGATATGCTTTCACTGCTGTACATATTGGGTGTAAGGGAGGCGTGTACCACCCCTCTGCATGCTGTACCTGCATTGTTGGATGTTTTCACTTCTGTACTTATTGTGTGTAAGAGAACCGTGTAGATACCCTCTGCATGCTGTACCTGCATTGTTTGATGTTTCCATTTCTGTACATATTGTGTGTAAGGGACGCGTGTGCAACCCCTCTGCATGCTGTGCCTGTGTTGTTGGATATGTTTTCACAGCTGTACATATTGTGTGTAAGGGAAGTGTGCACAGCCCCTCACACGCTGTACCTGCATTACTGGCTGTTTTCACTACTATAAATATTGTGTGTAATGAAGGCTTGCACAGCCCCTGCAAGCTGCATCTGCATTGTTGGATGTTTTCACTTCGGTACATATTGTGTAGAAGGGAGGCATGTAACGTCCCTCTGCAAGCTGCACCTGCATTGTTGCATGTTTTTTAACTGCTGTACAAATTGTGCGTAAGGGAGGCGTGTACAGCCGATCTGCATGCTGTACCTGCATTGCTGGATATGCGTTCACTTCCGTACATATTGTGTGCAAGGGAGGCTTGCACAGCCCCCCAAATGCTGCACTTGCATTGTTGGATATGCTTTCACTGCTGTACATATTGTGTTTAAGGGAGGTGTGTACAGCCATTCTGCATGCTACACCTGCATTGTTGGATATTTTTACTGCTGTACATATTGTGTGTGGGGGAGGCTTGCACAGCCAGCGGCATGCTGTTTCTGCATTGTTGGATGCTTTCACTTCTGTATGTATTGTGTGTATGGGAGGCATGTACTGCCCCTCTGCATGCTGTACTGCATTGTTGGATATGTTTTCACTTCTGTACATTTTGTGTCAAAGGTAGGCATGTGCAGCCCCTCTGTATTCTGAACCTGCATTCTTGGATATGTTTTCATTGCAGTACATATTGTGTGTAAGGTAGGCGTGTATATCCCCTCTGTATGCTGTACCCGCATTGTTGGATGTTTTCACTTTTGTACATATTGTGTGTAGGGAGGCGTGTATATCCCCTCTGCATGCTGTACCTGCATTGTTGGATATGCTTTCACTTCTGTACATATTGTGTGTAAGGGAGGGGTGTACAGCCCCTCTGCATGCTGTACCTGCATTGTTGGATATGCTTTCACTGCTGTACATATTGGGTGTAAGGGAGGCGTGTACAGCCCCTCTGCATGCTGTACCTGCATTGTTGAATGTTTTCACTTCTGTACATATTGTGTGTAAGGGAGGGGTGTACAGCCCCTCTGCATGCTGTACCTGCATTATTGGATATGCTTTCACTGCTGTACATATTGTGTGTAAGGGAGGCGTGTACAGCCCCTCTGCATGCTGTACCTGCATTGTTGGATATGCTTTCACTGCTGTACATATTGGGTGTAAGGGAGGCGTGTACCACCCCTCTGCATGCTGTACCTGCATTGTTGGATGTTTTCACTTCTGTACTTATTGTGTGTAAGAGAACCGTGTAGATACCCTCTGCATGCTGTACCTGCGTTTTTTGATGTTTCCATTTCTGTACATATTGTGTGTAAGGGAGGCATGTGCAACCCCTCTGCATGCTGTACCTGCATTGTTGGATATGCTTTCACTGCTGTACATATTGTGTGTAAGGGAGGCGTGTGCAACCCCTCTGCATGCTCTACTGGTATTGTTGAATGTTTTCATTTCTGTACATATTGTGTGTAGGAAGGCATGTCCCGCTCCTCTGCATGCTGTACCTGCGTTGTTGGATATGTTTTCACAGCTGTACATATTGTGTGTAAGAGAAGTGTGCACAGCCCCTCGCACACTGTACCTGCATTACTCTATGTTTTCAATACTGTAAATATTGTGTGTAATGAAGGCTTGCACAGCCCCTGCAAGCTGCATCTGCATTGTTGGATATTTTCACTTCTGTACATATTGTGGGTAAGGCAGGCACGTACCACCCCGTGCATGCTGCACCTGCATTGTTGCATATGCTTTCATTGCTGTACATATTGTGTATAAGGGAGGCATGTAACACCCCTATGCATGCTGCACCTGCTTTTTTGGATGTTTTCACTTCTGTACATATTGTGTGTAAGGGAGGCGTGTATAGCCCCTCTGCATGCTGCACCTGCATTGTTGTATGTTTTTTTACTGCTGTACAAATTGTGCGTAAGGGAGGCATGTAAAGCCCTTCTGCATGCTGCACCTGCATTGTTGGATATGTTTTCACTGCTGTACATATTGTGTGTAAGAGAGGTGTGTACAGCCCCTCTGCATGCTGTACCTGCATTGTTGGATATGCTTTCACTGCTGTACATATTGTGTGTAAGGGAGGTGTGTACAGCCCCTCTGTATGCTGTACGTGCATTGTTGGATGTTTTCACTTCTGTACATATTGTGAGTAAGGGAAGCGTTTACAGCCCTTCTGCATGCTGTACCTGCGTTGCTGGATATGCTTTCACTGCTGTACATACTGTGTGCAAGGGAGACGTGTACCGCCCCTCTGCATGCTGCACCTGCATTGTTGCATGTTTTGTTACAGCTGTACATATTGTGCATAAGGGAGGCGTGTACAGCCCTTCTGCGTGCTGTACCTGCATTGCTGGATATGCATTCACTTCCGTACATATTGTGTGCAAGGGATGCTTGCACAGCCTCCCACATGCTGCACCTGCATTGTTGGATAGGCTTTCATTGCTGTACATATTGATTTAAGGGAGGCATGTACCGCCCCTATGCATGCTGCACCTGCATTTTTGGATGTTTCACTGCTGTACATATTTTGTGTGAGTCAGGCTCGTACTGCCCCTCTGCATGCTGGACCTGCATTGTTGAATATTTTTACTGCTGTACATATTGTGTGTAAGGGAGGCTTGCACAGCACGCCACATGCTGTTTCTGTATTGTGGGATGCTTTCACTTCTGTATGTATTGTGTGTATGGGAGGCATGTATCGCCCCTCTGCATGCTGCACCTGCATTGTTGCATGTTTTTTTACTGCTGTACATATTGTGCGTAAGGGAGGTGTGTAAAGCCCTTCTGCATGCTGTACCTGCATTGCTGGATATGCGTTCACTTCCATACATATTGTGTGCAAGGGATACTTGCACAGCCCCCCACATGCTGCACCTGCATTATTGGATATGCTTTCATTGCTGAACATATTGTGTGTAAGGGAGGCATGTACCGCCCATATGCATGCTGCACCTGCATTGTTGGATGGTTTCACTGCTGTACATATTGTGTGTGAGGGAGGCGTGTACCGCCCCCCTGCATTCTGCACCTGCATTGTTGGACATTCTTACTGCTGTACATATTGTGTGTAAGGGAGGCTTGCACAGCCTGCCGCATGCTGTTTCTGCATTGTTGGATGCTTTCACTTCTGTATGTATTGTGTGTATGGGAGGCATGTACCACCCCTCTGCATGCTGTACCTGCATTGTAGGATACGTTTTCACCTCTGTACATATTGTGTTTAAGGGAGGCATGTACAGCCCTTATGTATGCTGTACCTGCATATATTGTGTATAAGGTAGGCGTATACAGCCCCTCCTTATGCTGTACCTGCATTGTTGGATATGTTTTCACTTCTGTACATATTGTGTGTAAGGGAGGCGTGTACAGCCCCTCTGTATGCTGTACCTGTATTGTTGGATGTTTTCACTTCTGTACATATTGTGTGTAAGGGAGGCGTGAAAAGCCCCTCTGCATGCTGTACCTGCACTGTTGGATATGCTTTCACTGCTGTACATATTGTGTATAATTGAGGCATGTACCGCCCCTCTACATGCTGCACCTGCATTGTTGTATATTTTTTTACTGCTGTACATATTGTGTGTAAGGAAGGCGTGTACAGCCCTTCTGCATGCTGTACATGCATTGTTGGATATTGTTACTGCTGTACATATTGTGTGTAAGGGAGGCTTGCACAGCCCCCTCAAGCTGCACCTGCATTGTTGGATATGCTTTCATTGCTGTACATATTGTGTATAAGGGAGGCATGTACTGCCCCTATGCATGCTGCACCTGCATTGCTGGATGTTTTCACTGCTGTACATATTGTGTGTGAGGGAGGCGTGTACTGCCCCTCTGCATGCTGTACCTGCATTGTTGGATATGCTTTAACTTCTGTACATATTGTGTGTAAGGGAGGCATGTACAGCCCCTCTGCATGCTTTACCTGCATTGTTGGGTATGCTTTAACTTCTGTACATATTGTGTGCACAGGAGGCGTGTACAGCCCCTCTGTATGCTGTACCTGCATTGCTGGATATGCTTTCTGTTCTGTGAATATTGTGTGTAAGGGAGGCATGTACCACCCCCCTGCATGCTGTACCTGCATTGTTGGATATGCTTTAACTTCTGTACATATTGTGTCTAAGGTAGGCATGTACAGCCCCTCTGTATGCTGAACCTGCATTCTTGGATATGTTTTCACTGCAGTACATATTGTGTGTAAGGTAGGCGTGTACAGCCCCTCTGTATGCTGTACCTGCATTGTTGGATGTTTTCACTTTTGTACATATTGTGTGTAAGGGAGGCGTGTATATCCCCTCTGCATGCTGTACCTGCATTGTTGGATATGCTTTCACTTCTGTACATATTGTGTGTAAGGGAGGGGTGTACAGCCCCTCCTCATGCTCTACCGGTATTGTTGAATGTTTTCACTTCTGTACATATTGTGTGTAGGAAGGCATGTCCCGCTCCTCTGCATGCTGTCCCTGTGTTGTTGGATATGTTTTCACAGCTGTACATATTGTGTGTAAGGGAAGTGTGCACAGCCCTTCGCACACTGTACCTCCAATACTGGATGTTTTCAATACTGTAAATATTGTGTGTAATGAAGGCTTGCACAGCCCCTGCAAGCTGCATCTGCATTGTTGGATATTTTCACTTCTGTACATATTGTGGGTAAGGCAGGCACGTACCACCCCGTGCATGCTGCACCTGCATTGTTGCATATGCTTTCATTGCTGTACATATTGTGTATAAGGCAGGCACATACCACCCCGTGCATGCTGCACCTGCATTGTTGTATATGCTTTCGTTGCTGTACATATTGTGTATAAGGGAGGCATGTAACACCCCTATGCATGCTGCACCTGCTTTTTTGGATGTTTTCACTTCTGTACATATTGTGTGTAAGGGAGGCGTGTATAGCCCTTCTGCATGCTGCACCTGCATTGTTGTATGTTTTTTTACTGCTGTACAAATTGTGCGTAAGGGAGGCATGTACAGTCCTTCTGCATGCTGCACCTGCATTGTTGGATATGTTTTCACTTCTGTACATATTGTGTGTATGGGAGGCATTAACACCCCTTATGTATGCTGTACCTGCATTGTTGGATATGTTTTTACTTTTGTACATATTGTGTGTAAGGTATGCGTGTACAGCCCCTCTGTATGCTGTACCTGCATTGTTGAATGTTTTCACTTCTGTACATATTGTGTGTAAGGGAGGCGTGTACAGCTCTTCTCCATGCTGTACCTGCATTGTTGGATATGCTTTCACTGCTGTACATATTGTGTGTAAGGGAGGTGTGTACAGCCCCTCTGCATGCTCTTCCTGCATTGTTGGATATGTTTTCACTTCTGTACATATTGTGTGTAAGGGAGGCGTGTACAGCCCCTCTGTATGCTGTACCTGTATTGTTGGATGTTTTCACTTCTGTACATATTGTGTGTAAGAGAGGCGTGAAAAGCCCCTCTGCATGCTGTACCTGCACTGTTGGATATGCTTTCACTGCTGTACATATTGTGTATAATGGAGGCATGTACCGCCCCTCTGCATGCTGCACCTGCATTGTTGTATGTTTTTTTTACTGCTGTACATATTGTGTGTAAGGGAGGCGTGTACAGCCCTTCTGCATGCTGTACCTGCATTGTTGGATATTTTTACTGCTGTACATATTGTGTGTAAGGGAGGCTTGCACAGCCCGCGGCATGCTGTTTCTGCATTGTTGGATGCTTTCACTTCTGTATGTATTGTGTGTATGGGAGTCTTGTACAGCCCCTCTGCATGCTGTACCTGCATTGCTGGATATAAGTTCACTTCCGTACATATTGTGTGCAAGGGAGGCTTGCACAGCCCGCACAAGCTGCACCTGCATTGTTGGATATGCTTTCATTGATGTACATATTGTGTATAAGGGAGGCATGTACCGCCCCTATGCATGCTGCACCTGCATTGCTGGGTGTTTTCACTGCTGTACATATTGTGTGTGAGGGAGGCGTGTACTGCCCCTCTGCATGCTGTACCTGCATTGTTGGATATGCTTTAACTTCTGTACATATTGTGTGTAAGGGAGGCATGTACAGCCCCTCTGCATGCTTTACCTGCATTGTTGGGTATGCTTTAACTTCTGTACATATTGTGTGCACAGGAGGCGTGTACAGCCCCTCTGTATGCTGTACCTGCATTGCTGGATATGCTTTCTGTTCTGTGAATATTGTGTGTAAGGGAGGCATGTACCACCCCCCTGCATGCTGTACCTGCATTGTTGGATATGCTTTCACTTCTGTACTGTTTGTGTGAAAGGGAGGCATGTATCACCTCCGGCATGCTGTACCTGCATTGTTGGATATGCCTTCACTGCTGTACATATTGTGGAATTCTGCGGAGTTAAAAAAAACCTAAACGAGATTCCGTAGTATTCCACAAATGGGTGGAAATAGGCACATCGAACTGCTTGCTCTGGGATTTAGCACTTGGAGCTCATTCCACACTGAAAAATCAACACGAATGACACTATGAGCCATGCCAGAGGGCGCAGCTTCTCGAGCTGCAGCTTTCTGACAATGAATGGTGATGACTTCCCGCGTTGGAGAAATCTTGCTGGGTGCCCTCCTACAGACTGAAAATCAAGCTAGTGGACACAAAATCTGGTTCGTGCTTGCCAGCTTACAGTTTGCAAGCTGTGTGTGAGAAACAACTACCATGCGGGAGTTGTTGGAATTTGGCCCAAACTCTGTGTTACAAGCGTAACGCGGAGTAACCAAAATTCCACCAATTCCGCTGGTGAAGCAGAATATATCACCCACCCTAATTATAATCCCAGAATTAACCTCATCAGTCCATGTTTACATTTCACATTTATCACAATCATATGCCGGTTATGGCCACTGAATGTCACACGAGGCAACTTCATGTCAAGATTCTACTGTGGTGGCGCGGTCCCGGGAGCTCCCGTCATGCTCTGTGAGTGAGGTGGGCATGGCCAAGTGCTGGCGGGCCAGTTCAATTGTGAGAGGAGGTGTAGGGGGCTCTTGCTTGTTGCTCCTGGGCGAGCGCTTCCAGGCTCCCTTTCAGTCCGGAATGACTGTGCCTGCAGCGCACTAATTACATACACGCGATCATACATTTCCTGCATTACCTCTCTGGATAGAACTTCTCCCTCGCGGTGGAAGCCAGCGCTGCTTATGAGACGCAGAGGCAGAGGCGTCGGATTGGTTGCCCTGAGAGAACACTGGCGGTTGGGTTGTGGCGGCCGGGAGTGTTTTCCGCCTGAAAGGTTTTTGAAGAGGATCATGACGCTGCTCCTGGGCCCTTCTTGGATTGATGCTGCAGCTCCCCCATCTCTGTTTATGAGGTGAGATATGGAACAGCTCACCGTAAGGGACTAGGTTGAAACATAGTTGCAGACAGCGACTAGAATTGTGGAATTACAGAACAGGAGCTGAGACGTGTTTAAGGTCGTGGCTTTGGTGCCGCTTTTTATTTTCTCTTCTTTTTTTTTTTTTCCTCGCACTACGAATTAAGGTTTTAAAATATCACCTACGTGCAGGCTATATGGACTAAGTAAGAGGGGGGTCTGAGACTTATGAGACTTCTGGGATAGACGCATAGGGGATAAGGCGCGGAAGCGGCCTAGTTAGACTGGGTGCGGCTTGCGCCCTCCTCTTAAACATCTCTATTTCGGGCTCATAAGGAAACGGAAACAAGACTGAAGGGATAAGTAACATGAAGAGAATTTCTCATGATACTACAGTGAAACCTCGTTTTATGGCAAAGTCTGCAAGGGGCATGAGAACATGTCGCAAGAGTAAGAGCCCATCCCTTAAAGACGTCGAGTTCAGGCCGTTCAGTGGCAGTGGAAGTGTACGAAAAGATTCATCTAATAAGCCCGTAGGCTTATTAGCTCTGGGAGGTGCGGGTTTTCAAAAGAAGCTTGATAATCAGCAAGTCATGAATGCTCCCCAGGGCCACGATGTTCATTAAGCAATATTGTCCCAATCAACAACGAAGTCTTCAGGAGATACGAGTAACAGTGATAAGCCTCCCCTCAGCCCAGCTAACTTAGTTTCTCTCCAATGCAATGACAAGTCTTCATTGACAACACCAACACCAGTGGTTTCAACAACAGAGGGCCTCCTAGCTGATAAACAGCCTGCTCCTTGCCCGTTCTCTGTGGGATCGCACTTCAGGATGTGGGGACCCCCAAGTTTTTGGACGCGTCCCTTTTTACTATGGCAATGGAAGCCGCAACTGCAACGCTAGACAAGATTTTGCTTCAGAGCCCAATTACTCAGAGATTGGATTCAACGCCATTAGACTTAAGGAGCGTGTCTGCTACAGAAGATTCTACACAAACCCTTCTTCTCCAGATCTTAACAGAGCTCAAAAATATGAAATTCTCCCAATAAGAAGCTCAGAAAAGGACGGAGTCACAACTGAACTCAATCCAGTCTCATATTCAGCAGCTCACATCTCGAGTCTCGGAAGCGGAACAGCGTATATCTGATCTTGAAGACTCCGCCCCCGGCAAACAGATCAGGTAGTTAAACTACAAATCGAGCTAGCAAGTCTTCAGCTAAAGGTAGACGATGCGGAAAATCGTGCTCGAAGATGCAGCATACGTATTACAGGGATTCCGGAAGGCTATGAGAAGGGGCAACCAATTGACAAAGTTATAACGGACCTGGTCACCAAATATATATGCCCTAAAGACACTGTCCAGACGAGGGATCTCACGATCTTACGTGCACACCGAGTTCTGGCAGTTCAATATCCAAACGCCAAATACCCGAGAACGATTATTGTGAACTTCGGAGACTTTAGAATAAAGGAGAAAATTCTGGCCTGTGCAATCTGTGATAAAGGGTATCAGACAAGTGACAATTTTTCGTTTAAATTTTTTTTCAGATATGTCTGCCCTCTCGGCTAAGCGCAGAAAGGAATTTAGAGGCATGATAAACTGTTTTCAACAAGTTGGGGCTCCTGCAGGATTAGTCCAACAATCGAAGTTGAAAGTTCTCCATAAGGGGAGAGTCCATATATTTCAATCAGTTCAAGAGGCGCAGCAGCTCCTCCATTCTTTGCAACATTCAGGCGGGGTGGGGGTTAAAATGACTTCCAAGTCTGGTAAAAGCAAAAGTTTAATTGAATGAAGCTGGGACTAGGTGACTAGGTGCTTATCCCTTTGCTTCTCCCTTCCTTTTTTTCTTTCTTTTTCTCGATGTCTCTTTCTCTTTTTTTCTATTTTTCTATGATTTCTTGTACCGCCAGCTTCTGGTTCACCACCTGGGTGCCGTGTCACAGCGCCCCAATGTTGGGAGGTGGGTGGGGGCACATGGGGTAGGTGGGAGGGTTTCAGGTGCACTGGGGGGGTCACCGCAGGGAGCCCCAGACAGGGGAGGCTCCAATATGGAGGCGAACCATGGGCGTGGGGAGGAAGGTTTCACGAAGGGTAGGAGGGGGAGGGAGTTGGGTTCACGGGGTACGGGGGGTGAAAAAATAAAATGTAGCGAATTTCTGATACAAATGCAAGGGATCGAGATAATAATTTTTCCTATTTCTATTCTTAAATGACTGGTAGACCATTAAAGATTATTGCCTGTAATGTAAACGGTTTCAATAATAGACTGAAGCGCCGCTCTATGTTGGCCTGGTTTAAGACCTTTCAAGCCGACATAATCTTTTTACAGGAGACTCATTACAAGGAGGGCGTGCCAAGGGATAAAACCCCTGCCTTTGTTCAGTATGAATTTTTTGCCTCCGCAAGTGCGGCTATTAGAGGAGTAGCCATATTAGTTAGTAAAAAGATACAGGGGGATATTATAATGGTCCAGAGGGATAATAGCGCGAGATGGCTTTGGCTGCAGATGAAGATCTGCAACCAACTATTTAATTTTGTTAGCTTTTATGGCCCAATAGAAGACTCACCAGAGATACTCCAGTCATTATATGATTTCGCCACTGCTCAAGCAGGATACTTGGTTATTGGGGGGGATATTAATCTGCTAATTAATCCAACCATTGATTCAACATGACCCCAGAAATCTCAGACTAAACCGAAACCCATCAGGCTGTGTCAAGAGTTGATACGGGATTTAAGATTTGTTGACTGCTTGCGTGACGAATTCCCCCGAGAGAAGAAGTTTACTTGCCACTCGAAGAGATATCATTCGTCTTCACGAATCGACCTTTTTCTCGTCTCACATGCTCTTTTTAAGCACTAAATCAGAGATTATTGAAAATCCTTTCTCTGATCATGTGTTAATTTCGGTCCAATTTCAAATTCAAACCCAAGTTCGAATGGAGCTTAGATGGTCATTGGACAAGTCTCTCTTAGTGGACGAGCAATGGGTGGCTGGCATCCGTTTGTTGCTAGAGGATTTCTGGAAAGGCAGTCTGGGGGGCTCTGAAGGCATTTTTTCGAGGGGAAGTAATTAATTATAATACATATAAAAGGCGAAAAGAGAATGAAGAGAAGTCAGTTTTCGATTCTCAAGGCTCAATATTTAGCAGCACCCTCCAGGGAAAATAAAATAAAGCTGCATCAAATTAAACATAACTTACAAGATTTCTTTGTTTCCAAGGAAATTCTTGCGCTTGAGGCGGTCCTGCAGAAAAGGTACGAAGAGAATGAACACATAGGCAAATATCTTGCATGGTCAGCAAAACATAGGGCCAATAGGAGCACTATCAAAAAGATAAAGGACCCAGTTACTGGTAGATCTACTTCACATCCCCAGGAAATCGCTGCCATTTTTCTGGAACATTATTCGAAGCTTTATTCCGATCCTCATATCATCTCATCAGAGGCAGCGGATGCCTGGCTCAATCGCATTAACTGTCCTTCTATATCGCAGGAGAAAAAAGATAGCTTAATGACGGAAATTACAGCAGAAGAAATAAATCACTGCATGATGTCTTCACCCTCTGCTAAAGCATGTGGGTGAAGACAAGCTTTACAAGCTTTTTTACCACAGCTTAGCTCTGTTTTGAAATTTTTATTTAAGGAAATTTTTAAAGGTGAAACGGTCCCTGTTTCGTTCACTCAAGCTGTAGTAGTCAGTTTCGTTAAAAAAGGTAAAGCAGAGGAGGAGGTCAATTCTTATCGACCGATAAGTCTTCTTAACAATGATTACAAGATCTTTTCAAAGATTCTGGCGAATCGTTTATCTCAAGTGTCTATCTCTCTTGTACACAGGGACCAGAATGGGTTTATCCCAGGTAGACTTCTAGCTACTAATACTCATTATCTATGCCAATCAATTGATTATTTTAACACCAATAAAACAAAAGCAGTCATTATGATGTTAGACGCAGAGAAGGCGTTTGACAGAGTTCAGTGGAACGTACTATTTGCTATTCTAAGTAAGTTGGCGCTTCCATCTGAACTCTGTCAAGCAGTCAGAAATCTCTATTTAGGTGCTCAGGCGTCCATAATAATGAATGGCATTAAGCTGGCACGATCTCCATTAGCCTGGGGACGCGGCAAGGCTGCCCCCTTTCTCCAATACTGTTTTCCTTATGTTTGGAACCTTTATCCTGTGCAATAAGGCAAGATCGCTCTATCTTACCCCCGGTCCCAGGCGCCGCTAAATTGAAGCTGTTCGCCGATGATATGGCTTTATATCTGGCAGCTGAAGAAGACAATATCTGGCTCACTTTGGCCAAAATAAGTGAATTTACAGCTATTGGGGGCTATAAAATTAATCAAGCTAAGTCAGAGGCTCTCCTTTTTAACTGTTCCCCAGCTGTCTTACCTCTCTCGATGCAAGGACAACACTTCAGGTCCCACTCTATAAGATATCTTGGAATATTCGTTACGTCCCATCTGGAAGATCTATTTTTGCTTAATTATATCCCTACTTTTAATAAGCTGCAAAATCTGCTATCCCAATGGAAGGACCTTCTTTTGACAATTATGGGCAGAGTAGCTCTTGTTAAAATGAATATACTACCCTTGTTCTTATTTTTATTTTCCAATTTGATGGTCAAGTTCCTCAGTCCTTTTTTGAGCAAAATAATTCTGAAATAAGATCCTTTATATGGCAGGGTAGAAAACCTAGACTAAAGCTAGAAACTTTACAACTAGAAGTCAAAGATGGGGGCTTGCGTTACCCAATCTACGATTATACTATCAAGCTTCACTAATCAATTGGTTAAATTACAACAGCTCGGAAGAGATGTCTTCCGCTAAATTTTTTCTTGATTTAATGCTGGGGGAAATGGAGATCGCTCTTGCTCCTTTCTTGCGAATCCCTAAGCATCCAAAGAGATCACAATACAAAATTCCCAAGATTGTAGCCTCTCAGTTCCAGAAGGTCTGGGAGACATTTGATATCCCTTGGCTACACCCGCAGCTGAGAGTAGTGGAATGTCTCTCCTTGGAACTACATATGTCCATCTGGACTTGTGATCTCTGGGCTAAATCCGGATTCTGCAAGCTTCAGGATTTGTTTTTAAATGGCAGATTGAGAACTTGGCAGGAAATCAGGTCGTATAACAGCAATATTAAGACGTCTCTTTTTTTAGCCACTTCCAGATAAATAAATTTTGCTTAGGACTAAGGCACTTTGACAATTCTAAAGGGTTATTATTAAGTAAAGCTCATTTTATACTTAAAGTTAGGGGAATTGGGAACTGGTATAAACTGTTTAAATCTACTCAGAATGACCAAATAGTTCTAATCCATCTGGAAAAAATCTCTGAGTCAATCGACTGCCGTCTCAACCTTCAGCAATGGCACACTTTCAATAAAATGAGTTATAAAGCAGTAAGAGCAGCTAACCTATGGAGGATGGCATTTTTCAGTAAATGGCTGATTTATTTTACTCCGGCCAAACTCCATAAAATCTACCCGACAGTCGATCCTCGATGTTTTAGATGCCATCAGGCCTTAGGAGATTGGCTACATGTGGGATTTACTTGCACCCAGATTGCAAGCTTTTGGGAAAATATTTTTTCAGAAGTAAGAAGAATATTGACAGTCGATCTTCCTCTCGAGGCCTCTACAGCTCTTTTAGGTCGAGTAGAAGCTCGAAGTGTATTAACTCTACCTCAACACCAATTTATTTTCATCTCTACATTGGTATCAAGGTCATTGATCTTGGCTAATTGGAAAACAGTAGTAACCCCAACTATCTTCCAATGGGTAAATAAAAGGAATAGAATTTTTAATCGGGAAACTATATATGCAAGGAGAGTTGGTTCTGTAATTAAATTAAACAGAATATGGAAAGAATGAAAATAATCAAGCTTTTTGTATGAGTAATTTTTAAAGTTTCTTCATGTTAAATGTATTTATTTATGCTATGTATTTCGATCTCTATAAGCACTTTATGTAAATCTTGGAAGAAGCATTACAAAATGTTTTTTATGCTACATTGAAAATAAAAATATTTTAAAAAAAGATTCTATTGTGGTGTTGTCACCAGGTGAGATTGGGCAAAAAACACAATTAAGGATTAAAACATTTATCTCACAACCTTCCTTGGTGTCAAGGTACCTTTGTGTAAGATTTCATCAGGACAAAATATATATGGATTACTGGAGGCCTTACATAACAGCCATTAAGGCCCTGATTTAGAGTTTGGCACACAGGTTACTTTGTCACACTCCCGTCGGCCATAGTACAGTTGTCATAGGATGTAATGGACTTGCAATACGGCTAACAGAATATCGGAGTAACCCATCCACCAAGCTCAAAATCAGGCCCTAAGTCAGGAAATATGCAAATGATGTCACTATCTTTATTTTCTGAAGTCATTGTGTCCTAGACTCATGCCCCGTTCTGTCTGTCTGACCTACACAGGTATCTGCCTAGATGCTGCCCCTAATTCTACCTCTTTCTCTCTCTAGCAGGCCGGATTTATGATCCTGATGGAGCACCAAACATCCACAGAGCCAATATGTTCATTCCTTAAACTGATGCACATTTTCCAGCTTATCCCATGCCAGACGCATGAAGCTCATCCAGTTCAGTTTCTTGTCTTTGCATTCTGGTACTTGTAGTCCTGCACTTATAATCAGCAAAAAAAAACTATCAATACCAAAACGTCAGAAAGAATCCTGCATTAGATTGACACCGGCATGGGGAACGCTGGTATTCTGGGGATGTCACACTTTTAATGCTAATGTTTCATAAATAAAGTCCCCCTCATAAAGGTTTGCGGTTGGTGAGGCTGAGGTATGGGTAAGTATTGCAAGGGTTGTAACTATCTGTGTTAGCAGCTGTGCATCACTATGGCTTCCTCCAGTCTCTATGAGCAGGAGATAGTGTGTGTCTTTAATATTCACACTCTTGTTGCCTTCCCCTGATGTACAATACCTGACACCATACGAGTCAAATGCAAAAGCATTGAAACCCTTTCATGAAGCTTTTGCATTTGACTCGTGAGGGACATCTAGTAACGACTAGTGGAACTGCAGCTCTGTAGAATTATTTTGATATTGGATACTATAATATTCACTGCCCACTGCTAATCTCGTCCCATAATGCTTTGCAGGGCCTTTGGTTGGGATTGTATTTTTGCCAATAACTGTGCTTGGGGTAGTCCTAAGAGGATGGGACCACCACTGAATCGTTCAAAAGATGTGCTTTTTGTTTTCAAGGCATCTGCTTGGTTCTCTCCCTAGGTTAGGGAGGATCCCAAAATCATCACCTCTCTCACTGCTTGTTAATTTATTGTTTTCACTTTTGTGAAATGACTATATGCATTTTTAGCATATAAAGACAGAGATATTTATTTTATCTTAATTTGCACTGTGCAAGATGCCTTTGGCAATTATTGTGCAGTCAAGCACACAGTTACGCACTATGCAATTTACATAGCTATATGTAGTTCAAAATGTACTTCACGTAGCTACGTGAAGTGCTACTATGCAAACTACGCCCAGGCTTAATTGTGAGCAGAAGCAACAGGCGTCAGCTGTTGTATTTCACCGATGCATACACGGTGCAGGCACATTGTGAGCAGAAGCAACAGGCATCAGTAGTTGTATTTCACCGATGCATACACGGTGCAGGCACACTGTGAGCAGAAGCAACAGGCGTCAGTAGTTGTATTTCACCGATGCATACACGGTGCAGGCACATTATGAGCAGAAGCAACAGGCGTCAGCTGTTGAATTTCACCGATGCATACATGGTGCAGGCACACTGTGAGCAGAAGCAACAGGCGTCAGCTGTTGTGTTTCACCAATGCATACACAGTGCAGGCACACTGTGAGCAGAAGCAACAGGCGTCAGCTGTTATATTTCACCGATGCATACATGGTGAAGGCACACTGTGAGCAGAAGCAACAGGCGTCAGCTGTTATATTTCACCGATGCATACATGGTGAAGGCACACTGTGAGCAGAAGCAACAGGCGTCAGCTGTTGTATTTCACCGATGCATACACAGTGCAGGCACATTGTGAGCAGAAGCAACAGGCATCAGTAGTTGTATTTCACCGATGCATACACGGTGCAGGCACATTGTGAGCAGAAGCAACAGGCGTCAGCTGTTGTATTTCACCGATGCATACACGGTGCAGGCACACTGTGAGCAGAAGCAACAGGCGTCAGTAGTTGTATTTCACCGATGCATACACGGTGCAGGCACATTATGAGCAGAAGCAACAGGCGTCAGCTGTTGTATTTCACCGATGCATACACGGTGCAGGCACACTGTGAGCAGAAGCAACAGGCGTCAGCGTTTGTATTTCACTGATGCATACACGGTGCAGGCACACTGTGAGCAGAAGCAACAGGCGTCAGCTGTTATATTTCACAGATGCATACACAGTGCAGGCACATTATGAGCAGAAGCAACAGGCATCAGTTGTGTTATTTCACCAATGCATACACAGTGCAGGCACACTGTGAGCAGAAGCAATAGGCGTCAGCTGTTGTATTTCACAGATGCATACACGGTGCAGGCACATTGTGAGCAGAAGCAACAGGCATCAGAAGTTGTATTTCACCGATGCATACACGGTGCAGGCACACTGTGAGCAGAAGCAACAGGCGTCAGTAGTTGTATTTCACCGATGCATACACGGTGCAGGCACATTATGAGCAGAAGCAACAGGCGTCAGCTGTTGTATTTCACAGATGCATACACGGTGCAGGCACATTATGAGCAGAAGCAACAGGCGTTAGCTGTTGTATTTCACAGATGCATACACAGTGCAGGCACACTGTGAGCAGAAGCAAAAGGCGTCAGTAGTTGTATTTCACCGATGCATACATGGTGAAGGCACACTGTGAGCAGAAGCAACAGGCGTCAGCTGTTGAATTTCACCGATGCATACACGGTGCAGGCACATTATGAGTAGAAGCAACAGGCGTCAGCTGTTGTATTTCACCGATGCATACACGGTGCAGGCACATTATGAGCAGACCCACAGCAAGCTGCCCTCACTCTGAAAAGAGCAGGCACAACATGGGGAGAGTACACTGCAGGCGTACATGCAGATTACATGCAGAACAGACGACGGCGGTGTGAGCTCCTCCCACACACATGGAACGTGACTGAACTTCAAACATAACATGAGGAACAAAGGGGGTAGAGGTACTAAACGTCCTTATTTAGTAATAGTGTAGAGGCAGGCGGCTGATTTGCAAGCTTCCCTCACACAAAGTGCAATAAGTACAGAAGAAGTAGAAAAAGTACCACTGCAGTATATTATAAGGATATTGCAAGTCACCTCAGAGTTTCATGACCTTTGGCGTCGTTCCCCTATAAGGCCATGAAACTTCCCAGTAACTTTCAATATCCTTAAAATGTCTGGCAGGGGTACTTTATCCCATAAATAATTCAGTGGAACTCAACATAACACCCTAAGGAGTATAAAGTACTACGTTGGTGCCTTTAAGATTCAGACATGTCCCTATGGCATATTGTGGACACAAGGGCATTATGGAGTCCTTGGTATAAGGTGTTCCCCTTGGCATTTTGTGTCAGTTCTCTGCAGTATGGGGGCCCTGCCGTAATGTAGCTTTTTCATTGGCATATTTTGGTTATTACAAGGTTCATAAGGCCAGCCACCCTTTGTACGATGTTATGGGCTTTCTAGAAATGTTGGTGGCTCAGGCAAAAGGTCGCAACCCTTGTTGTATTGTGGATTAGGCAAGAAAATGGCCCAGACATAAAATATATTTTTTCTCTCCATGTTATGTTTTTTTTTTAAATTACATTTGTGTCTATACACACTGACGGAGTTCCTAGTGACTCGGGGTTCTGGGGGTTGGCAGAAAGTTGTACCCTGCTTCTCCATCATCACCAGGGATTGTTAAGTATCTCGACTTGCCAGTTTTTGGGAGATGATGTCTATGGCATTAAGTAGCATTCCTTGGCATTTTGTGGTCATTATACTTATAATGGCAGCCACATAATGGGCAGTATATTTCAGAGAAGTATCCTAACCCTATCACATGATGTCCAGCCAGAGAGTCTGATGGTCATTCTTCATGAGGCCTGTGTCTCTGGCATTTGGTGGCCACCTCTAGCATATACCAGGCCAGTCTGGCCAAAACAGAAGTAACGGCAGGGTACCATGACCGGCAGCACCTTCTGCATATGGCCAATGGATCCCGGTCCTCTCCGAATCGGAGCAGCCCTCGATCAGGCCCTACCCTACCCTCAGCCCCGGCTTCGTACTTGGCATCCCCCGCCACAAACTTGCATTTGCCATTCTGTCTCCTAAGGGCTGACCCGATACTGCTCAAACCTTGGCACTGACAATTTGACAAGGAAAAGGCAACTACTAGCTGCTGGTGTAATTTATGTTTTAACATTGATATCAATGGTTTTATCCTTAGTAGGGACATTGCGTAACACTTACCTTTATGAATAACGATTTTATCCTAATATATGTGCAATACAGTACTACTAACATACTTAAGGTTGTACCGTTGGTGTCATTATTGCAATGGTTTTAAGTAAATGTGCAAATAAATAAATTGTCTCTAGCATATGATTAGCATCCCTTCCACAATATTGTGGCGAGCATGTAAGGTGTATTCTATTCATGAGGTGCATTTGTTGAAAATTACAGATTGGCAGTTGGTGGCCATACTCATGGATACATTAACTGAAAAGTGGCTACTTGAACTTAAAAAAACTGACAAGGTTTTCTGGGGGTGGGGAGCTGTCTTTGCATACAAAATGGAAAACTGTTTTTTAGCGCAAAATGTCCACATTTTCAAAAAAATGTCAAATTGATGCCTGATGAAAAAGAATGTTTGCTTTTGCATGCTCTCTTGAATGGTGGTACTTTGATGCGTTAAGTGAAAGCTAATGCTGATTTTATTTACTTCCTTCTAGACGACACTTGCTGATGTGACACATACAGATAGTTATTATCTATGTCTGTTGTCTGATGCTAGAGCCTGTTGGACTAGTATAACCTTGCAGCTATACCAGCTGGATTGAGAACTGTGTAACCTTTAAGTTTTCCAACCTGTTCTCCTCCAAATAGATCCAATATCACAATATCACAATATCAGACTTTAAATCTACTAGGGAACAATGGGATAGTAGATGGAAAGTAAAGGTAAGGAAAGATACAAAATTCAGTTTGAAATATAGGTTTTGTCAAATTGCATATTGAGAATGCCTAAAATGACTGTGAAACCTGTGGCTTTTTAGTCAATGCTATGGAGATTGGGCTGTGGTGCGCAATGTCTAACCTTTTATTTCCACAATTTATTCTCAGTAAAGAGGGTTTGCTCGCTCACAGTAAACTGGCTTTGGGCGCTATTTATGCCGACAGTACCAGCTGGGGAAGTGGGCGGTGCTGGTGGGGGAAGTGATAGACAGCCTCCTAAGAAACATGTTGTGCAACTACACTTATTTTATACAAATTAAGCACTTTCTGAGCCCTCAGTTTTGTCTCTGTTTGACAATGTGCAAATGATGTCTACTCTGTCTAAATCCCAAATGCCCGCTACGTTCATGCCGCAGGGATGTATCTTGGTCTCAGGTGGTGCAAGGTGTTGGCAATGCATGTCTCCTGGACGATGGGTAGCTTGGAGGAAGGTAGCAGTGTAGTGCTGCTGGCTCAGCCACCCTGGTGCAGGCTTCTCATCAAGAAAAGCGCAGCATCCTTTGTGGTACCCAGGACTTCCATTTGCACCACCTGCAGTACAATGAACATGAATATGCATCCTCACACAAGCACGAATCTGTATTGATCGGAGTAAAACAGGACATACGTCACAACCCCAGATACGAGCTGGGAATCCTTTGCTGCTCCAGATCGCTTGCAGTAAAATGGTAACTGTGTTCATACGTCATTACCCCAGATACTTCCATGAGCTTCGAATTTTCTATTGCTCAAAATCAATTAGAGTAAAAGGGTAAATGTGCTCAGACGTCATTTCCTCCCTCACATCCGAATGTATTGCCGCCATATTTAGCGGACTGTATTTGGCAGACATCTCACAAGCACAGAGATGTCTGGCTGGCTCTGCCAAGCGCCCGTAGTGTCGAATCACTCATCCGATTTGGCGACTGGTGGCAACAAGGTCCGGTGGTGACTTTCAGTCCCAAAGACCCAATCAGACCTGGTGCTGCGTCACACCTTCCTGCTCCTCCAGTTATTTTCCAGGGTCAGTCCAACGGTTCCACCAGCTGCACACATTCACATTGCCAAAGTAAGATTGCCAAAGTTTACTCATCTGGGGTATTCTGGGGAAAATATCTTCTTTGCTAGCGGGTAACATTGTAAGTATTATGGGCACACAGTGTGTCTCATACCTGGAGCCAGTAAGTCTTCATACAAGGAAGAAGCTCTAAGTCACCCTCCTTTGACTGCCTGCTTGATCTGGGCATGACTGTCACGCCCAGTGCGGCCCGGTCCTCTCCTGTAGCTGCTTCTACCCATCCTGTCTGCAGCACATCCAGCAACCCTTGAGGAGACAGCAGAAGCCATGGAGAGAGGTCCATCCGTCTGCACTGCCAGTTGCTCATTGCACACATTTATTATGCGGTGCACATTGCATGTTGTGCATTCCACAAGACCAACGCTTGCTGATAAATTCACACCACCTGCTATTCTCTGTCATTGCTCACTTTTAATAGCTCACAGCACACTGTATGTGTAATACTGGTACTCTGATTAGTGCTATAATAGGGTGAGCAGATTTTCAGAACAAAAAACTGGGACAGCCATTGACATAAAAATAGAACTAAATGTTGGCACTGGCCAGTGCAGTGTCAACATTTAGTCCTATTTCTGTGTCCATGGCTTTTCTGATGTATATACAGTGGTCTGATATATATGTAGAATGGGTCTTCATCACCAGCAACTTAGGATGTGCAGCTTTGTGAAAGAGCAAGAATCTCGACGTGGGAAGGAGGAGATAGTGGCGCTAAGTCAAAATCTGAGTTTTACCTCCAACTTCCTGCAGGCAATAAAATTGATATATTTCAGGAACTTATGATTCAAAATATTAGCTGCCTGGTCCAAAAGAAAGGAAAGAAGACAAAAAAACAAACACAGAACCTCGCCCAGGCAGAACAGAATGCTGTCCGAGAATTAAGAGAATATAAACAACTGGTAATCAAAGCCTCCGATAAAAGGGGAAAATATCGTAATCCAAGGCCGTTGTATATATTTGGCTGAAGCTAAAAAACAACTGAGGAACAGACAACATTACATTCAGCTCAAAGAAAATCCTACAGCAGATGTAACCTTGGAATATCATGGAAAGCTGCAACAATGGTTAGAATCAGGATTAATTGATGATGACTAAAATAAGTATTTGAAAACAGATCTTTTGATTACCCCTACATTTTACTTGCTGCAAAAAATACATAAGGACATATAGGAACCCCCGTGTCGCCCTATTGTAAGTTCCATTGGGTCTTTATTAGAAAAAAACATCAAGATTTATTGACATACTCCTCATGGAATATGTTTCAGCACTTACATTATTTTTTAGAGACTCAAAGGATTTCCTTAACAAAATTCGTGAAATTCCTTGGCAAGACAACTATCGGCTGGTTACAATTGATGTTGCCGCCCTCTATACATCGATCCGCCATTAAGATGGTATAAGTGCTTGTAAATACTTTTTGCGAGCCAGATCGGTAAGTTTTCTTGAACATTCAGAAAAGTTGCTAGAAATGTTCCATTTTTGTCTTACTCACAGCATCTTTTTGTTCAAAGGTGACTATTACCTCCAGAATCAAGGTACTGCCATGGGGACTTCATTTGCTCCAACTTATGCAATCCTCCTCATGGGATTCTGGGAGGCAGAAACTGTGTGGACAGATGAAAATCTACTGGCATTGCAACATTTGAAATTCTGGACAAGATTTATAGACAGCCTCTTTCTAATACGGGAGGGAGGAAAGGAAAATCTAGAAAAGTTTATACAGTCTTTAAATCAAAATGACTTCAATTTGCAGTTTACATATACAATTAGTCCAGATCACATAACTTTTTTGGACATTGAAATTGCCATAAAACAAGGAAGAATATGCACAAAGATTAATTGGAAGGCAACTTCGTGTAATAGCATCCTCCTCGCAAATAGCGGCCATCGGAGTGCCTTGAAATGGAGCATTCCATTTGGAGAGATGCTATGAGTAAATCGGAATTGTTCTGATCTAGAAGATTTACAGAAACAAATAGAATAATTGAAGGAAAGGTTTCTGACAAGAGGTTACCACTTTTAAAACTGTTGGAGAAAAGAATAACTAATGGTTCATAAAAAAACTCCAGAGCTTGAAAATCAAGTCCGAATGATTATGGATTTTAATTGTCAATATACGGAACTGAGAGAATTTTTTCAAAAGAATTGACAGGTTTTAAAATTGGATGATACATTAAAAAAATAATTACCAGAGTATTTCAGCATCACCTACAGGAAAGTTGCTTCTTTAGGAGAACTACTAACACAGAGTCATCTGATCCCGGAAACGGCAACCATAAACCAGACTAGTTGGCTTGATACGCCGGGATTTTGGAAATGTACAAGATGCAAGGCATGTGTAAATGGTTTGAACAAAACCCCTCATCAGTTATATAATGGAAGAACAGAAAAAATAAAAGAACACATCCCATGCGAAAGTAACTATGTAATCTATGTTTTGAAATGTCCCCACTTGAAATTGTATGTAGATAGCACAGTGAATAAATAAAAAATCAGAATCCTACAATATTTGAGTGGCCTTGCATGGCTTGACAAATCTAATTTATGAGTTGCGTCTCTCTTGCACCCCGTTGTGTGGTGCAAGGGTGACACAACTCTTTAATAAATATCCCTCATAGTGTCAAATTAATGACGAGTACTGACAACAGCCTAGTTAAGTCTCAGAATAATCTGACAGAATCTTGGGAGCAAAATGGAAAGTCGCCACCGAGCTCCCAAAACCAGGAGTTGTTATACACATGTTATGCATATCAATGAGGAAAACTGCAAGTTCAGCCTGGTATGATCATGGTTAGGGTTGCATTGGCAACTCAAAAACAGTTTTGCAAATTTGAAAGGTTCTTAACAATAATCCATTTCTTAAGGTAAGAGAAATCTTCCACTTGCATCCTCAGCAACTGCACTCCGAAGGTGTGCAATCCAGCATGAAACAAATGTAACAATAGCCCATAGAATCATGTTCTTCTGCATGCCTACATCAGAACTTCTAGGGGAAATCGTTTAAAATGATACCTGCATCAGGTACATGATGTAGAGTTTCATTCACAATACATGCTTTCTATTATTGCAATTTATTTGTGTTATTACGCTTTGTGTTCTTGGAAACTGTGGGGAGAGGAGAATTGCAGCGGGAAGCTGATTAGGAGGGGGAATAAGCAGGAGCAAGATGAGCAGATTACCAAACAAGGCATCCATTTAAATTAATATAACACTTTATTTATCACACTTCTAAATAGGATAATCATATTGTGTCAAGTTCATTGGTTACAGTCATATGCATCATTGAAATTACTAATTTGCTCAAACAATTTGCTACCCACAATTGCACATCAGAAGAATCTTTAACATCTGTACACTTGACGCATCTGTAAATAAAAAAATATAAAAATAAAAAAACACTTTTATTTGTAAAGTGGAAAGGCTGGCAGCACCAGCCTTGCTTGCCAAAAATAAAATAATAAAATTAAAAAAAGGACCAGGGGGAGAAAAAGGCAGCAGCGGAGGGGCAGGTCAGGCTAGCAGGCAGGGGAGTAAGGTAAAAGAAACACACATGTGAGGGAGCAACAAGTAGTGTGGGGAGGAAATGCACATGAGGGTAAGAACAAAACAGGGAAAATGGGAGAAGCATATGAGCGAGGGCAACAAGGAGCTTGGGGGAGAGAAGCACACAGGCAAGAGAGAGCAACTCAAAGCAAGGTAGGGAAGCATATGGATGAGAGAGATTAACACTGAGCGTGGGCGAGGGAGAAGCACACAAGCAAGACAGATGGAAAAGGCATGCACTCTCATGGAGTGCTTAAGCACTCCATAAAAGAGAGCAGCAGAAGAGCATAAGTAAAGAAGGTATGCTCCAGAGGGGTGATAAACATAAGATAGACAACGCAAGCCATCCAATAAGAAGCACGCAAATGAGAGTTACATTAAAGCCCACCAGTGATTAGCAGTTAAGCCCCCTATAAGCTCTTGGGAAGGTGATAGAAGGTTTTTTGCTGCATCATAGGCTCATCCTAGAAATTGTGGGCATCAGCACTTTTTAAAAATTATTTTACAAATTAAGCACTGCGTGCCAAATTCATAATAACTATAGCCGTGCTAGGCAATGTAGTAGGCATGCTATCAGGCCCTTCATTATTTTTTCTATCTATTTATAATTCTTCACATTTATAATTTTCATTCTTTAAATACATTGGTAAACGTGTATTCTGATTTTGTGTTTAACATGAACTGGTAGTTCTAGATAAATTTGCAAATCCTTTTTTCAGCCGCCATCTGAGGGAGGAATTAGAAGGAATCAGTGCAGGGAACTCACCTATAAACATCATGTGTAGTCAGAGTTCAGTGTGCTATATGTGTGCTGGCATCCACAGAGGTGAGGATGAGGGAAGCGGCTAGGTATCTCTCTAGCATCCTTCGCTTCATCGCGCGCTCCAGGTGGAACAGCGATTATGCTAATTATCCACAATAAACGTGTTGCAGACCCAGCCCTTGCCAACACCTGCTGCCAGTCGGCCTGCCTCCGAATCACAATATTTGGCACCCCACAGTAGACGTGCAGTGCCAAGGCACTCTCCACGAATAGATGCCACCTGCGTGCATCTGGCTGTGTGAATCAGTATTTTTAGTATGTCCAATAAGTCTCAATACACAATTCCCTCAGTAATATCAGTTATGATTCCCACCAATGCAAAAATAACACAAACTAATACACAGCAAAACAATGCAACAGCAAAACACAATAAAAAAAGTACACTATGAACACACAATGACAACACAAAAACAATGCTCAACGATGCCTAACACAGCATATCAGTACAACAGAACGCAATATAAAAATATACAAAGCAACCCAACAGCCCACAGGTGCAATTTTGTGATGTTAGATTGTGTTTTGCTTAGGTGTTCCGTTGTTAGGTTGTGGTGTGATTGTACCGTGTTGTAGTTATGCTTTTGTGCTGGTTTATTGCATTGTTTTGTGTTATATTGTTGGCTGTTGTTAAAGTGTGTTCATGTGAGGTATTGTGGTGGTGTATTTGTTGAGTTGGTGGAGTCTTTGGGCTTGTTATTCCGTTATGTGTGTTAATCTGTTGTGTTGTACCACTGTGTTGACTCTTTGTTGCCCTGCTGTGTTGTGTTTTGGGGTATTTTGCTGTGTTGTGGTAGTGGTGGCGGTATTAAGCAGTGGATGTTTACTGTTGTCAACTGTTATGTTTGTGATGCGTTTTTATTTGACCTTTTTTGTGAGGTGCTCTGAAGGTTTTTTGGAGGCTAATTTTGCTACATTTCCAGCCGAAGGCAGCACATTGCTATAAAATTGCAGGGACGCCTTGTAGGAAGCTGGGTTTCTGTTGCAGTAACCACCCCACTTTTTGCCAGACTACTGATGCACTTTGACTTGATGTGCCCTGGGTCCCTGTCAATCAGGTTCCCAGGGCATGTGTGCTTTCCCAAAACTGTACCTTGTACCCCCAATTGGCACCTCTCTGGCCACATGTCAGGCCCTTGTAAAAGGTACCATGGGTACCAAGGGCACTGTGGCCAGGGGAGGCCTCTAAGGGCTGCAGCACTTATTGTGCCACCCTTAGAGGCCCTGTACCTTTACACACACACACACACACTGCCAGTACAGGCTGTGTGTTTTGGTGCAGAACAAAGTGAAGAGTCGACATGGCACACATCCCTGTGTGCCATGCCTACAACCCACTGCCCTGGCATAGGTCAGCCACCCCTCTAGCTGGGTGCACTATACCAGTGGTGAGGGTACAGGTGCACGAGCCCTGTACCCCTACAGTGTCTGGGCCAATTCTTAGACATTGTAAATGCAGTAATGCCATTAAGAGTAAGCCCGGGCGTAGTTTGCGTAGTAGCACTTCACGTAGCTACGTGAAGTACAGCTTCAACTACACGTAGCTATGCAAATTGCGTAGTGCGTAGCTGTGTGCTTAACTGCACTGTACAATAATTACCAAAAGCAAACTTGTACAGTGCAAGTTAAGATAAAATAAATATCTCTGTCTTTATATGCTAAAAATGCATATAGTCATTTCACTAAAGTGAAAACAAAAAGTTAACAAGCAGTGAGAGAGGTGATGATTTTGGTATCCTCACTAACTTAGGGAGAGAACCAACAACCAAGCAGATGTCTTGAAAACAAAAAGCACATCTTATTGAACGATTCCTCCTAGGACCACCCCAAGCACAGTTATGGGCAAAAATACAATCCCAACCAAAGGCCCTGCAAAGCATTATGGGACGAGATTAGCAGTGGGCAGTGAATATTATAGTGTCCAATATCAAAATAATTCTACAAAGAGCTGCAGTTCAACTAGTCGTCACTGGGTGTCGTCCCTCAAGAGTGAAATGCAAAAGTATTGAAAACCTTTCATGAAGCTTTTGCATTTGACTCGTGAGGGACGACACCCAGTGACGACTAGTTGAACTGCAACTCTTTGTAGAATTATTTTGATATTGGACACTATAATATTCACTGCCCACTGCTAATCTCGTCCCATAATGCTTTGCAGGGCCTTTGGTTGGGATTGTATTTTTGCCCATAACTGTGCTGGAGTGGTCCTAGGAGGAAGGGACCACCATTGAATCGTTCACATGATATGCTTTTTGTGTTCAAGGCATCTGCTTAGTCCTCCCCCTAGGTTGGGGGGGACTCCAAAATCATCACCTCTCTCATTGCTTGATATGTCAAAATTCATTTTTGTGAATTGGTTATATGCTTTTTAGCATAAAAAATTGCTTTATCAAAGCATTTGAAGGAGTTTGTTATTATTATTAAGCCTGGGCGTAGTGCTAGCTGTGTGCTTGACTCACTGCACTGTACAATAATTACCAAAAGCAAACTTGTACAGTGCAAGTTAAGATAAAATAAATATCTCTGTCTTTATATGCTAAAATTGCATATAGTCATTTCACTAAAGTGAAAACAAAAAGCAGTGAGAGAGGTGATGATTTTGGTATCCTCGCTAACTTAGGAGAGAACCAAGCAGATGTCTTGAAAACAAAAAGCACATCTTATTGAATGATTAGGTGGTGGTCCCATCCTCTTAGGACCACCCCAAGCACAGTTATGGGCAAAAATACAATCCCAACCAAAGGCCCTGCAAAGCATTATGGGACGAGATTAGCAGTGGGCAGTGAATATTATAGTGTCCAATATCAAAATAATTCTACAAAGAGCTGCAGTTCAACTAGTCGTCACTGGGTGTCGTCCCTCACGAGTCAAATGCAAAAGCTTCATGAAAGGTTTTCAATACTTTTGCATTTCACTCTTGAGGGACGACACCCAGTGACGACTAGTTGAACTGCAGCTCTTTGTAGAATTATTTTGATATTGAACACTATAATATTCACTGCCCACTGTAATCTCGTCCCATAATGCTTTGCAGGGCCTGATTGGGATTGTATTTTTGCCCATAACTGTGCTTGGGGTGGTCCTAGGAGGAAGGGACCACCATTGAATCGTTCACATGATATGCTTTTTGTGTTCAAGGCATCTGCTTGGTCCTCCCCTAGGTTAGGGGGACTCCAAAATCATCACCTCTCTCATTGCTTGATATTTTATTGTCAACATTCATTTTTGTGAATTGGTTATATGCTTTTTAGCATAAAAAATTGCTTTATCAAAGCATTTGAAGGAGTTTATTATACTCCTGCTACGCTACGTTTATTAGTACAGTTATTCACTCTGCTACGTGCAATTTGCGTAGTGCGTAGTAGCACAAACTTTGCATGCTTCGTGAGCGTAGCAAAGTATTATGCCCAGGGTTAATTAAGAGTATATGGTGCTGGGAGTTTGTAATTGCGAACTCCACAGCACCATAATGGCTTTACTTAAAATGAGGAAGTTTGGTATCAAACTTCTCAGCAAATTAAACCCACACTGATGCCAGTGTGGGATTTAATAAAAAATGCACTCAGAGGGCATCTTTGAGATGCCCCCTGATAAACAACCAGCCTCTGGTGGGTTCCCTGACTGGTACACACCAGCCTGCCACCATGAGACATGTTACTGGACCCCTGGGGTGGGAGCCTTTGCTCCCTGAGCCCAGAAACAAAGCCTCTCCTGGGCGGAGGTAGTCACACCTCCCTCAGGTCAGAAAGAGCCATCTGTGGCAGGGGAGCGTCAAAGGCCTTGCCGCCTTTGTAACCCCCAGCCTCTCTTGCTATCAGGAGCAGGCCCCCTTCCTGTCTCCCCTCCTTTTCGGCAGGAAGACAGGAGGGAAAAATTAGAGCAGCCCAGAAGGTGTGCCCACCTCTGCCTACCCCACTCCTCAGGTGGGGGAGGCGAGGTGAAGCCCACTCTTCAGTGCCCGCCATCTTGCAGATGGCAGGTACTCTCCAATCAGGATTAGGGATTGTTCCCACTCCCCCACGTGGGGTCAAAACACCAAGGGTGTAGTCACCCTAAGGTCAGTAGCCAATGGGCTACTGACCTCGAGACCCCTAAAACGCCCCCTAAATACGGTATTTAGGGGCAGCCCTAAACCAAGAAGGGAGATTCCCGCAACCTACGAAGAAGAAGTGCGAAAGAAGACGCCCAGCAAGGAGACTGCAGAGAAGAACTGACTTGACCCCAGCCCTACCGGCACGTCTGCAGTATCCAGAGATCCTGCGCCAAAAGTCACCTTGTCCTGCAGCCAGCAACCTCCAGAACCCCTGGGAGGACTGGCTGCCTTCAACAAAGACCGGATCTCCTGTGAACAGCAGCTCTGTTCAAAAGAAACTTCCAAGACAGACTCTGAGCCTGTTGAGGACAAAGAAACCCAAAGCCTGGAACCACCACTGCACCCGACGCCTACGGCCCAAATCCGGGTGACCCACCAGTCCCAGTGAGGACCCCCACCACTCCAGCGTCCAAGTCTACCGTAGGTTGACCCCTCCAGGACTCCCCGACGTCGCCTGCAGCCTCTGCACGGAGACCCTCCCAACCGCAAGTGGCCCGGTAAGGGTGAAATCCGACCTCAAAAGACACCCCTGCATCCAGCCACCATGCGCCCTGGAGAAGAGAATCCGAGGTGCACCTACATCCTTGAGCCCTCCAAATTACCTGCCCAGCTGTTGGTTCCTCCCGGAAGTCTTCCTGGACTGAGCCTGCAGGAAAAATACAAAACCGGCAACTCCCTTTGAAAACAACAGGGCACCCGACGCCAAAACAGCACCCTGCACCCATCCGCCCCTGTGCCGCTGCGGGTGCATTTTGGGTTCTAACTCGGATCCCCCTTTGCCCTGAGCCTAATACCAGGAGCCTTGCTCCCACAGCCTTGTAGCCTGCTCGTGAGCAGCCACCAACCGGAGGCCCCCTATCCCCCATTTGATAACATTGGGCCTCAGCACTCTGCATCCAGCCGCCCTAGTGCCGCTGAGGGTGTTCTGAGAGTGCATCCTCGACCCTGGGGGAACCCTGGTTCTAACCCCAGAATACCAACTCCCACAAACAAGTACTTACCTGCAGACCGTTAACTTCATTTCCTCCCATAGGTTTGCATTGACTGCTTTCCCTTGAAAATTCTTTTAAGTGTGGAGTTGGTTTGTATGCAACATTGAAAAACTGCATATGTGTAAAAACTGAATTACTTACCTTTTGTCTAGGAAATGTTTCAGTGTGATATCTAGGCATATCACACTGATTAGCAAAAGTAACTTAAAAAGTAATCCAATAAGTAACGTGCACAGTAATCTGTAAAGTAACTAAAAAGTAATTTTGAACTGTTGACTTACCCGTGATTCTACCAACTGCATTTGAACCTGCATTCAACTGTAAATCACTGCATAAGATTTTGCAAAGTATTATTTCACTTACCTGCACCAGGCCTGGCCTGGTTCTAGAAATAAAATAACTAAATAATATTTTATACAAACAAATTGGTCTGAGTTCAGTCTTTGAGTGTGTGACATCATCTGCTGACTGAGTGTGTACAACAAATGCTTACACTACCCTCTGATAAAGCCTTACTGCCCGCCCACACTACCACAAATAGAGAGTAAGGTATTGTCTACTTTTACCTCTGCCTACCTTTGGGTTTCCACTGGACTCTGTGCACACTATACCTCATTTTAGTATAGTATATACAGAGCCAGCTTCCTACACGCCTTTGAACTGGTAAAACCCCACTGCTGCAGCCCCTCCATGCTTTCCCACACGCACATCATACAACCTGCTGCACTGTTTCATGTAGACAAGAGCACAGATTTGTTAATGTTTCACCCTTACTCAGTAAAGCTGCTTCCTTACAATAGGGGGAGGCACATAAAACATGCACAGCAGTACCTCGTGAATGCCCACAATGCATTGCGCAAACCGCATTGCCTTTCAGAGTAAGGAAGGGAAGTGCTGGGATTTATGGCAGCCCTTGGTCCCAGTAACAAAAGGCTTTGAACTGCTGTGCTGTAAAACCACACATTGTACCAGAGGACAGCAAGCGCCTGCCTTGTCCCCGAGTGACCTGTGCGAGCGCCGCCGGCCACGGACGGTGCGGGCCATCGCTTTACAGGCCATATGGGCCAAACACCCCCAAACAGCGCATAAATACTTAACAATCAGAACTATTATTTTTTGACCATTTTAATCTAAGTCCACCCCAAGGCCCTGGAGAGTTGTACATTTTATATTTACACCTTGTAGTGTCCGTAAATATTGTGTTCCTTTCACATTCGATTTTCGGTTGTATTAACTGTGTACTTGATAAGGTTGTTCCCTACAAAATAATGAAAGTGACAAAGGACCAGAGTGTCAATAGAAGAGCGAGCAGGAGGGGCAAGGAGGAACAGAAGATGGGCAAATAGAAAAGGGAAAGAAGGAAGGAATATTGAATGAAAGGATGGATGGATGAGTGGGTGGATAAAAGAGTGGGCGATGAATGATTGGGCAAATGGATGAGTGGGCGAAAGGGTGAGTGAAGGATAGGAGGAGGATGGATAGGTGAAAGTATGACAGAGTACAGGGATTGATGGATGGGTGGGTGGATGGGCAGGTGAAAGGATGGCAGAGTAAAGGGATGGATGAGTGAGTGGAAGGATAGATGGCTGGAGGGGTGAAAGGATGGAGGAGTAAAGGGATGGATGGATGAGTGAGTGAGTGAAAGGATAGATGGATGGAGGGGTGGAAGGAAGGCACTGTAAAGGGTGGACAGATAGGTAGATGGACAGGTTAAAGGATGGCAGAGTAAAGAGGTAAATAGATGGATGGACAGACAGAAAGGTGGCATAGTAAAGGTATGGCTGAGTGGGTGAAAGGATGATTGAATGGATGGCAGAGTGGATGGATAAGTAAATCGATGGCAGTGTGGATGGATGGTTGGCAGAGTGAATGGATGATGGATGGATGAGAGAGTGGATGGATGGATGGATGGATGGATGGCATAGTGGATGGATAAGTGAGTCAATGGCAGAGTGGATGGATGAGTGAGTCAATAACAGAGTGGATGGATGGTTGGCAGAGTGAATGGATGATGGATGGATGAGAGAGTGGATGGACGGATGGATGGATGGATGGCAGAGTGGATGGGTGAGTGAGTCAATGGCAGAGTGGATGGATGGATGACAGAGTGGATGGATGGATGGCAGAGTGGGTGGATTGATCTGTGGATAGATGGAGGAATGAAATCGGGAAAGTTTGAATGATGGATGGAAGAATGACTGTATGGCCAACAGTAAAGTTGAAATTGTGGATGAAAGGGTGAATGGATGAATGGATAGATGCTTCTAGGAAGGGTTGGGCACTCTTGATTCACTTGCTTGGTGCAATATGAGCTTAAATTCAAAGTAGGGGGAATTTTAATTTTCTGGTTACTCCCTTGCCCACACACGCATACACATAGACACACACACTCAAACACGCAATGCTCTCTCATACACACAAATATATACACACACTTGCGTGGTCATGCATATACACATTCAAGCATGCATATTTACACATGCCCACATGCATACATATTTATGTGCATATAGAGCATGAAGGGAGAAAGGAGAGCCTGAGAGATAAAACTATGGGGAGGCAAGGATCATTATATCCATGGCCCTACCTTTCCATTACCGTAAGGTAATTAATTTTATCTATAACTAAGGTACCACACCAATAAAAGGATACTTACTGGTATACTTTGAGGTATTTTTAGTTAGTAACTGGACCATTGTTATCCAGGAAAGAGAAGAATATCTAAGAACTCCCTCGGAACAGCTCAACCCGAGGTCGAGTCTGCTCCTATGGTATTGTCCTACGAGGGTTGGACGAGTTGCCCTATAATTAAGCATGTCACATTACGTTAGTGAGCCCACCTCATCCAATTCTTCGAATTGCCATTTTCAATAGAAGACACACAGACATAATATGGTTCTGTGGATACGAAATAATAAATATGGGATCCACACATCTAAACCTGGGGTATCTCTTCTCCAGAGGTTTCTGGTGTAAAGTTACCACACCATTTTTGTGTTATATACATATTTATGTGAACATGCAAGCTTGCATATTCGCACATACTATTGTGAGGTAGATGAGTTACTTGGAGTCAGCTATTTGAATCACATATGGACATGAAGATTGCAGGATCTTTTACAATTTCGACCTCTCTAATAGGTGGCTTTATCAATGCAACCACTTTCAAACAATGGTAAGAAACTACTGTTATGGCCCCTTATGGAATTAAGAAAAATTGCCCCAACCCCTACACCCTGAAAAAGCAGCAGCAACAGGGGTGTAGAGGGCCCCTCACACCCTGGGCCGGGTGGCTCTGTACCTGCTGTGCTAATCCTAGCAACACCCCTGCTCACTCTGCTGGTTGTTTGAATATTACAGATAAGTCAGTTCCTCATGGACGTCTTCACAACTCTTTGCCATGTGGTACACAGCTGAGGGAAATTTGAAGCATAAAGCAGATTTGGTGATATAGCTTCATAACCTGAGTGGCTATTTATACCATCGTGTGTTTAGTCTATAGTAGGTTGCCAAATGTTTCATATTTAATTATCTTTCTCTCTTTCTCATTGCTAGTAATGGCTCAGTTTGATCTTGGACAACTTTCTATGGCCCTATAGGCTCCATAACTAAACCATGATAAAGAAGCATTATATAACATACAGGAGAGTGTGAAGCAAGGTGTTTCATCTGCAACTTCATGAGGTTTTTCTAAAAACTTTGCAATCTTCAGAAAGTTACTGGTTTAAAAAAAGTCTGAGAAAACATCTAGAGAATTATCTCGCAAAAAGATTTAACCAGAAATTATTTTCATAAACTTTCTTTCTTTAAAATACTTCCCTAGATATGAACCTAGAAGCAGTTGGTAAGCTGAGCAATTATTGAAATGCCTTTAGTGAGAAAGCTACCACGTTTACAAGTTAACACGCCCCTACTTGAGTACTCAACTGTTAGACCTGACATCCTTGCTGTGTGGTATTCCCCCAAACCTTTTGTCTTCACTCCCTTGTTTTGCTGGCATTAGGACTCTGTGCACTCTACCCCTGCTAACCAGATGTACGGTGCTTGTGCTCCCTCCCTTAAACATGGCAAAATTGGCCCACACCTAATCGGTACCTTTAATTTACTTATAAGCAGGACCACTGGAATTATGTGGCAGAGGAGGGCCAAAATATGCAGCAGGGTTGAGAAAATTATGCGAGAGGAAAAGCCAAATTATGCGGCATAATACGCCACATTTTGTGATCGTATTGCTTTATTATTTTGCCATTTTTACACTTGTTAGCACTATCTGGGCATTAGTTGCACCACATTAATATCAGACTAACACCCAAATATAGCAATAAGCTACAGAAATTGGAACAGGTAACCTTTCCAAAGCACCTTCCACTGCTCGACAACATGTTTCACTGTGTTTTTACTAACCTTTAAACCGTTTGAGCTAAAACAATTTTTTTTGTTAAAATTTGCAGATTATGTAGCAGATGATTGATTATGTGGCAAATGGGGTAAATCCATAATTATGCGAAAATCGCCACAGCCGCACAATCGCACAATTTCAGTGGCCCTGCTTATAAGTGCCTAATAAATGGCAATACATGTACCTAAGGCCTGTAAATTAAATGTTACAAGTGTGCCACCTGCTAAATTAGACTTGGAAAACCTGTCACAGGCCTGCCACTACGGCTTGTAGTGAAGTTTTATTCTACCATTCTGAATTGGCAAAATAAACGTTTTGCGAGGACTAAACCTTCCTTTTTTACACTTATAAGGTAAGCCCTACAGGCTCACATATGTATTAATGTTTTGCATGTCCTCACAGTGAATAACTCCTGAAGTCATTTTCACTGTTGTAAGTCTTTCTCTCTCATAGACTAACACTGGGTTACCTTATTACACTTAATAAATGATAACTTCAGTTTGGGAACAGATAGAAGAATACTTCTCCAACTCAAGTGAATTGTCACTTAAAAAACCTATTTAATTGTAAAAGTCGGATTTTAAGTTACTAATATGAAAATGTCACTTTTAGAAAGATAACAGTTTTCTGCCTAAACCAAATGTGCCTTTCAGCAAGTGTTCAGGGTCACATGACTGTGAATGGCTCCCCTGTGGTGTTTTGGGTGTGGGCCAGGGTGTTTCTCTCCTGAGCAGGATGCCCTGGGGGTTGTACTCTTCCACTGACAAATGCAGCTCACACCTATGCCTGCCTGCCCTTTGTTACCCTAGACAGTTCAGATCCAAACCCAGAAAAGGGGGAAGGTTAAACAAAAGGGGCATCCCACACCCACAGGCTGGCACTGGGGATGGAAGTGGCACCTTCAGAACATCTCATCAGAACTCTCCTAGAACAGTGGAAGATGCAGAAGAAGGACTACCCTGCTTTCTGAGGGAGGATGACTGGAGCTACTTCCCTTGAACCAAGGCTCCCCAGAATTGGCTCCTGGGGACACTTGGCTGACCTTCTGTCTGAGCTATAGGGACACAACAAGCTTCCATAGGCCTTCCTGTAACTGACCAGCCCCCAATTGGACTTGCCTGGACCTGCCTTAACTCTGCTGCTGCCCTCTGCTGGAGTGAGTCCTGACCCCCAAGAGGTGCCCACCAGGTTCTGGACCCTTGGCCGGCACATCTCCTGAGTTGAAGTTGAAAATCCAGAAGTTTGGGGCTCCTCACGACAGCAAAGCAGATTCTTTAGGCCGAACAATGACCATTCGTGATGGCCACCAACGCGAATCTCCGGCAACGACAGTCTGCATCAGCAGCGAGGCCCATGTCAACTGTGAACGCCAAGCTCCAATGACTAGCGACTCTTTGGACTACAACAGCAACCGTCCACAATGTCTCACCTGCTCCTTATGCCAACAACAATCACCTTGCAGCTTCTGCCAACACAAACCTCCACCTGCAGCTCCTCATGTGGACTTGGACTCGAGAAGGTAAACTCTTCAGCGGGACGAACCTGGTCCCTGTATCCTACCCACGCTCTAATGCAGTTGGCCTGAATTTCTAACTAATTCACCAGAAACTTTTAAAATTCATAACTCTGGCTCTACAGATTGGATTTTTGCCATTTTGGTGTCATTTTATTTATTACATTTTACTCTTTTTGGTTTGGGATTTTTCTTGGGATGTGTTTTTAATTTATTACTCTTTGGGGCACATGCATCAAGATAAGGAATTGCGATTCCTTAATAGCGATTTTTAATGAATCGCTATTTAGGAGTTGCAATTGCCTATGCATGTAGGAATTGAAAAATAAATAGTGATTCCTACACAGTCCCTAATAGCAAATCGCAAATTGCGATTCGCTATTAGGGAATGCATTCCGATTCATTCCTATGGGCCTAGAGGCCATATGGGAATGGGAATGGGAACACATTTGCAATTACCAAATAGGTAATCATAAATTGCGAATGCAATTGCAAGGGTGATAGGGAGCCTAAGGCTCCCCTGATGCACCACCAAAAAAGGTAAGTGTGCACATGTGGCGCACACACATGCCCTAAGAGCATGTGTATGTGCCACATGTAACCCTGGGCATAATACTTTGCTACGCTCACAGAACATGCAAAGTTTGTGTTACTACGCAAATTAGCATAGCAGCAGTATATTAAACACATAGAAATGCTTTGTTAAAGCAATTTTCTATGCTAAAAAGCATATAACAAATTCACAATAGTGAACTTTGACAAAGGAAATATCAAGCAATGAGAGAGGTGATGATTTTGGGTTCCCCCCTAACCTAGGGGGAGGACCAAGCAGATGCCTTGAACACAAAAAGCATATCATGTGAACGATTCAGTGGTGGTCCCTTCCTCCTAGGACCACCCCAAGCACAGTTATGGGCAAAAATACAATCCCAACCAAAGGCCCTGCAAAGCATTATGGGACGAGATTAGCAGTGGGCAGTGAATATTATAGTGTCCAATATCAAAATAATTCTACAAAGAGCTGCAGTTCAACTAGTCGTTACTAGATGTCCCTCACGAGTCAAATGCAAAAGCATTGAAATTATTAATACATCAAGCTGCAGTTCCACTAGTCGTTACTAGATGTCCCTCACGAGTCAAATGCAAAAGCATTGAAACCCTT
The DNA here is from genome assembly GCA_963921515.1 of Calotriton arnoldi. Lineage (NCBI taxonomy): Eukaryota > Metazoa > Chordata > Amphibia > Caudata > Salamandridae > Calotriton > Calotriton arnoldi. Next base: position 2,233,850 of record CAWUFW010002199.1, read on the forward strand.
TCATGAAGCTTTTGCATTTGACTCGTGAGGGACATCTAGTAACGACTAGTGGAACTGCAGCTCTTGTAGAATTATTTTGATATTGGATACTATAATATTCACTGCCCACTGCTAATCTCGTCCCATAATGCTTTGCAGGGCCTTTAGTTGGGATTGTATTTTTGCCAATAACTGTGCTTGGGGTGGTCCTAAGAGGATGGGACCACCACTGAATCGTTCAAAAGATGTGCTTTTTGTTTTCAAGGCATCTGCTTGGTTCTCTCCCTAGGTTAGGGAGGATCCCAAAATCATCACCTCTCTCACTGCTTGTTATTTTATTGATTTCACTTTTGTGAAATGATATATGCATTTTAGCATATAAAGACAGAGATATTTATTTTATCTTAACTTGCACTATGCAAGATGCCTATGGCAATTATTGTACAGTGTAGTCAAGCACACAGCTACGCACTATGCAATTTGCATAGCTATGTGTAGTTCAAAATGTACTTCACGTAGCTACGTGAAGTGCTACTATGCAAACTACGCCCAGGGTTAGCCACATGGCACTTTGAAAAATGCAATTTTGTGCATTTTTCTATGTTGATGTTAATTTGTGAATCCTTAATGCAAAGTCGCATTTTAAAATGCTTCATGCATTGCATCTAGGGAATTGCAAATTGCAATTCCCTAAATGCATTCGCAAAATAGGTAATCGCAAAAATTGTGAATACCTATTTTGCAAATGCATTTAGGTTTGATGCATCGGAACTGACTTTTTACCAGTCAGAAACTGGCCGATTCTGCGAATCGCCCGTTTGCGACCGGTAAAAAGCTTGATGCATGTGCCCCTTTGAGTGCTGTATACATATTTTACACTTTGCCTCTAAGTTAAGCCTGGCTGCTTTTGTGCTAACCTACCAGAGGGTTATGCACAGTTTTATTAGTGACTTTTGTGGGTCAACCTGACAAATCCTGCTTTTATTATTTGAGTGAAGCTTCCACCCCTCTCAACTAGTAACCCAGTTTCTTACGTGGGCTTACTAATATGACAAACTTCTCATTTAGAAACTATGTAAATGAGAATGAACATGGTACATAAGAATAATGAAGTGGTATACCTAGATAGCGGTAGTGCTGGACACCAATAAAGACCATTATGAGTGAGGGCTTAGTACCCCATTGGGCAGAAACTGATAGCCCATTGATTTACAGGGCAAACCCTTTAGATCAAAGAAATTCCTTTAGAAAAAGGTCTGGAATTATAGGTTTGCAGGTGGACATCAGTGAAAGATCATTCATTTTGGCATATCCCCATTCAATCTGGCCCTATAGTAGGTTGGTTTATAACCCCCATTAATGCCGTAACCCCTTATTTCTGATTTACATGGTATTAGGAACATCCGATGTAGTATTATCATGTGCAGTAATAATCTGAGGCTTCAGCCAATCATAATGGAGGCTTAAGGAAGAGTATAAAAAAATTACATAGATTCATAATTACATCCATAGTAAAGAGACCTGGTGATGGGGTTATGTGTCAGTTTAATCTGGGTTGGAGGTCATCTTGTGCTAAAGCAACCCTGAGGGAAACATCTTTGCCATAAGGGATGGCAAGAGAGAGACCACCAAAAAAAGCATGTCTTTGCACCATCAGTCTTGCTTAGAACATTGGCAACTTAACCTTGAATTGTCACGCAGTGTCTCATGCAATACTTGAAGAGTCTGATGGGTTTGATGGAGTGGAATGGCTAGAGGTGAAAGTATATCTAGGGGGATATTAGCTGCTTTGGACACTTTGTGTATGGCTATCTTCAGGTTAAGTCATGGAAATCTTCATCTCTGAGTTATGCTCTCCATTCCACGCTTTTCAGTGGTCCACGACATCCTAGTGACCACATCTGAATGCATCTTAAAAACAACTGTAAGGGTCAAGGCCTGCTCACACTAGATGTTGAGTTCAGACTTTGGGCCTTGTTTAGATCTTGACGGACGGGTTACTCCATCAACACAGTGAAGGATATCCAATCCGGCAAAAATTCAATCCCATTATATTCCTTGGGATTTATATTTCAGCGGACAGGATATCCGTAACATTGTCTCCCAAGATCTAAATCATGCCCTCTGTGTTTTTTAGTTTGTGAGCTTTCAGACTTTTTATCCTCGCTAGAGAGAATAAGTATAAATTTATTACTTTGGCAAAACTTATCTTAAATATTGGCAACTGCCTTTATTTTGGTAATATAAATTATTTAAAGGAAGCTCATAATCACAAAAGTCAGCCTCTCATGCAGTGCAAGATACTAACACCCTGGTTGTACTTCTGATTAAAGCAAAGGTATACTGTATTTTTGTCTAGGGACCTGTCCCCTCTGACATAAAATCTCACACATTATGTTTGGAATGTCTTGCATACATAGAGCCAGTTGATTTCAGGTGGAAAGATTTGTTTCCATCACTTTAGACTGTTTTCTCACTTTTTGTAAAGTTGTCCATCAGTATGACTATTGCGTCAATATAACTATTTTTTAATATTTCCCCAAATGTGCCCCAAGTGCTTTATAGTAAATGTTTATGTTTTTAATGTATGTAAGTCCTGTTCTTTTTGTTTGTTTCTCCATTTCCTTAGTAACTGCTTGGGCTTCTACAGCTTTCCATCCTGATGATGATCCTCGATTTATAATGCATCGAAATGCTGTAAACATATAATACAGACCCACCCGTATGATATTAATTTGTGGCATGTGGGCAGCATCTGTGCTTTTGATTTGTGATGCCTATATATCTATACTTTGAACATAAGTATTACGATTGTTTGAGCAACGAGCAGTGTTCTCACCCCACTGAAATTTCATGGAAATTTTGTCTGTCTCTATATATGTTCTGCTATTAAAAATCATCTCAATATATAATACCTATTTATCACATAGTACCACTGTTATCAAATATTTATATTTATATATATATATATATATATATATATATATATATATATATATATATTATCTACTGGCGGTCGCCAGTAGATAGTTATAGTTACAACCTATTATCCATAGGAAATCCGCGACATTCTATTTGAAATAACTCTCTTGCCGGTTGACGTATCTTCGCAAAATTTTCAAACTTTGTGGGGCGCTCCGGTCCGCTCCTACCCTGAAAGTCTCGGGGGATTCGTCAAGCGGGGGCCGAGAAAAAGGGGGTCCCAAAACGTGTTTTCCCCATGCAATTTTCCATAGGAAACTTTAGACACGGCTACAGCCCGAACCGCTGAACGGAATTACACCAAATTTGGCAAAGAGGTAGTTCTTGGTTCAGAAAGAACCCTTTTGTTAAATGGTGTAAATCCGTTCAGTAGTTGCTGAGAAAATCAAAAGTAAAAGTACATATATATCTATGGGCACGGAGGATTCGCGCACCCTGAGCGCACCCTGCGCGCACCGTCCCGATCACGAGCTGCATGTTAATTGGCTGTCAGCTGGCTGTCAACATTCCGATTCAGGAAATGTTGGCAGCCATTTTGTCCCTCGGTAGAACCGAGGGACAGAAACAAGTGCGCAAAGCGCACAAAGGGGGCAGGGTAGAAACACCCTGACCCCCTAGGTTTGCTCAGGGGGTCCCACAAGGACCGCCTGGGCAAAAAAATTTTTTTTTTTTTTTTTAAAAATCGGCAGGATGCGCTCAGGGTGCGCGAATCCTGCCGAGAAATCGAAGCGCGGTCTCCGCGCTTCGATTGTATTTTGCCCCGGGTGGCCCAAGTCCCGGGGGCATGGTGGGGGTTTAATTTTATGTGTGGGGGCCTCAAAGGGCCCCCAAGCCCCGGGGACCGCCACCCCCGGGGCTTTCTTTTAAAAATGGTGCGGGAGGGCTCTGAGCCCTCCCGCAGCCCCGGGGACCACCACCTCCCGGGGCTTTTTTTAAAAATTAAACAACCTGTGTGGGGGGCTCCAGCCCCCACACGCCCCGGGACCGCCACCTCCCCGGGGCACTAACAAATTAAAATGGGGGTCCGTTTTGGACCCCGAAGTCCCGGGGACCACCACCTCCCGGGGCTGTGCTGATGTAGGGAGGGGCCGCGCGGCCCCTCCTGGAGCCCTTGATGGCCCTGGTGACCGCCACCCCCAGGGCCGGCTCCTGCAGTGTCCCGGGGTGCCTACCCCCGGGACACTGTAGTTTGCTATGGCAGGACGGGAGCCTCGCGGCTCCCGTCCTGCCATAGCAAACTGCTTTGGATATTGGAAGAGAGAGCAGGAAACCTGCTCTCTCTTCCAATATCCAAAGCCGATTGCTTTTCCACATGGGGAGCAGCATGTCAGCTGCTCCCCATGTGGAACAGCAATGCCGGCTCCCAAGGGACGTGGGGAGCCGGCGGGACTGTGGGGGGATTGGGGACCCCCCCCACAGTCCCCAACGGAGAGGGCCAGCCCCGGAGGATGGGGTCCCCGGGGCAAGTAGTGGCCCAGGAGGGGGGCCACGCGGCCCCCCTCCCCAAAAAACAAAAAAAAAAACAAAGAAAAAAATGGAAAGGCCGGCCCCGGGGGATGGGGTCCCCGGGGCCTTAAATGGCCTGAGGAGGGGGGCCACGCAGCCCCCCTCCCAAGAAAATAAAAAAAAGGCCATGCCCCGGGGGATGGGGTCCCCGGGGCCAATACAGGCCCAGGGAAGGGGGGCCACGCGGCCCCCTTCCCGTTTTTTTTAAATAAAATAAAATTTAAAAAAAGGGGTAAGGCCCTGGGGGATGGGGTCCCCAGGGCCCAAAAACAGGAAAAAGGAAGGGGGGCCACACAGCCCCCCTTCAGGGGACAACATTTTTTTTTTTTTTTTAAACGATCGGGCCCGCAGGCCCCGCCCCCTTCCTTCACCACTCTGCAAACGCGCCCCCTGGCGCGTTTGCAGAGGGGGAATGAATTCCCCTTGAATACTGGGGGTCCCTGGGGGCCAACTAGCCCACCAGGAACCTCTAATATGCGCCAGGGGGCTGCGTTGCAGAGACGTGTAGAGAGGCCACACCCCTTTTTACACCTCTCTGCAACGCAGCTCTGTGGCGCTTTTTGGAGGTATATGGTGGGCTAGTTGGACTCCGGGGACCCGCAGGATTCAAGGGGACTTAATACCCCAACATAAAAAGCGCCAACGGGCGCGTTTGCACAGTGGTGAAGGGAGGGGGCGGGGCTTCAGGTGACATGTGTGCAAACAGGCCCCGTGGCGCGATTTAAGATGGGGAATTAAATCCCCTTCAATCCTGAGGGTCCCTGGGGGCCAACTAGCCCAACAGGTACATCCAGAAAGCGCCACAGAGCTGCGTTGCAGAGAGGTGTAAAAGGGGTGTGGCCTCTCTACACGTCTCTGCAACGCAGCCCCTGGCGCATATTGGAGGTTCCTGGTGGGCTAGTTGGCCCCTAGGGACCCTCAGGATTCAAGGGGACTTAATCCCCAACTTAAAACGCGCCACGGGGCGCGTTTGCACAGATGTCACCTCAGGCCCCGCCCCCTCCCTTCACCATTGTGCAAATATTCTTCTAAAATCATCCGAAATACGAATTCCGATTTACTCACCTGTTATCAGGAGAGACCTCAGTGCTGCATCTTTCAGCCCAGTACTGGTCCTGAAAAGTAATTTTAACCGTACTTACCGGTAACTTGAATTTCCTTCATAGGCTAACATTGACTGGTTTCACTTGGAAATTCTTCTAAGTGTGGAGTTTTGGAACTTTAAAATATTCCTCTAAAATCAGCCGAAATACGAATTCCGATTTACTCACCTGTTATCAGGAGAGACCTCAGTGCTGCATCTTTCAGCCCAGTACTGATCCTCAAAAGTAATTTTAACCGTACTTACCAGTAACTTGAATTTCCTTCCATAGGATATCATTGCCTGCTTTTTGCTGAAAAAGTTTCTGTGTTGATTTTTGAAACATACAAATATTCCTCTAAAATCAGCCGAAATACGAATTCCGATTTACTCACCTGTTATAAGGAGAGACCTCAGTGCTGTATCTTTCAGCCCAGTACTGGTCCTGAAAAGTAATTTTAACCGTACTTACCAGTAACTTGAATTTCCTTCCATAGGCTAACATTGACTGGTTTCACTTGGAAATTCTTCTAAGTGTGGAGTTTTGGAACTTTAAAATATTCCTCTAAAATCAGCCGAAATACGAATTCGATTTACTCACCTGTTATCAGGAGAGACCTCAGTGCTGCATCTTTCAGCCCAGTACTAATCCTGAAAAGTAATTTTAACCGTACTTACCAGTAACTTGAATTTCCTTCATAGGCTAACATTGACTGGTTTCACTTGGAAATTCTTCTAAGTGTTGATTTTTGAAACATACAAATATTCCTCTAAAATCAGCCGAAATACGAATTCCGATTTACTCACCTGTTATAAGGAGAGACCTCAGTGCTGTATCTTTCAGCCCAGTACTGGTCCTGAAAAGTAATTTTAACCGTACTTACCAGTAACTTGAATTTCCTTCCATAGGCTAACATTGACTGGTTTCACTTGGAAATTCTTCTAAGTGTGGAGTTTTGGAACTTTAAAATATTCCTCTAAAATCAGCCGAAATACGAATTCCGATTTACTCACCTGTTATCAGGAGAGACCTCAGTGCTGCATCTTTCATCCCAGTACTGATCCTCAAAAGTAATTTTAACCGTACTTACCAGTAACTTGAATTTCCTTCCATAGGATATCATTGCCTGCTTTTTGCTGAAAAAGTTTCTAAGTGTTGATTTTTGAAACATACAAATATTCCTCTAAAATCAGCCGAAATACGAATTCTGATTTACTCACCTGTTATCAGGAGAGACCTCAGTGCTGCATCTTTCAGCCCAGTACTGGTCCTGAAAAGTAATTTTAACCGTACTTACCGGTAACTTGAATTACCTTCGTAGGCTAACATTGACTGGTTTCACTTGGAAATTCTTCTAAGTGTGGAGTTTTTGAACTTTATAATATTCCTCTAAAATCAACCAAAGTACGAATACCAATTTACTCACCTGTTATCAGGAGAGAACCCAGTGCTGCATCTTTTAGCCCAGCACTGACCCTGAAAAGTAATTTTAACCGTACTTACCAGTAACTTATATTTTCTTCCATAGGAATCCATTGTCTGGTTTTCAGCAAAAAGTTTCAAAGTGTTGATTTTTACAAACTACAAATATTCCTTAAAAATCACCTGTATGACTTAAACGCATTCTTTCAACTGTTTACAGGAGATGCACCAGTGCTGGATCCAGGATCCAACACTGAGTAAGAAAAAGTAACGATAACAGTTTTTACCTGCTAAGTGAATTTCCTTCCATAGGATAACATTGGTGATTCTATGAGAAAAAGTTTCTAAGTGTCAACTTTTAAAATACAATAATATTCCTTAAAAATCACGACTGTAACCAAAACGCTTTTACTCAACTGTTTACAGGAGATGTACCAGGACTGAATCTAGGATCCAGTCCTGTGGTTAGAAAAAGTAATCCATAAAGTAACTAATTGCATTTAACTAGAAATTCACATTGAGCTGAATGTTGCATTGTGTTTGAAAATGTGTTGCCCATTGCAACAACTGTAACTACTGTACTTAAAAGTGTATTGCCTATGTGCAAAGTATTTAAACTAAAGTAATTCATTCTGAGAAAGTATTTTTTGTAATGTAATGTATAATGTAATTACAATGTAATTTAAAAAATAAAATATGTAAAAAAAAATTGTTTCTAAAAATGTAGTAAATCAGTATGAAAAAAATTAATATAACAATTAATACATTTAAAAATTGTCATTTACAAAACCTTTGAAATTCACTGAAAAAACCGTAGGTATCAGGCACGTTATAGTTAGAAATTAGCATTTAAAAAACCTTTGAAATTCACTGAAAAAACCATAGGTTTCAGACACGTTATAGTTACAAATTAGCATTTAAAAAACCTTTGAAATTCACTGAAAAAACCATAGGTTTCAGACACGTTATAGTTACAAATTAGCATTTAAAAAACCTTTGAAATTCACTGAAAAAACCATAGGTTTTAGGGACAGTTATAGTTACTTGGACATTGCACTCGTACAAAACCCGTGGAAATTCCCCCGTTATAGTTAGTTCAGCTAACTATAACTCGCGCCCCGCAATGCACTGCTGATGACGTCACATATTACATCACTCATGACATGGTCAGTGACATCACTGATGACATCACTGATGACATCATCCACGTGATAATCTGATGCACCTCCTCACACCCTAATATAATCTTTGATACACCCACTCTAAATTACAGACTGCCATTCGCAAAACCATAGACACTCCAACACCAATAACTACATACCCACTCACTGATTCTTAGGTCTACACACACACATCCACTCACTCACCTGTACAGTCACTCATACTTACGGTCACTCAGTACAGGACTATCATATGCACTCTTACTCCTATATAGACACTCAAACAACGCCACTCATCCATAGAGATACTCAGACACCTAGTCAGTCATGCAAATAATTAAACACACTGCCATTTACTCACCTATACAGTTATACACACACCAGCTCACTTACTCATACAAATAGTAGCACATTGTTACGCTCTTATACAATCACTGATACAAGCACACACTCATCCATACAGCCACTATCACAATCACTCACTCTTGCTTATAGCTATTTATATACTCCAACACACATATATACTGCCTTTCACATATGTAGTTACTCACACATGTACCACTGGGACATACATTCACTCAGTAACACACTCTTACACACACTTACCCACCCATACAGTCTATCACAGATGCACTCTTGAAACCATCCACCCAGTGAATCACCCACTCACACATCTATGCACAGAGTTGCACACACCCCTCCCACACAAACACTCAGGCACCCATACAGATACTCAGACAAGCATTCAATAACTCATATAGACACTCATTTAGCTATTCACAAACACATGCAGCCACTTACACAGCAGCAGACAGACGGATACAGACATTCACCCAGATTAGTCACTAACCCATGCATTCAGTAAGATACGTTAAATCACGCACTTATAGAGTCAGTCACGCACCTACTAAAGCATCCCTACAGACACTTACACACCCACTCATTCTTCAATACGTCTTTTCCTATATATATTAAAAATATTTAAACTTTACAGAAACACACAGTCACTGGATGATGTCATCAGTGATGTCATTTGAGATGTCATCAGTGATGTCATCAGTGATGTCACTGACCATGTCATGAGTGATGTAATATGTGACGTCATCAGCAGTGCATTGCGGGGCGCGAGTTATAGTTAGCTGAACTAACTATAACGGGGGAATTTCATGGGTTTTGTACGAGTGCAATGTCCAAGTAACTATAACTGTCCCTAAAACCTATGGTTTTTTCAGTGAATTTCAAAGGTTTTTTAAATGCTAATTTGTAACTATAACGTGTCTGAAACCTATGGTTTTTTCAGTGAATTTCAAAGGTTTTTTAAATGCTAATTTGTAACTATAACGTGTCTGAAACCTATGGTTTTTTCAGTGAATATATATATATATATATATATATATATCTGCCATGAGCACCACCATACTCTGGCTGGACTGCAGTTTAAATGCCCTACAGTAACACATGGCAAAGAAAACAGACTTTTCCATATAGCAAGAGCCTACTTTACATGCTCATAAGTCACCCTACAATGTGCCTTGTAAGTTCACATGGCGGGGTGCTAATATATCAAAGTAAGGCACACCTCATATTGGGGTTTGTATGCCCTCACAGTGAAATAAAACCCAAGAGCTACTTCACTGTGTAGACTTTGCAATACGTTTCCCTGAACAGGTGTAGATGGGATTACAATTTTTCTATCCTATCTCTGCATCAAATAATGCTAGAATAATGCTTCATACTTATTTATTTCATAACATCTGATTTAATAGTGAGAACAGATTTTTGATAAGTTAATTGGAAAAGTAACTGTGTAAAAATGTATTTGGTGCTGCCTGAGCCAAAACTCGCCTGAAACAAAATTTGCTGCTCAGCACTTCCAATCACAGGAATGCACATCCTTTGCTGGGAGAGTTTACAACTCCAGCCCAAATGACAATAGTCTGCCTTTGAGCCCAGGAAGGGCAGATGTATGCTAGCTTCCAAACACTTAGCAAGGATTAGCTATCTGGAAGTGAATGGGAATAGATGGCACAGCAAGTTCAGCGTTACCTCTTTGACTTGAAGATGTCAGGGAGGGCGTCTCCCGAATCACTGGCACTCTCTCAGGCAGCAAGGCTAGAGACACAGTAGAATAGACAAACAATTTTGACCCTGTCAGATGGTATGGGAGCTCATCCAAACAGAGTAGTGGCTAATGAGTTGGCTTAGGCCTGGGCAGAGTTTGCCGAGTTCCGACCCAAAAACTCCTCTGCGCTACGCGGAGTCCCGCAAGCAGCGGAGTGCGTTAGGTCTCGCCGTTTGCGCTGATTTTTAGAGCCAGGTGTTTGTCCCGCACTGGAAGATCAGCAGGAATGGCACCATGCACAGTGCAAGAGGGTGCTGCTTCTCCCAACCGCACGAGTAGATGTTCTACTAGAGCGGCAGCTTCCTCAACGCGAACGGTTGGTTTCTCAACGTGAGCGGTAGCAGCCATCCGCGACCGCCCACGTTAAGACATCTCGCCAGGTTGTCCGGAGTAAGATTTTCCTCGCTTGTCAGCTTAACATTGGCGAGCGCGAGTGAGGAAAAAACTCCACTCTGTGTTTTTTGGAACCCCGCTTGCTACTCCGTACGCGGAGTGGTAAAAACTCCGCAAACTCCGCGAGCGGAGAGGAATTTCATGCCCAGGCCTACTAATGAGCTAAAGACAGACCTACCTGGTGGTAGATGGGTTCTGTTATCTAATTTTAGAGTAAGGCACAGACGAAGTGCTGTAAAAAAGAGGTGGAGCTATCCAAAAATAGTTAGGTTTAGACGATTGGGCAGTAGAATTTCTCTAAGTGCTGGCTAGTCCAAAGGATAAATCTGGCACCTCCACCCACATGTATTCAGGAAATGGGCCTAGGAAGACTCCACATGAAGAAGGCCCTGCTGGAAGAAGGCTCCTGATTCCTAGTTCCTGTTGGAATAAGATGAATCATTTAAAGAATCAAGCACTCCTGAATCCTGCTAGCACCCAGGGACTGTAACTGCTGTCCATGAATCAAGGGTTTGACCTCCTGTTTGCCTGCTATGAAAGGCGGGAATCCTAACTCTAAGAGGACCCAGCTGACCACAGAAGATAGGATCCTACATGAGATCTGGCTGGAGAGAGACCTGGTGCCCAGAAGCCTGGCCAGAGGAGCCAAGGGCTGCAGGTCTCACCAGGAGGAACTTCACCATAACTTCGAAAAAAAAGTAGGACTTAGTAATTTTTTTCTACCTGCCCATGAAGGTTCCACCAAAGCTTCTGAGCTTGTTGCTGTGCTGGAATCTGGTACAGTGGGGCATTTTGGTGAAAGCATCAGTCCTCGTGGAGCCCTGTACAGCTTCAACTGCCAGCCTTGAACTGCTGGAGGATTTTGACTTCTAGAAGGGTCTTATTCACAAATGTTGGAGACATATCATTCTCTGTATTACAAAGGCAGTATCGCCGGTAACTCTTGCAAATGAGGAAAATAGGACATACATCAAATTTTGATGGAGTATCCAGTCTGCCAAACACTAAATTAAGCTAAGTCAAACCTTTGACCAAGGTGAAATCTATCAGACCCATGAAGTAACCTAGGAGGCTATGAAATCAAGGTTTGTCCCTTTAAACGTTTTTTGGTGCCAGAACCAATGGTTTCATCGGGAATTTGACAACAACAAATGTGGTTTCAACAAAACCTCGCCTGTCACATCCTTGGACCTTTTCTCCCTGTAAGATTTCGACTTCCATTTCAGAGACTAAGGGCCTCATTTCTAGATTGCATAATGTCACGGGAGGATGGCTCCGTCACCATTGGGATTTTGTTTTGGAGAAGAAAAAATAATTAATGCTCCTCTCATGATGGTGTGTTCTCCCATGGCATGGGACTCATTTTACTGTTTTCACGGCCACGTATAACCCTTGAGGTGACAGACAGTGAAAACTTGCCGTTTGTCATCCCACTCTATATAGGGCAGGCGGACAAATTGCAAATCCTCGACAGCCAGTACTCTTTCGATAGTGGAGGTATATGCCGGTAGCAGAAATGGAATAGTTTCCGTCCTTGACATACTGAAGGTCCGCTCCACTCTAAATGAGGTGGATGGACCTTCAGTTCGGCGGAGAGGGTACTCTCTCCACCAAACTCTAAATCAGGCCCTCAGTCTGTAGGTAAAAACATTGACCGGGGTGACCCGCTGTATCCGACCTTTCGTCCATAGTAGTCAGTCGAACATCATGCCTACATCCTGCTTGATTGACACTGTACTTTTTTTCATAACTCTTTAAAAGTTCATATCTCTGGTTCCAATTAACTTATTTTAATGATTTTGTTATTTTCTTGCTCATAATTCTTTTCAATTTCTCTAACTTGGTTTGGGAATTTTATTGTGTTGTGTTATTTACTTTACAATTGTTTGTGCTGCTTGAACCTAACACACACTTCTCTGAAGATTGCTTGCTGCTTGTGCTCTAGTTACCAGGGTTCGAGCAGAGATTGCCTCAGAATTGTGTTTTGATCTACACAGGGTGAATTTATTAAGTATTTACTAATGCCCCAGTCCTGTAAATGACGTATGGTGCGAGAAGGGATCACTTGTGCTCAGCGCTTGCTTTGCTACAAAAATGTGCAAATATTAAAACTGCAAAAGCTAACATTACTTTTTCTTTCTTCCTTTCAAGAGGGATTTCTGAAAGGTCACCTTGCCTTGCAGCCACTGTTTCGAAACCTGCACCTGGGTAGAAGAAAATGTCCTTCTCTACCTTGTTAATTTGAACAGTGATGGAAACTATGGAGTTGCTAAACTGGAAACATAGTAATCAAGCACACATTCGTTAGTATTATCATTTAAAAGGTTAGTATGCATTTCTAACTTCTACACCTTTTATGCATAATCTGTCATTTAAAGTGTAGCCATGTTTAAATCCTATCAGGCCTGTCTTACATGTAACACGCATTATCACACATAATCCCTGTCACACACATCAGTAGTGTCTTTTACTCAGATTTAATTTCTAGCACCATGATGCTCCATTGTGAGTGACAGTGCGCTTTATAAGTTTGAAATCCATTCATTCATTCATTCAATATTTTCTGTTGCACAATGTAGTAATCCAGGCTCAGCCACTGTTATTCTGAAATGACGCATGTAGCAGACATGTTTCCGCTTCATCTCCACCAACAGAGAACATGTCCTTCCATTATGATGATTTCTTTCCTCTCCCTGCAATTTCTGTTGGGTTCAATTTTGAGCTTCATTACTTCCTGCAGTTGATGCTGGCATCCATCTTCATCCTGGTCTCTTACAAGATATGTTCTATTTTGCAGCAGTGCCATGGAAATGATGCTGTGCACCATATCTTTGCAGGAAACTCAATGTATTATCTCTCCCCTAAGAGTTGCCTTTTGAACATCTCAATAATTGCTGATTAAAGTGTCATTATCTAAATTTGATTTGAAGAAAATTAATGAGTAGATGAGATCACATGTGGAATAATGTTTCTGTCCTTGAGAACTTAAAGCTTCCACCTCTGCCATGCTGTTTCTGACGCATTAAATCTTAATGTAAGTAAATGATCCCTTGTGCATGCTCTGATTGCAAGATGAGGCCAGTATCTGGCTCAGTATGTAAGCCATCATTGAAATGCAATAGGACACCAGGGGTGATGGATGGGAAGTGTTGTTCCATCATAGGTCCAGTGCTTGCGGGCTACTGATCTGTGTGACATGCAGTAGCCAGCCAACATCCTATCAGTCGTCCTTAAATCTAAAGGTATCTTTAAAAACCTTCGAAAACCAAGGGCTTAATTTATGTTTTTTTTTTTTAAATCTAAAGGTTCCATTAAAAACGTTTGAAAACGAAGGAACTGATTTCGATTTTTTTCCGAAATCTAAAGGTTTTAATAAAAACTTTAAAAAACTAAGGGCCTAATTTATAGTTTTTTTCTTAGATCTAAAGGTATCTTTAAAGACTTTAGAAAACTAAGGGCGAGAAAGCAAAAGACACACAATTGATGGACGGAATGCAGAACAAATCAAAACATTCACCCCCAGTCAAGAGATCTGGGTTAAATCCATCATTCTTTTGCTCACCATGCCACCCCAGTTTAGACCTGGCCATATGCAAATCAGTCTTGACCCTGTGCCTCATGGGAACAGTCCAGCCCGAAATGCCAAGCCAGTTCCTCCCTGGACCGGAAACAAGCATCCTAGGACCGGTTTCGGGGTTTCACCCCTCTTCAGCCAGGATAGCTTGATTCCAGTGGCACAGTGGGCCCAGGACCCACGTCTGGGCATACCTGGCGCACTTAGGGCGAGAAAAAAAGACACACAATTGATGGACGGAATGCAGAACAAATCAAAACATTCACCCACAGTCAAGAGATCTGGGTTAAATCCATCATTCTTTTGCTCACCATGCCACCCCAGTTTAGACCTGGCCATATGCAAATCAGTCTTGACCCTGTGCCTCATGGGAACGGTCCAGCCCGAACTGCCAAGCCAGGTCCTCCCTGGACCGGAAACAAGCATCCTAGGACCGGTTTCGGGGTTTCACCCCTCTTCATCCAGGATAGCTTGATTCCAGTGGCACAGTGAGCCCAGGACCCACGTCTGGGCATACCTGGCGCACTTAGGGCGAGAAAGCAAAAGACATGGTGAGCAAAAGAATGATGGATTTAACCCAGATCTCTTGACTGGGGGTGAATGTTTTGATTTGTTCTGCATTCCGTCCATCAATTGTGTGTCTTTTGCTTTCTCGCTCTAAGTGCGCCAGGTATGCCCAGACGTGGGTCCTGGGCTCACTGTGCCACTGGAATCAAGCTATCCTGGCTGAAGAGGGTGAAACCCGAAGCCGGTCCTAGGATGCTTGTTTCCGGTCCAGGGAGGACCTGGCTTGGCGGTTCGAGCTGGACTGTTCCCATGAGGCACAGGGTCAAGACTGATTTGCATATGGCCAGGTCTAAACTGGGGTGGCATGGTGAGCAAAAGAATGATGGATTTAACCCAGATCTCTTGACTGGGGGTGAATGTTTTGATTTGTTCTGCATTCCGTCCATCAATTGTGTGTCTTTTGCTTTCTCGCTCTAAGTGCGCCAGGTATGCCCAGACGTGGGTCCTGGGCTCACTGTGCCACTGGAATCAAGCTATCCTGGCTGAAGAGGGGTGAAACCCCGAAACCGGTCCTAGGATGCTTGTTTCCGGTTCAGGGAGGACCTGGCTTGGCGGTTCGGGCTGGACTGTTCCCATGAGGCACAGGGTCAAGACTGATTTGCATATGGCCAGGTCTAAACTGGGGTGGCATGGTGAGCAAAAGAATGATGGATTTAACCCAGATCTCTTGACTGGGGGTGAATGTTTTGATTTGTTCTGCATTCCGTCCATCAATTGTGTGTCTTTTGCTTTCTCGCTCTAAGTGCGCCAGGTATGCCCAGACGTGGGTCCTGGGCTCACTGTGCCACTGGAATCAAGCTATCCTGGCTGAAGAGGGGTGAAACCCCGAAACCGGTCCTAGGATGCTTGTTTCCAGTCCAGGGAGGACCTGGCTTGGCGGTTCGGGCTGGACTGTTCCCATGAGGCACAGGGTCAAGACTGATTTGCATATGGCCAGGTCTAAACTGGGGTGGCATGGTGAGCAAAAGAATGATGGATTTAACCCAGATCTCTTGACCGGGGGTGAATGTTTTGATTTGTTCTGCATTCCGTCCATCAATTGTGTGTCTTTTGCTTTCTCGCTCTAAGTGCGCCAGGTATGCCCAGACGTGGGTCCTGGGCTCACTGTACCACTGGAATCAAGCTATCCTGGCTGAAGAGGGGTGAAACCCCGAAACCGGTCCTAGGATGCTTGTTTCCGGTCCAGGGAGGACCTGGCTTGGCGGTTCGGGCTGGACTGTTCCCATGAGGCACAGGGTCAAGACTGATTTGCATATGGCCAGGTCTAAACTGGGGTGACATGGTGAGCAAAAGAATGATGGATTTAACCCAGATCGCTTGACTGGGGGTGAATGTTTTGATTTGTTCTGCATTCCCTCCATCAATTGTGTGTCTTTTGCTTTAGAAAACTAAGGGCCTGATATAGAGTTTGGCAGATAGTTTCTCCATCACAAATGTGACTGATATCTCATCTGCCTTATTACAAAAGCATTTGGATATATAAGGAATTCAGGATAAATGCAGTGGCGGTCCATGCATGTAAGTGCGGTGAGGCGGGGCAGGACGGGAGGGGGGGAGTCGACAGACGACGGAATCGGGAAAACTAAATAAATAAATAAATCCTATTCCAGTGTCTGTTTAATCCCCCCCAGCCCTCCCCCACCTCACCTCGCTCACCTGCATGGACGGCGGCTGGATATGTCATGTTTGTAACGGAGTACCCGTTTGCCAAACTCTGAACCAGTCTCTGAGTCATCTTAACCTGGTCCTTTGGTCCTGGAAAGCATCAGTGCAGCACACATAGAGGCTCTTATAGGACAACAACATTAGCATCAGAAGAAGTCATTCACATGGGCAAACAAAGGCAGGAAAATGACCTCTGCCCTTTATGCTGTTTGACCTGGAAGTACTTCATAGGATTGGACCACACTCCCTGGCATTCTTTCAGAGTGGCCATTCTAAGCCCTCATCCTGCTCTTGTGTACAATTTTGCTCATACAGATGCAATCATAAAGCAGACGATGTATCCATAGGAGGTGTTTTAAAAGTTTTTTATCCAATAAATACTCTGTCTGAATGAAACCGTATTGTCTTCACACATGCGCTAATTTTTAGACCTGGGGAAAATTGCGCTGGCGGAATTCTCATAATTTCAAGACTTTTGTGTTACGTTTGTTATGCAAAGTGCCGAAATCATGCTATCATGCCACGTTGTTTCATTATGCCATAGTTTGTGGCAAAATTATAACATGGGCGCAGAAGACAACATGACCAACCAGAACTCAAGAGGTGGTTGCTCGCGCCCATTGAGTTTTGCATGTTATTTTTTCAGCGAAATGCGTCCTTTCGTCAAAAATTGAGGAGGGCACATTTCATGCTAAAATATAGCACTAAATGATGGATTTGCATTTTTTTTAATTGTGTGTAATTTTGCTCACCTATCCCAAAATCTGCATAAGTGCGCAAAAACAAATGACGTGAATGTTACACGCCTCTACTCCTCTCACAGCAAGAAAGGCCAGCTGTACTCCTGTGCAGCGCACAAGTGTTGGCAGCAGTTCCAGTGCGTAAAATGATATTGTGTTGTTTAAACATTCCTCTTGCACTAGCGACAAGGCTGTATTTGAGGTGTTTTTACATTCAAGAGCCCTCTTTTGCCATTTCTGGAGCTGCCACAAGGCGGCTGCCTACAATTGCCACATTTTAGCATCTGCTCTGGAGGCATCTGTCCAGGGGACGAACAGCCCTGTTTCCATATGTACCTGTAGGCTGACACCTTTCCAGAGCAGCAGGAAGCCTTGCACACTCTACAGTGACAGCTGCAACTAGGTCTGCCTTGAAACTCGTTACCCATACCTCTGACCTCATGGTAGTGTAATAAAAAAGAGGCCTTTGGTGAAATACCACCAGGTCCAACTACCTGATCATAGCCTCTAGTTTTGTGTATGCACTAGTTTCTAAGAAGGGATTGAAGCAGGCGTAAGGAGTGACGCAGTGCATTAAGTGTAGGCCTCCCCAAGCATTGCTGGAGTTGCGTTGTGCTTGCGACACGACTCCAGCAATGCGTGACTTTTGGGCTGACAGATGTGTCAGAATTTCTGACGCATCTGTCAATCCTTGCGCCATGGGGTTAATACGGCGCATCCATGGTGGCGCAAGGGTCTCGCAAGGAGGCGCAGTGTAACTGACGCATCTCTACAGATGCATCAGTTTCTTGTAAATCTGCCCCAATATATTTAGGGCCTGATTCACAAAATGGCCGTCATTCCACACCCACCTCTTTTCCCCCTTGCTTGGGTGGAGATTTGCAAAGTTAAGAAATTTGAAAACCTTCCAAAGTGTATGCCTGGAGACCTATTACTGTTGTACCTACAAGCATCGCAGGACAACAGCTCGTTACTCTGCCAATGTCATCAGGGGTACTATTTGAAGGCAATTCTGTGAACCCACTTTTTCTTTCTTTCTTCTTGGGGTGCATATTATTAGTTCATAGAATGGTGTCCAACCCACGTTGAAGTTTGCTTAGTGATGGTTATTCAGCCACAGGAATATAAGTGGTATTGCTGGACAACAGAATGAGAGCAGCTGTTGTTAGGTGCTTTCATTTAAATGTATCTTTGCACCAAAAATTAACCCAAGAATGCATTTTACACTAAACTATAGCAGGAAATGACAGATTTGCATTTCACATTTTTATGTGGGATTTAACTGAATTACATGTAATCAAAATTTAGCATAATTATTTGAAAGAAAATTACACGAATTTTACACACTCCAAGTTATAAGTTGGTTTTGATGAGCTTTAATGATCATTTTAACTATAATAAACTACAGACTGACTGGTTTGAGTATGTTTTGTTATTTATTTACCTTGTCCTTAATGTGCTAATGTTTGCTGCTATAAACACTGTAAGGTCCTAAGCATTGCATCTAGTGTGTGAGTTGGGTTTGCATGGCTGTTCAGAGAGTTATGAACTGTGCTCCTAGCCAGACCTTGAGGATTTCAATGGTTTTAAGGTTCTAAGTCGGATTTAAGTTGTAGCCGTAACTCCACTTTAACTGTGTTTTTTTCAGTGCATTTATGGTTTTTTTTTTAAAACCTATGTTTAAGTTGTTATGATGAAAGCTCACTTTACCTTCACTTTAACTTTTCTTTTTTCATAGAATTTTTGGGATTTTTAGATCATGCTCCAAACCCAAAATGTTTCCAGCCTGCTGCCAATAGCCAACCCTGTCCTGCACGCAGCCAAGGGCAAGGTCCTGTTATTTTTTTTTTAGAAACAATAGTTTTTATTACTAATATTTGACACTTACACCAGCCTGCAACCATTGGATAGCAGGGTCCTCATTTGTATGAATATTCAGTCCAAGGTTGGACTGAAGGAAATAAATGAAGAATAATAACAAGCTGAAATACAAATCTCCCCTCACCGCCCTTCCCCCGTCTCCCAATATCCTTGGCCAGCCACAGCCATCCACAATCTGGTCACCAGAGACCACCGTGGCGTGAGGGCATTCTCAACAATGCGTTCACATTGCCACATGGTTGCTTGTGGCACTTTCGTGATTCCCGCTCTCTGCACTGATAATCTAAGACCCCAAAGTATTTGGGGCAAAAGCGTCCTTTAAACTCAGTTGAAAAGACCAATAAGCAGGACCACCATCTTGTTTCAGAATCCTTACCCTGTTGTTCTAGGGTCACAATGATGCGCCCCATACTCTAATTATCCAAGAGTTACGACCAAGCACTCTAGTTGTCCTCAGACTGCCAAGACATTGTACTGTGGTCAGTAGGGCTCTTACCATTTTTCCCCTGGGTGATCTCAGAGGGTAAGCGAGGCGGTCCAGCACCTCAGAACTATGTACATGTGAATCTCAATAGCTTAGTTTATGAGTTACGTCGTCTTGAACTACGGCACAATAGTTATTGAGTTTAGTGCAGTAGGCAAAGAAGCATTCCCACACCACTGCAACCCCAGCAACACTCTTTCGCACAAGTATTGGCCCATGCATGGATCCTCCATGGTGTATGGCACTAGTAGAATCCCATGCATAGGTCCTCCATGGAGTATGGCACTAGTAGTATCCCTAGCATGGATCCTCCATGGAGTATGGCACTAGTATTACCCCATGCATGGATCCTCCTTGGAGTATGGCACTAGTATTATCCCATGCGTGGTTCTCCCATGGAGAATGGCACTGGTATTACCCCATGCATGGAGCCTTCATGGAGTATGGCCCTAGTATTATGACATGCATGAAGCCTCCATGGAGTATGGCACTAGTATTATCCCAAGCATGGATCCTACATGGAGTATGGCACTAGTATTTCCCCATGCATGGATCCTCCATGGAGTATAGCACTAGTAGTATCCCATGCATGGAGCCTTCATGGAATATGGCACTAGTATTACCCCATGCATGGATCCTCATTGGAGTATGGCACTAGTATTATCCCATACATGGATCCTCCTTGGAGTATGGCACTAGTATTACCCCATGCATAGATCATCGTTGGAGTATGGCACGAGTAGTATCCTTAGCATGGATCCTCCATGGAGTATGGCACTAGTATTATGCCATGCATGGAGCCTCCATGGAGTATGGCATGAGTAGTATCCTAAGCATGGATCCTCCATGGAGTATGGCACTAGTATTACCCCATAAATTTGAGCCTCCATGGAGTATGGCACTAGTATTACCCCATGCATGGATCCTCCTTGGAGTATGGCACTAGTATTATCCCATGCGTGGTTCCCCCATGGATGGGGTAGTACTAGGGCCACACTCCATGGAGGCTCCATGCATGGGATAATACTAGTGTCACACTCCATGGAGGCTCCATTCATGGGATAATACTATTGCCACACTCCATGGAGCCTCCATGGAGTATGGCACTAGTATAACGCATTCATGGATCCTCCATGGAGTATGGCACTAGTATTATGCCATGCATGGAGCCTCCATGAAGTATGGCACTAGTATTACCCCATGCATGGAGCCTCCATGGAATATGGCACTAGTATTACCCCATGCTTGGAGCCTCCATGGAGTATGGCACTAGTATAACCCCATGCATGGATCATCCTTGGAGTATGGCACTAGTATTATTCCATGCATGGAGCCTCCATGGAGTATGGCACTAGTATTACCCCATGCACGGAGCCTCCATGGAGTATGGCACTAGTATAACCCCATGCATGCATCATCCTTGGAGTATGGCACTAGTATTATCCCTAGCATGGAGCCTCCATGGAGTATGGCACTAGTATTAACCCATGCATGGAGCCTCCATGGAGTATGGCACTAGTATTGCCGTATACATGGAGCCTCCATGGACCATGGCACTAGTATTACCCCATGCATAGATCCTCGTTGGAGTATGGCACTAGTACTATCCCATGCATGGATCCTCCTTGGAGTGTGGCACTAGTATTACTCCATGCATGGAGCCTCCATGGAGTGTGGCAATAGTATTATCCCATGCATGGAGCCTCCATGGATTGTGGCACTAGTATTACCCCATGCATGGAGCCTCCATGGAGTGTGGCACTAGTATTATCCCATGCATGGAGCCTCCATGGAGTGTGGCACTAGTATTATCCCATGCATGGATCCTGCATGGAGTATGGCACTAGTATTATCCCATGGATGGAGCCTCCATTGATTATGGCACTAGTATAATGCCATGCATGAATCCCCCATGGAGTATGGCACTAGTATTACCCCATGCATGGAGCCTCCATGGAGTGTGGCACTAGTATTACCCCATGCATGGAGCCTCCATGGAGTGTGGCACTAGTATTATCCCATGCATGGATCCTCCATGGAGGGTGGCACTAGTATTATCCCATGCATGGAGCCTCCATGGAGTATGGCACTAGTATTACCGCATGCATGGAGCCTCCATGGAGCATGGCACTAGTATTACCCCATGCATAGATCCTCGGAGTATGGCACTAGTAGTATCCCATGCATTGATCCTCCTTGGGGTGTGGCACTAGTATTACTCCATGCATGGAGCCTTCATGAAGTGTGGCAATAGTATTATCCCATGCATGGAGCCTCCATGGATTGTGGCACTAGTATTACCCCATGCATGGAGCCTCCATGGAGTGTGGCACTAGTAATATCCCATGCATGGACCCTCCTTGGAGTGTGGCACTAGTATTATCCCATGCATGGAGCCTCCATGGAGTATGGCACTAGTATTACCCCATGCATGGATCCTCCATGGAGTGTGGCACTAGTATTACCCCATCCATGTATCCCCCATGGAGTATGGCACTAGTATTACGCCATGCATGAAGCCTCCATGAAGTGTGGCACTAGTATTATCACATGCACAGAGCCTCCATGGAGTATGGCACTAGTATAACGCATTCATGGATCCTCATTGGAGTATGGCACTGGTATTATCCATAGCATGAAGCCTCCATGGAGTATGGCACAAGTATTACCCCATGCATGGAGCATCCATGGAGTATGGCACTAGTATTACCACATGCATGGAGCCTCCATGGAATATGGCACTAGTATTACCCCATGCTTGGAGCCTCCATGGAGTATGGCACTAGTATAAACCCATGCATGGATCATCTTTGGAGTATGGCACTAGTATTATGCCATGCATGGAGCCTCCATGGAGTATGGCACTAGTATTACCCCATGCATGGAGCCTCCATGGAGCATGGCACTAGTATTACCCCATGCATAGATCCGCGTTGGAGTATGGCACTAGTACTATCCCATGCATGGATCCTCCTTGGAGTGTGGCACTAGTGTTACTCCATGCATGGAGCCTCCATGGAGTGTGGCAATAGTATTATCCAATGCATGGAGCCTCCATGGATTTGGGCACTAGTATTACCCCATGCATGGAGCCTCCATGGAGTGTGGCACTAGTATTATCCCATGCATGGAGCCTCCATGGAGTGTGGCACTAGTATTAATCCATGGATGGAGCCTCCATTGATTATGGCACTAGTATAATGCCATGCATGGATCCCCCATGAAGTATGGCAATTGTATTACCCCATGCATGGAGCCTCCATGGAGTGTGGCACTAGTATTACCCCATGCATGGAGCCACCATGGAGTTTGGCACTAGTATTATCCCATGCATGGATCCTCCATGGAGGTTGGCACTAGTATTATCCCATGCATGGAGCCTCCATAGAGTATGGCAGTAGTATTATGCCATGCATGGATCCCCCATGGAGTATGGCACTAGTATTATCCAAAGCGCGGAGCCTCCATGTAGTATGGCACTAGTATTACCCCATGCATGGAGCCTCCATGGAGTATGGCACTAGTATTACCCCATGCATGGAGCCTCCATGGAGTGTTGCACTAGTATTATCCCATGCATGGAGCCTCCATGGATTGTGGCACTAGTATTACCCCATGCATGCAGCCTCCATGGAGTGTGGCACTAGTATTATCCCATGCATGGAGCCTCCATGGAGTGTGGCACTAGTATTAACCCATGCATGGAGCCTCCATGGAGTGTGGCACTAGTATTACCCCATGCATGGAGCCTCCATGGAGTATGGCACTAGTATTACCCCATGCATGAAGCCTCCATGGCGTATGGCACTAGTATTACCCCATGCTTGGATCCTCCATGGAGCATGGCACTAGTATTACCACATGCATGGATCCTACACGAAGTATGGCACTAGTATTACCCCATGCATAGATCCTCATTGGAGTATGGTACTAGTAGTATCCCATGCATGGATCCTCCTTGGAGTATGGCACTAGTATTATCCCATGCACAGAGCCTCCATGGAGAATGGCACTAGTAAAACCCCAAACACAAGGAGATGATGGACGGAGTGCTGAAACTTATCAACACCCACCCCCAGTCACAGATCTGGGTTGAATGCATCATCATTCTTTAGCTCACTTTGCCACCCCAGTTCAGACACAGCTATATGCAAATCAGTCTTGACCCTGTGCATCATGGGAACAGTCCAGACCGAACTGCCAAGCCATGTCTTCCCTGGACCGGAATCAAGCATCCTGGGACCGGTTTCGGGCTAACAGCCCTCATCAGCCAGGCTAGCTTGAATCCAGTGGCAAAGTGAGCAAGGGACCCACATCTGGGCATACCCTGCCAACTTAGGGTGAACAAAGCAAACACAAGGAGATGATGGACGGAGTGCTGAAACTTTTCAACACTCACCCCCAGTCACAGATCTGGGTTGAATCCATCACTAGTAAAACCCCATGCATGGATCTTCCTTGGAGTATGGCACTAGTATTATCCCTAGCATGGAGCCTCCATGCAGTATGGCACTAGTATTACCCCATGCATGGAGGCTCCATGGAGTATGGCACTAGTATTACCCCATGCATGGAGCCTCCATGGAGTATGGCACTAGTATTACCCCATGCATGGAGCCTCCATGGAGTTTGGCACTAGTATTACCCCATGCATAGTTCCTCGTTGGAGTATGGCACTAGTAGTATCCCATGCATGGAGCCTCCAAGGAGTGTGGCACTAGTATTATCCCATGCATGGATCCTCCATGGAGTATGGCACTAGTATAACCCCATGCATGGATCCTCCTTGGAGTAAGGCACTAGTATTACCCCATGCATATATCCTCGTTGGAGTATGGCACTAGTAACCCTGGGCATAATACTTTGCTACGCTCACGAAGCATGCAAAGTTTGTGCTACTACGCACTACGCAAATTGCACATAGCAGAGTGAATAACTGTGCTAATTAACCCTGGGCATAATACTTTGCTACGCTCACGAAGCATGCAAAGTTTGTGCTACTACGCACTACGCAATTTGCACGTAGCAGAGTGAATAACTGTGCTTATCAACGTAGCGTAGCAGGAGTATAATAAACTCCTTCAAATGCTTTGATAAAGCAATTTTTTATGCTAAAAAGCATATAACCAATTCACAAAAATGAATTTTGACAATAAAATAGCAAGCAATGAGAGAGGTGATGATTTTGGAGTCCCCCTAACCTAGGGGAGGACCAAGCAGATGCCTTGAACACAAAAAGCATATCATGTGAACGATTCAATGGTGGTCTCTTCCTCCTAGGACCACCCCAAGCACAGTTATGGGCAAAAATACAATCCCAACCAAAGGCCCTGCAAAGCATTATGGGACGAGATTAGCAGTGGGCAGTGAATATTATAGTGTCCAATATCAAAATAATTCTACAAAGAGCTGCAGTTCAACTGGTCGTTACTAGGTGTCCTCACGAGTCAAATGCAAAAGCATTGAAATTATTAATACATCAAGCTGCAGTTCCACTAGTCGTTACAAGATGTCCCTCACGAGTCAAATGCAAAAGTATTGAAAACCTTTCATGAAGCTTTTGCATTTGACTCGTGAGGACACCTAGTAACGACTAGTGGAACTGCAGCTCTTTGTAGAATTATTTTGATATTGGATGCTATAATATTCACTGCCCACTGCTAATCTCGTCCCATAATGCTTTGCAGGGCCTTTGGTTGGGATTGTATTTTTGCCAATAACTGTGCTTGGGGTGGTCCTAAGAGGATGGGACCACCACCGAATCGTTCAATAAGATGTGCTTTTTGTTTTCAAGACATCTGCTTGGTTCTCTCCCTAAGTTAGCGAGGATACCAAAATCATCACCTCTCTCACTGCTTATTAACTTTTTGTTTTCACTTTAGTGAAATGACTATATGCATTTTTAGCATATAAAGACAGAGATATTTATTTTATTTTAACTTGTACTGTACAAGATGCTTTTGGTAATTATTGTACAGTGCAGTCAAGCACACAGCTACGCACTACGCAATTTGCATAGCTATGTGTAGTTGAAGCTGTACTTCACGTAGCTACGTGAAGTGCTACTACGCAAACTACGCCCAGGCTTAGTGCTAATAAGCGTAGCAGGAATATAATAAACTCCTTCAAATGCTTTGATAAAGCAATTTTTTATGCTAAAAAGCATATAACCAATTCACAAAAATGAATTTTGACAATAAAATATCAAGCAATGAGAGAGGTGATGATTTTGGAGTCCCCCCTAACCTAGGGGGAGGACCAAGCAGATGCCTTGAACACAAAAGCATATCATGTGAACGATTCAATGGTGGTCCCTTCCTCCTAGGACCACCCTCAAGCACAGTTATGGGCAAAAATACAATCCCAACCAAAGGCCCTGCAAAGCATTATGGGACGAGATTAGCAGTGGGCAGTGAATATTATAGTGTCCAATATCAAAATAATTCTACAAAGAGCTGCAGTTCAACTAGTCGCTACTAGGTGTCGTCCCTCAAGAGTGAAATGCAAAAGTATTGAAAACCTTTCATGAAGCTTTTGCATTTGACTCGTGAGGACACCTAGTAACGACTAGTGGAACTGCAGCTCTTTGTAGAATTATTTTGATATTGGATACTATAATATTCACTGCCCACTGCTAATCTCGTCCCATAATGCTTTGCAGGGCCTTTGGTTGGGATTGTATTTTTGCCAATAACTGTGCTTGGGGTGGTCCTAAGAGGATGGGACCACCACCTAATCATTCAATAAGATGTGCTTTTTGTTTTCAAGACATCTGCTTGGTTCTCTCCCTAAGTTAGCGAGGATACCAAAATCATCACTCTCTCACTGCTTGATAACTTTTTGTTTTCACTTTAGTGAAATGACTATTTGCAATTTTAGCATATAAAGACAGAGATATTTATTTTATCTTAACTTGCACTGTACAAGTTTGCTTTTGGTAATTATTGTACAGTGCAGTCAAGCACACTAGCTACGCACTAAGTACGCCCAGGCTTAATAATAAACTCCTTCAAAAGCTTTGATAAAGCAATTTTTTATGCTCAAAAGCATATAACCAATTCACAAAAATGAATTTTGACAATAAAATATCAAGCAATGAGAGAGGTGATGATTTTGGAGTCCCCCTTAACCTAGGGGAGGACCAAGCAGATGCCTTGAACACAAAAAGCATATCATGTGAACGATTCAATGGTGGTCCCTTTCTCCTAGGACCACTCAAGCTGAGTTATGGGCAAAAATACAATCCCAACCAAAGGCCCTGCAAAGCATTATGGGACGAGATTAGCAGTGGGCAGTGAATATTATAGTGTCCAATATCAAAATAATTCTACAAAGAGCTGCAGTTCAACTAGTCGTTACTAGGTGTCGTCCCTCACGAGTCAAATGCAAAAGCTTCATGAAAGGTTTTCAATACTTTTGCATTTCACTCTTGAGGGACGACACCTAGTAACGACTAGTTGAACTGCAGCTCTTTGTAGAATTATTTTGATATTGGACACTATAATATTCACTGCCCACTGCTAATCTCGTCCCATAATGCTTTGCAGGGCCTTTGGTTGGGATTGTATTTTTGCCCATAACTGTGCTTGGGGTGGTCCTAGGAGGAATCATTCAATAAGATGTGCTTTTTGTTTTCAAGACATCTGCTTGGTTGTTGGTTCTCTCCCTAAGTTAGTGAGGATACCAAAATCATCACCTCTCTCACTGGTTGTTAACTTTTTGTTTTCACTTTAGTGAAATGACTATATGCATTTTTAGTATATAAAGACAGAAATATTTATTTTATATTAACTTGCACTGTACAAGTTTGCTTTTGGTAATTATTGTACAGTGCAGTCAAGCACACAGCTACGCAATTTGCATAGCTATGTTTAGTTGAAGCTGTACTTTACGTAGCTACGTGAAGTGCTACTACGCAAACTACGCCCGGGTTTAGGCACTAGTAATATCCCATGCATGGATCCTTCTTGGAGCATGGCACTAGTATTATCCCTAGCATGGAGCCTCCATGGAGTGTGGCACTAGTATCATCCCATGCATGGAGCCTCCATGCACTATGACACTAGTATTACACCATGTATAGATACTCATTGGAGTATGGCACTAGTAGTATCCCATGCATAGATCCTCCTTGAAGTGTGGCACTATTATTATCCCATGCATGGAGCCTCCATGGAGTATGGCACTAGTATTACCACATGTATGGAGCCTCCATGGAGTATGGCACTAGTATTACCCCTTGCATGGAGCCTCCATGGAGTGGTGCACTAGTATTATCCCATGCATGGATCCTCCATAGAGTTTGGCACTAGTATTATCCCATGCATGGATCCTCCATGGAGTATGGCACTAGTATTAACCCATGCATGCATCCCCCATGGAGTATGGCACTAGTATTACGCCAGGCATGAAGCCTCCATGGAGTGTGGCACTAGTATTATCACATGCACGGAGCCTCCATGGAGTATGGCACTAGTATAATCCCATGCATGGATCCTCGTTTGAGTATGGCACTTGTATTATCCATAGAATGGAGGCTTCATGGAGTATGGCACTAGTATAACCCATTGCATGGATCCTTCTTGGAGTATGGCACGAGTATTACCCCATGCATGGAGCCTCCATGGAGTATGGCACTAGTATTACCCCATGGATGGAGCCTTCATGGAGTATGGCACTAGTATTACCCCATGCACGGAGCCTCCATGGAGTATGGCACTAGTATAACCCCATGCATGGATCCTCCTTGAAGTATAGCACTAGTATTATCCCTAGCACGGAGCCTCCATGGAGTATGGCACTAGTATTACCCCATGCATGGAGCCTCCATGGAGTATGGCACTAGTATTATCCCATGCATGGAGCCTCCATGGAGCATGGCACTAATATTACCCCATGCATGGAGCCTCCATGGATTATGGCACTATTATTACCCCATGCATAGATCCACTTTGGAGTATGGCACTAGTAGTATCCCATGAATGGATACTCCTTGGAGTGTGGCACTAGTATTATCCCATGCATGGAGCCTCCCTGGAGTATGGTACTAATATTACCCCATGCATGGAGCCTCCATGGAGTATGGCACTAATATTACCCCATGCATGGAGCCTCCAAGGAGTGTGGCACTAGCATTAACCCATGCATGAAACCTCCATGAAGTATGGCACTAGTATAACCCCATGCATGGATCCTCCTTGGAGTATGGCACTAGTGTTATCCTATGCATGGAGCCTCCATTGAGTATGGCACTAGTATTATTCCATGCACGGAGCCCACATGGAGCATGGCACTAGTATTACCCCATGCATGGAGCCTCCATGGAGTGTGGCACTAGTATTACCCCATGCATGGAGCCTCCATGGAGTATGGCACTAGTATTACCCCATTCATGGATCCTCCTTGGAGTATGGCACTAATATTATCCCATGCACGGAGCCTCCAAGGAGAATGGCACTAGTAAAACCCCATGCATGGATCCTCCTTGGAGTATGGCACTAGTATTATCCCTAGCATGGAGCCTCCATGGAGTATGGCACTAGTATTACCCCATGCATGGCGCCTCCATGGAGTATGGCACTAGTATTACCCTATGCATAGATCCTCGTGGAGTATGGCACTAGTAGTATCCCATGCATGGATCCTCCTTGGAGTGTGGCAATAGTATTATCCCATGCATGGAGCCTCCATGGAGTATGGCACTAGTATTACCCCATGCATGGAGCCTCCATGGAGTATGGCACTAGTATTACCCCGTGCATGGAGGCTCCATGAAGTGTGGCACTAGTATTATCCCATGCATGGATCCTCAATGGAGTGTGGCACTTGTATTATCCCATGCATGTGTCCCCCATGGAGTATGGCACTAGTATTACACCATGCATGAAGCCTCCATGGAGTGTGGCACTAGTATTATCACATGCACAGAGCGTCCATGGAGTATGGCACTAGTCTAACCCCATGCATGGATCCTCGGAGTATGGCACTAGTTATATCCATAGCATGGAGCCTCCATGGAGTATGGCACTAGTATTACCCCATGCATGGAGCCTCCATGGAGTATGGCACTAGTATTACCCCATGCATGGAACCTCCATGGAATATGGCACTAGTATTACCCCATGCGTGGAGCCTCCATGTAGTACGGCACTAGTATAACCCCATGCATGGATCCTCCTTGGAGAATGGCACTAGTATTACCCCATGCATGGAGCCTCCATGGAGTATGGCACTAGTATTACCCAATGCATGGAGCCTCCATGGAGTATGGCACTAGTATTACCCCATGCATGGAGCCTCCATGGAGAATGGCACTAGTATAACCCCATGCATTGATCATCCTTGGAGTATGGCACTAGTATTATCCCTAGCATGGAGCCTCCATGGAGCAAGGCACAAGTATTACCCCATGCATGGAGCCTCCATGGAGCATGGCACTAGTATTACCCCACATGGAGCTTCCATGGATTATGGCACTAGTATTACCCCATGCATAGATCCTCATCGGAGTATGGCACTAGTAGTATCCCATGCATGGATCCTCCTTGGAGTGTGGCACTAGTATTATCCCATGCATGGAGCCTCCATGGAGTATGGTACTAGTATTACCCCATGCATGGAGCCTCCATGGAGTATGGCACTAATATTACCCCATGCATGGAGCCTCCAAGGAGCGTGGCACTAGTATTATCCCATGCATGGATCCTCCATGGAGTATGGCACTAGTATAACCCATGCATGGATCCTCCTTGGAGTATGGCACTAGTATTACCCCATGCATAGATCTTCATTAGAGTATGGCACTAGTAGTATCCCATGCATGGATCCTCCTTGGAGTATGGCACTAGTATTATCCCTAGCATGGAGCCTCCATGGAGTGTGGCACTAGTATTATCCCATGCATGGATCCTCCTTGGAGTATGGCACTAGTATTACCCCATGCATGGATCCTCCATGGATTGTGGCACTGGTATTACCCCATGCATGGAGCCTCCATGGAGTGTGGCACTAGTATTATCCCATGCATGGATCCTCCATGGAGTATGGCACTAGTATTATCCCATGCATGGAGCCTCCATGGAGTATGGCACTAGTATTTCCCCATGCATAGAGCCTCCATGGAGTGTGGCACTAGTATTATCCCAGCCATGGAGCCTCCATGGAGTGTGGCACTTGTATTATCCCATGCATGAATCCTCCATGGAGTATGGCACTAGTATTATCCTATGCATGTAGCCTCCATGGAATTTGGCACTAGTATTACCCCATGCATGGAGCCTCCATGGAGTGTGGCCCTAGTATTATCCCATGCATGGATCCTCCATGGAGTGTGGCACTAGTATTATCCCATGCATGGAGCCTCCATTGAGTATGCCATGCATGGATCCCCCATGGAGTATGGCACTAGTATTATCCCATGCATGGAGCCTCCATGGAGTGTGGCACTAGTATTATCCCATGCATGGAGCCTCCATGGAGTATGGCAGTAGTATTATGCCATGGATGGATCCCCCATGGAGTATGGCACTAGTATTATCCCATGCATGGAGCCTCCATGGAGTATGGCACTAGTATTACCCCATGCATGGAGCCTCCATTGAGTATGGCACTAGTATTATCTCATGCATGGTGCCTCCATGGAATATGGCACTAGTATTACCCCGTGCATGGAGCCTCCATGGAGTGTGGCACTAGTATTATCCAAGCCATGGAGCCTCCATGGAGTGTGGCACTTGTATTATCCCATGCATGAATCCTCCATGGAGTATGGCACTAGTATTATCCTATGCATGGAGCCTCCATGGAATTTGGCACTAGTATTACCCCATGCATGGAGCCTCCATGGAGTGTGGCACTAGTATTATCCCATGCATGGATCCTCCATGGAGTGTGGCACTAGCATTATCCCATGCATGGAGCCTCCATTGAGTATGCCATGCATGGATCCCCCATGGAGTATGGCACTAGTATTATCCCATGCATGGAGCCTCCATGGAGTGTGGCACTAGTATTATCCCATGCATGGAGCCTCCATGGAGTATGGCAGTAGTATTATGCCATGGATGGATCCCCCATGGAGTATGGCACTAGTATTATCCCATGCATGGAGCCTCCATGGAGTATGGCACTAGTATTACCCCATGCATGGAGCATCCATTGAGTATGGCACTAGTATTATCTCATGCATGGTGCCTCCATGGAATATGGCACTAGTATTATCCCATGCATGGAGCCTCCATGGAGTGTGGCACTAGTATTATCCCATGCATGGATCCTCCATGGAGTATGGCACTAGTATTATCCCATGCATGTAGCCTCCATTGAGTATGTCATGCATGGATCCCCCATGGAGTATGGCACTAGTATTACCCCATGCATGGAACCTCCATGGAGTGTAGCACTAGTATTATCCCATGCACAGAGCCTCCATGGAGTATGGCACCAGTATTATCCCATGCATGGAGCCTCCATGGAGTATGGCACTAGTATAATCCCATGCATGGATCCTCGTTTGAGTATGGCACTTGTATTATCCATAGAATGGAGCCTCCATGGAGTGTGGCACTAGTATTACCCCATGCATGGAGCATCCATGGAGTATGGCAATAGTATTACCCCATGCATGGAGCCTCCATGCCATATGGCACAAGTGTTACCCCATGAATGGAGCCTTCATGGAGTATGGCACTAGTATAACCCATTGCATGCATCCTCCTTGGAGTATGGCACAAGTATTACCCCATGCATGGAGCCTCCATGGAATATGGCACTAGTATTACCACATGGATGGAGCCTTCATGGAGTATGGCACTAGTATTACCCCATGCACGGAGCCTCCATGGAGTATGGCACTAGTATAACCCCATGCATGGATCCTCCTTGAAGTATGGCACTAGTATTATCCCTAGCATGGAGCCTCCATGGAGTATGGCAGTAGTATTACCCCATGCATGGAGCCTCCCTGGAGTATGGTACTAATATTACCCCATGCATGGAGCCTCCATGGAGTATGGCACTAATATTACCCCATGCATGGAGCCTCCAAGGAGTGTGGCACTAGCATTAACCCATGCATGAATCCTCCATGAAGTATGGCACTAGTATAACCCCATGCATGGATCCTCCTTGGAGTATGGCACTAGTGTTATCATATGCATGGAGCCTCCATTGAGTATGGCACTAGTATTATTCCATGCACGGAGCCCACATGGAGTATGGCACTAGTATTACCCCATGCATGGAGCCTCCATGGAGTTTGGAACTAGTATTACCTCATGCATGGAGCCTCCATGGAGTATGGCACTAGTATTACCCCATTCATGGTTCCTCCTTGGAGTATGGCACTAATATTATCCCATGCACGGAGCCTCCAAGGAGTATGGCACTAGTAAAACCCCATGCATGGATCCTCCTTGGAGTATGGCACTAGTATTATCCCTAGCATGGAGCCTCCATGCAGTATGGCACTAGTATTACCCCATGCATGGCGCCTCCATGGAGTATGGCACTAGTATTACCCCATGCATGGAGCCTCCATGGAGTATGGCACTAGTATTACCCCATGCATGGAGCCTCCATGGAGTATGGCACTGGTATTACCCTATGCATAGATCCTCGTGGAGTATGGCACTAGTAGTATCCCATGCATGGATCCTCCTTGGAGTGTGGCAATAGTATTATCCCATGCATGGAGCCTCCATGGAGTATGGCACTAGTATTACCCCATGCATGGAGCCTCCATGGAGTATGGCACTAGTATTACCCCGTGCATGGAGGCTCCATGAAGTGTGGCACTAGTATTATCCCATGCATGGATCCTCCATGGAGTGTGGCACTTGTATTATCCCATGCATGTATCTCCCATGGAGTATGGCACTAGTATTACACCATGCATGAAGCCTCCATGGAGTGTGGCACTAGTATTATCACATGCACAGAGCCTCCATGGAGTATGGCACTAGTCTAACCCCATGCATGGATCCTCGGAGTATGGCACTAGTTATATCCATAGCATGGAGCCTCCATGGAGTATGGCACTAGTATTACCCCATGCATGGAGCCTCCATGGAGTATGGCACTAGTATTACCCCATGCATGGAGCCTCCATGGAATATGGCACTAGTATTACCCCATGCGTGGAGCCTCCATGTAGTACGGCACTAGTATAACCCCATGCATGGATCCTCCTTGGAGAATGGCACTAGTATTACCCCATGCATGGAGCCTCCATGGAGTATGGCACTAGTATTACCCCGTGCATGGAGCCTCCATGGAGTGTGGAACTAGTATTATCCCAGCCATGGAGCCTCCATGGAGTGTGGCACTTGTATTATCCCATGCATGAATCCTCCATGGAGTATGGCACTAGTATTATCCTATACATGGTGCCTCCATGGAATTTGGCACTAGTATTACCCCATGCATGGAGCCTCCATGGAGTGTGGCACTAGTATTATCCCATGCATGGATCCTCCATGGAGTGTGGCACTAGTATTATGCCATGCATGGAGCCTCCATTGAGTATGCCATGCATGGATCCCCCATGGAGTATGGCACTAGTATTATCCCATGCATGGAGCCTCCATGGAGTGTGGCACTAGTATTATCCCATGCATGGAGCCTCCATGGAGTATGGCACTAGTATTACCCCATGCATGGAGCCTCCATTGAGTATGGCACTAGTATTATCTCATGCATGGTGCCTCCATGGAATATGGCACTAGTATTATCCCATGCATGGAGCCTCCATGGAGTGTGGCACTAGTATTATCCCATGCAGGGATCCTCCATGGAGTATGGCACTAGTATTATCCCATGCATGTAGCCTCCATTGAGTATGCCATGCATGGATCCCCCATGGAGTATGGCACTAGTATTACCCCATGCATGGAACCTCCATGGAGTGTAGCACTAGTATTATCCCATGCACAGAGCCTCCATGGAGTATGGCACCAGTATTATCCCATGCATGGAGCCTCCATGGAGTATGGCACTAGTATAATCCCATGCATGGATCCTCGTTTGAGTATGGCACTTGTATTATCCATAGAATGGAGCCTCCATGGAGTATGGCACTAGTATTACCCCATGCATGGAGCCTCCATGGAGTATGGCACTAGTATTACCCCATGCATGGAGCCTCCATGCCATATGGCACAAGTGTTACCCCATGCATGGAGCCTTCATGGAGTATGGCACTAGTATAACCCATTGCATGGATCCTCCTTGGAGTATGGCACGAGTATTACCCCATGCATGGAGCCTCCATGGAGTATGGCACTAGTATTACCCCATGGATGGAGCCTTCATGGAGTATGGCACTAGTATTACCCCATGCATGGAGCCTCCATGGAGTATGGCACTAGTATAACCCCATGCATGGATCCTCCTTGAAGTATGGCACTAGTATTATCCCTAGCATGGAGCCTCCATGGAGTATGGCACTAGTATTACCCCATGCATGGAGCCTCCATGGAGTATGGCACTAGTATTATCCCATGCATGGAGCCTCCATGGAGCATGGCACTAATATTACCCCATGCATGGAGCCTCCATGGATTATGGCACTATTATTACCCCATGCATAGATCCACTTTGGAGTATGGCACTAGTAGTATCCCATGCATGGATACTCCTTGGAGTGTGGCACTAGTATTATCCCATGCATGGAGCCTCCCTGGAGTATGGTACTAATATTACCCCATGCATGGAGCCTCCATGGAGTATGGCACTAATATTACCCCATGCATGGAGCCTCCAAGGAGTGTGGCTCTAGCATTAACCCATGCATGAATCCTCCATGAAGTATGGCACTAGTATAACCGCATGCATGGATCCTCCTTGGAGTATGGCACTAGTGTTATCCTATGCATGGAGCCTCCATTGAGTATGGCACTAGTATTATTCCATGCACGGAGCCCACATGGAGTATGGCACTAGTATTACCCCATGCATGGAGCCTCCATGGAGTGTGGCACTATTATTACCCCATGCATGGTGCCTCCATGGAGTATGGCACTAGTATTACCCCATTCATGGTTCCTCCTTGGAGTATGGCACTAATATTATCCCATGCACGGAGCCTCCAAGGAGTATGGCACTAGTAAAACCCCATGCATGGATCCTCCTTGGAGTATGGCACTAGTATTATCCCTAGCATGGAGCGTCCATGCAGTATGGCACTAGTATTACCCCATGCATGGCGCCTCCATGGAGTATGGCACTAGTATTACCCCATGCATGGAGCCTCCATGGAGTATGGCAATAGTATTATCCCATGCATGGAGCCTCCATGGAGTATGGCACTAGTATTACCCCATGCATGGAGCCTCCATGGAGTATGGCACTAGTATTACCCTATGCATAGATCCTCGTGGAGTATGGCACTAGTATCCCATGCATGGATCCTCCTTGGAGTGTGGCAATAGTATTATCCCATGCATGGAGCCTCCATGGAGTATGGCACTAGTATTACCCCATGCATGGAGCCTCCATGGAGTATGGCACTAGTATTACCCCGTGCATGGAGGCTCCATGAAGTGTGGCACTAGTATTACCCCGTGCATGGAGGCTCCATGAAGTGTGGCACTAGTATTATCCCATGCATGGATCCTCCATGGAGTGTGGCACTTGTATTATCCCATGCATGGAGCCTCCATGGAGTGTGGCACTAGTATTATCCCATGCATGGATCCTCCATGGAGTGTGGCACTAGTATTATCCCATGCATGGAGCCTCCATTGAGTATGCCATGCATGGATCACCCCATGGAGTATGGCACTAGTATTATCCCATGCATGGAGCCTCCATGGAGTGTGGCACTAGTATTATCCCATGCATGGAGCCTCCATGGAGTATGGCAGTAGTATTATGCCATGGATGGATCCCCCATGGAGTATGGCACTAGTATTATCCCATGCATGGAGCCTCCATGGAGTATGGCACTAGTATTACCCCATGCATGGAGCCTCCATGGAATATGGCACTAGTATTATCCCATGCATGGAGCCTCCATGGAGTGTGGCACTAGTATTATCCCATGCATGGATCCTCCATGGAGTATGGCACTAGTATTATCCCAAGCATGTAGCCTCCATTGAGTATGCCATGCATGGATCCCGCATGGAGTATGGCACTAGTATTACCCCATGCATGGAACCTCCATGGAGTGTAGCACTAGTATTATCCCATGCACAGAGCCTCCATGGAGTATGGCACCAGTATTATCCCATGCATGGAGCCTCCATGGAGTATGGCACTAGTATAATCCCATGCATGGATCCTCGTTTGAGTATGGCACTTGTATTATCCATAGAATGGAGCCTCCATTGAGTATGGCACTAGTATTACCCCATGCATGGAGCCTCCATGGAGTATGGCACTAGTATTACCCCATGCATGGAGCCTCCATGCCATATGGCACAAGTGTTACCCCATGCATGGAGCCTTCATGGAGTATGGCACTAGTATAACCCATTGCATGGATCCTCCTTGGAGTATGGCACGAGTATTACCCCATGCATGGAGCCTCCATGGAGTATGGCACTAGTATTACCCCATGGATGGAGCCTTCATGGAGTATGGCACTAGTATTACCCCATGCACGGAGCCTCCATGGAGTATGGCACTAGTATAACCCCATGCATGGATCCTCCTTGAAGTATGGCACTAGTATTATCCCTAGCATGGAGCCTCCATGGAGTATGGCACTAGTATTACCCCATGCATGGAGCCTCCATGGAGTATGGCACTAGTATTATCCCATGCATGGAGCCTCCATGGAGCATGGCACTAATATTACCCCATGCATGGAGCCTCCATGGATTATGGCACAATTATTACCCCATGCATAGATCCACTTTGGAGTATGGCACTAGTAGTATCCCATGCATGGATACTCCTTGGAGTGTGGCACTAGTATTATCCCATGCATGGAGCCTCCCTGGAGTATGGTACTAATATTACCCCATGCATGGAGCCTCCATGGCGTATGGCACTAATATTACCCCATGCATGGAGCCTCCAAGGAGTGTGGCACTAGCATTAACCCATGCTTTAATCCTCCATGAAGTATGGCACTAGTATAACCGCATGCATGGATCCTCCTTGGAGTATGGCACTAGTGTTATCCTATGCATGGAGCCTCCATTGAGTATGGCACTAGTATTATTCCATGCACGGAGCCCACATGGAGTATGGCACTAGTATTACCCCATGCATGGAGCCTCCATGGAGTATGGCACTAATATTATCCCATGCACGGAGCCTCCAAGGAGTATGGCACTAGTAAAACCCCATGCATGGATCCTCCTTGGAGTATGGCACTAGTATTATCCCTAGCATGGAGCGTCCATGCAGTATGGCACTAGTATTACCCCATGCATGGCGCCTCCATGGAGTATGGCACTAGTATTACCCCATGCATGGAGCCTCCATGGAGTATGGCAATAGTATTATCCCATGCATGGAGCCTCCATGGAGTATGGCACTAGTATTACCCCATGCATGGATCCTCCATGGAGTATGGCACTAGTATTACCCTATGCATAGATCCTCGGTGAGTATGGCACTAGTAGTATCCCATGCATGGATCCTCCTTGGAGTGTGGCAATAGTATTATCCCATGCATGGAGCCTCCATGGAGTATGGCACTAGTATTACCCCATGCATGGAGCCTCCATGGAGTATGGCACTAGTATTACCCCGTGCATGGATGCTCCATGAAGTGTGGCACTAGTATTACCCCGTGCATGGAGGCTCCATGAAGTGTGGCACTAGTATTATCCCATGCATGGATCCTCCATGGAGTGTGGCACTTGTATTATCCCATGCATGTATCCCCCATGGAGTATGGCACTAGTATTACACCATGCATGAAGCCTCCATGGAGTGTGGCACTAGTATTATCACATGCATGGAGCCTCCATGGAGTGTGGCACTAGTATTATCCCATGCATGGATCCTCCATGGAGTGTGGCACTAGTATTATCCCATGCATGGAGCCTCCATTGAGTATGCCATGCATGGATCCCCCATGGAGTATGGCACTAGTATTATCCCATGCATGGAGCCTCCATGGAGTGTGGCACTAGTATTATCCCATGCATGGAGCCTCCATGGAGTATGGCAGTAGTATTATGCCATGGATGGATCCCCCATGGAGTATGGCACTAGTATTATCCATAGCATGGAGCCTCCATGGAGTATGGCACTAGTATTACCCCATGCATGGAGCCTCCATGGAGTATGGCACTAGTTATATCCATAGCATGGAGCCTCCATGGAGTATGGCACTAGTATTACCCCATGCATGGATCCTCCTTGGAGAATGGCACTAGTATTACCCCATGCATGGAGCCTCCATGGAGTATGGCACTAGTATTACCCCGTGCATGGAGCCTCCATGGAGTGTGGCACTAGAATTATCCCAGCCATGGAGCCTCCATAGAGTGTGGCACTTGTATTATCCCATGCATGAATCCTCCATGGAGTATGGCACTAGTATTATCCTATACATGGTGCCTCCATGGAATTTGGCACTAGTATTACCCCATGCATGGAGCCTCCATGGAGTGTGGCACTAGTATTATCCCATGCATGGATCCTCCATGGAGTGTGGCACTAGTATTATCCCATGCATGGAGCCTCCATTTAGTATGCCATGCATGGATCCCCCATGGAGTATGGCACTAGTATTATCCCATGCATGGAGCCTCCATGGAGTGTGGCACTAGTATTATCCCATCCATGGAGCCTCCATGGAGTATGGCAGTAGTATTATGCCATGGATGTATCCCCCATGGAGTATGGCACTAGTATTATCCCATGCATGGAGCCTCCATGGAGTATGGCACTAGTATTACCCCATGCGTGGAGCCTCCATTGAGTATGGCACTAGTATTATCTCATGCATGGTGCCTCCATGGAATATGGCACTAGTATTATCCCATGCGTGGAGCCTCCATGGAGTGTGTCACTAGTATTATCCCATGCATGGATCCTCCATGGAGTATGGCACTAGTATTATCCCATGCATGTAGCCTCCATTGAGTATGCCATGCAT
Source organism: Calotriton arnoldi (assembly GCA_963921515.1). Classification (NCBI taxonomy): domain Eukaryota; kingdom Metazoa; phylum Chordata; class Amphibia; order Caudata; family Salamandridae; genus Calotriton; species Calotriton arnoldi. Next base: position 2,273,469 of record CAWUFW010002199.1, read on the forward strand.
GGATCCCCCATGGAGTTTGGCACTAGTATTACCCCATGCATGGAACCTCCATGGAGTGTAGCACTAGTATTATCCCATGCACAGAGCCTCCATGGAGTATGGCACCAGTATTATCCCATGCATGGAGCCTCCATGGAGTATGGCACTAGTATAATCCCATGCATGGATCCTCGTTTGAGTATGGCACTTGTATTATCCATAGAATGGAGCCTCCATGGAGTATGGCACTAGTATTACCCCATGCATGGAGCCTCCATGGAGTATGGCACTAGTATTACCCCATGCATGGAGCCTCCATGCCATATGGCACAAGTGTTACCCCATGCATGGAGCCTTCATGGAGTATGGCACTAATATAACCCATTGCATGGATCCTCCTTGGAGTATGGCACGAGTATTACCCCATGCATGGAGCCTCCATGGAGTATGGCACTAGTATTACCCCATGGATGGAGCCTTCATGGAGTATGGCACTAGTATTACCCCATGCACGGAGCCTCCATGGAGTATGGCACTAGTATAACCCCATGCATGGATCCTCCTTGAAGTATGGCACTAGTATTATCCCTAGCATGGAGCCTCCATGGAGTATGGCACTAGTATTACCCCATGCATGGAGCCTCCATGGAGTATGGCACTAGTATTATCCCATGCATGGAGCCTCCATGGAGCATGGCACTAATATTACCCCATGCATGGAGCCTCCATGGATTATGGCACTATTATTACCCCATGCATAGATCCACTTTGGAGTATGGCACTAGTAGTATCCCATGCATGGATACTCCTTGGAGTGTGGCACTAGTATTATCCCATGCATGGAGCCTCCCTGGAGTATGGTACTAATATTACCCCATGCATGGAGCCTCCATGGAGTATGGCACTAATATTACCCCATGCATGGAGCCTCCAAGGAGTGTGGCACTAGCATTAACCCATGCATGAATCCTCCATGAAGTATGGCACTAGTATAACCGCATGCATGGATCCTCCTTGCAGTATGGCACTAGTGTTATCCTATGCATGGAGCCTCCATTGAGTATGGCACTAGTATTATTCCATGCACGGAGCCCACATGGAGTATGGCACTAGTATTACCCCATGCATGGAGCCTCCATGGAGTGTGGCACTAGTATTACCCCATGCATGGAGCCTCCATGGAGTATGGCACTAGTATTACCCCATTCATGGTTCCTCCTTGGAGTATGGCACTAATATTATCCCATGCATGGAGCCTCCAAGGAGTATGGCACTAGTAAAACCCCATGCATGGATCCTCCTTGGAGTATGGCACTAGTATTATCCCTAGCATGGAGCGTCCATGCAGTATGGCACTAGTATTACCCCATGCATGGCGCCTCCATGGAGTATGGCACTAGTATTACCCCATGCATGGAGCCTCCATGGAGTATGGCAATAGTATTATCCCATGCATGGAGCCTCCATGGAGTATGGCACTAGTATTACCCGATGCATGGAGCCTCCATGGAGTATGGCACTAGTATTACCCTATGCATAGATCCTCGTGGAGTATGGCACTAGTAGTATCCCATGCATGGATCCTCCTTGGAGTGTGGCAATAGTATTATCCCATGCATGGAGCCTCCATGGAGTATGGCACTAGTATTACCCCATGCATGGAGCCTCCATGGAGTATGGCACTAGTATTACCCCGTGCATGGAGGCTCCATGAAGTGTGGCACTAGTATTACCCCGTGCATGGAGGCTCCATGAAGTGTGGCACTAGTATTATCCCATGCATGGATCCTCCATGGAGTGTGGCACTTGTATTATCCCATGCATGTATCCCCCATGGAGTATGGCACTAGTATTACACCATGCATGAAGCCTCCATGGAGTGTGGCACTAGTATTATCACATGCATGGAGCCTCCATGGAGTGTGGCACTAGTATTATCCCATGCATGGATCCTCCATGGAGTCTGGCACTAGTATTATCCCATGCATGGAGCCTCCATTGAGTATGCCATGCATGGATCCCCCATGGAGTATGGCACTAGTATTATCCCATGCATGGAGCCTCCATGGAGTGTGGCACTTGTATTATCCCATGCATGGAGCCTCCATGGAGTATGGCAGTAGTATTATGCCATGGATGGATCCCCCATGGAGTATGGCACCGGTATTATCCCATGCATTGAGCCTCCATGGAGTATGGCACTAGTATTACCCCATGCATGGAGCCTCCATGCCATATGGCACAAGTGTTACCCCATGCATGGAGCCTTCATGGAGTATGGCACTAGTATAACCCATTGCATGGATCCTCCTTGGAGTATGGCACTAGTATTACCCCATGCATGGAGCCTCCATGGAGTATGGCACTAGTATTACCCCATGGATGGAGCCTTCATGGAGTATGGCACTAGTATTACCCCATGCACGGAGCCTCCATGGAGTATGGCACTAGTATAACCCCATGCATGGATCCTCCTTGAAGTATGGCACTAGTATTATCCCTAGCATGGAGCCTCCATGGAGTATGGCACTAGTATTACCCCATGCATGGAGCCTCCATGGAGTATGGCACTAGTATTATCCCATGCATGGAGCCTCCATGGAGCATGGCACTAATATTACCCCATGCATGGAGCCTCCATGGATTATGGCACAATTATTACCCCATGCATAGATCCACTTTGGAGTATGGCACTAGTAGTATCCCATGCATGGATACTCCTTGGAGTGTGGCACTAGTATTATCCCATGCATGGAGCCTCCCTGGAGTATGGTACTAATATTACCCCATGCATGGAGCCTCCATGGCGTATGGCACTAATATTACCCCATGCATGGAGCCTCCAAGGAGTGTGGCACTAGCATTAACCCATGCATTAATCCTCCATGAAGTATGGCACTAGTATAACCGCATGCATGGATCCTCCTTGGAGTATGGCACTAGTGTTATCCTATGCATGGAGCCTCCATTGAGTATGGCACTAGTATTATTCCATGCACGGAGCCCACATGGAGTATGGCACTAGGATTACCCCATGCATGGAGCCTCCATGGAGTATGGCACTAATATTATCCCATGCACGGAGCCTCCAAGGAGTATGGCACTAGTAATACCCCATGCATGGATCCTCCTTGGAGTATGGCACTAGTATTATCGCTAGCATGGAGCGTCCATGCAGTATGGCACTAGTATTACCCCATGCATGGCGCCTCCATGGAGTATGGCACTAGTATTACCCCATGCATGGAGCCTCCATGGAGTATGGCAATAGTATTATCCCATGCATGGAGCCTCCATGGAGTATGGCACTAGTATTACCCCATGCATGGATCCTCCATGGAGTATGGCACTAGTATTACCCTATGCATAGATCCTCGGTGAGTATGGCACTAGTAGTATCCCATGCATGGATCCTCCTTGGAGTGTGGCAATAGTATTATCCCATGCATGGAGCCTCCATGGAGTATGGCACTAGTATTACCCCATGCATGGAGCCTCCATGAAGTGTGGCACTAGTATTATCCCATGCATGGATCCTCCATGGAGTGTGGCACTTGTATTATCCCATGCATGTATCCCCCATGGAGTATGGCACTAGTATTACACCATGCATGAAGCCTCCATGGAGTGTGGCACTAGTATTATCACATGCATGGAGCCTCCATGGAGTGTGGCACTAGTATTATCCCATGCATGGATCCTCCATGGAGTGTGGCACTAGTATTATCCCATGCATGGAGCCTCCATTGAGTATGCCATGCATGGATCCCCCATGGAGTATGGCACTAGTATTATCCCATGCATGGAGCCTCCATGGAGTGTGGCACTAGTATTATCCCATGCATGGAGCCTCCATGGAGTATGGCAGTAGTATTATGCCATGGATGGATCCCCCATGGAGTATGGCACTAGTATTATCCATAGCATGGAGCCTCCATGGAGTATGGCACTAGTATTACCCCATGCATGGAGCCTCCATGGAGTATGGCACTAGTTATATCCATAGCATGGAGCCTCCATGGAGAATGGCACTAGTATTACCCCATGCATGGATCCTCCTTGGAGAATGGCACTAGTATTACCCCATGCATGGAGCCTCCATGGAGTATGGCACTAGTATTACCCCATGCATGGAGCCTCCATGGAGTGTGGCACTAGTATTATCCCAGCCATGGAGCCTCCATGGAGTGTGGCACTTGTATTATCCCATGCATGAATCCTCCATGGAGTATGGCACTAGTATTATCCTATACATGGTGCCTCCATGGAATTTGGCACTAGTATTACCCCATGCATGGAGCCTCCATGGAGTGTGGCACTAGTATTATCCCATGCATGGATCCTCCATGGAGTGTGGCACTAGTATTATCCCATGCATGGAGCCTCCATTTAGTATGCCATGCATGGATCCCCCATGGAGTATGGCACTAGTATTATCCCATGCATGGAGCCTCCATGGAGTGTGGCACTAGTATTATCCCATCCATGGAGCCTCCATGGAGTATGGCAGTAGTATTATGCCATGGATGTATCCCCCATGGAGTATGGCACTAGTATTATCCCATGCATGGAGCCTCCATGGAGTATGGCACTAGTATTACCCCATGCGTGGAGCCTCCATTGAGTATGGCACTAGTATTATCTCATGCATGGTGCCTCCATGGAATATGGCACTAGTATTATCCCATGCGTGGAGCCTCCATGGAGTGTGTCACTAGTATTATCCCATGCATGGATCCTCCATGGAGTATGGCACTAGTATTATCCCATGCATGTAGCCTCCATTGAGTATGCCATGCATGGATCCCCCATGGAGTTTGGCACTAGTATTACCCCATGCATGGAACCTCCATGGAGTGTAGCACTAGTATTATCCCATGCACAGAGCCTCCATGGAGTATGGCACCAGTATTATCCCATGCATGGAGCCTCCATGGAGTATGGCACTAGTATAATCCCATGCATGGATCCTCGTTTGAGTATGGCACTTGTATTATCCATAGAATGGAGCCTCCATGGAGTATGGCACTAGTATTACCCCATGCATGGAGCCTCCATGGAGTATGGCACTAGTATTACCCCATGCATGGAGCCTCCATGCCATATGGCACAAGTGTTACCCCATGCATGGAGCCTTCATGGAGTATGGCACTAATATAACCCATTGCATGGATCCTCCTTGGAGTATGGCACGAGTATTACCCCATGCATGGAGCCTCCATGGAGTATGGCACTAGTATTACCCCATGGATGGAGCCTTCATGGAGTATGGCACTAGTATTACCCCATGCACGGAGCCTCCATGGAGTATGGCACTAGTATAACCCCATGCATGGATCCTCCTTGAAGTATGGCACTAGTATTATCCCTAGCATGGAGCCTCCATGGAGTATGGCACTAGTATTACCCCATGCATGGAGCCTCCATGGAGTATGGCACTAGTATTATCCCATGCATGGAGCCTCCATGGAGCATGGCACTAATATTACCCCATGCATGGAGCCTCCATGGATTATGGCACTATTATTACCCCATGCATAGATCCACTTTGGAGTATGGCACTAGTAGTATCCCATGCATGGATACTCCTTGGAGTGTGGCACTAGTATTATCCCATGCATGGAGCCTCCCTGGAGTATGGTACTAATATTACCCCATGCATGGAGCCTCCATGGAGTATGGCACTAATATTACCCCATGCATGGAGCCTCCAAGGAGTGTGGCACTAGCATTAACCCATGCATGAATCCTCCATGAAGTATGGCACTAGTATAACCGCATGCATGGATCCTCCTTGGAGTATGGCACTAGTGTTATCCTATGCATGGAGCCTCCATTGAGTATGGCACTAGTATTATTCCATGCACAGAGCCCACATGGAGTATGGCACTAGTATTACCCCATGCATGGAGCCTCCATGGAGTGTGGCACTAGTATTACCCCATGCATGGAGCCTCCATGGAGTATGGCACTAGTATTACCCCATTCATGGTTCCTCCTTGGAGTATGGCACTAATATTATCCCATGCATGGAGCCTCCAAGGAGTATGGCACTAGTAAAACCCCATGCATGGATCCTCCTTGGAGTATGGCACTAGTATTATCCCTAGCATGGAGCGTCCATGCAGTATGGCACTAGTATTACCCCATGCATGGCGCCTCCATGGAGTATGGCACTAGTATTACCCCATGCATGGAGCCTCCATGGAGTATGGCAATAGTATTATCCCATGCATGGAGCCTCCATGGAGTATGGCACTAGTATTACCCGATGCATGGAGCCTCCATGGAGTATGGCACTAGTATTACCCTATGCATAGATCCTCGTGGAGTATGGCACTAGTAGTATCCCATGCATGGATCCTCCTTGGAGTGTGGCAATAGTATTATCCCATGCATGGAGCCTCCATGGAGTATGGCACTAGTATTACCCCATGCATGGAGCCTCCATGGAGTATGGCACTAGTATTACCCCGTGCATGGAGGCTCCATGAAGTGTGGCACTAGTATTACCCCGTGCATGGAGGCTCCATGAAGTGTGGCACTAGTATTATCCCATGCATGGATCCTCCATGGAGTGTGGCACTTGTATTATCCCATGCATGTATCCCCCATGGAGTATGGCACTAGTATTACACCATGCATGAAGCCTCCATGGAGTGTGGCACTAGTATTATCACATGCATGGAGCCTCCATGGAGTGTGGCACTAGTATTATCCCATGCATGGATCCTCCATGGAGTCTGGCACTAGTATTATCCCATGCATGGAGCCTCCATTGAGTATGCCATGCATGGATCCCCCATGGAGTATGGCACTAGTATTATCCCATGCATGGAGCCTCCATGGAGTGTGGCACTAGTATTATCCCATGCATGGAGCCTCCATGGAGTATGGCAGTAGTATTATGCCATGGATGGATCCCCCATGGAGTATGGCACCAGTATTATCCCATGCATTGAGCCTCCATGGAGTATGGCACTAGTATTACCCCATGCATGGAGCCTCCATTGAGTATGGCACTAGTATTATCCCATGCATGGATCCTCCTTGGAGTGTGGCAATAGTATTATCCCATGCATGGAGCCTCCATGGAGTATGGCACTAGTATTACCCCATGCATGGAGCCTCCATGGAGTATGGCACTAGTATTACCCCGTGCATGGATGCTCCATGAAGTGTGGCACTAGTATTACCCCGTGCATGGAGGCTCCATGAAGTGTGGCACTAGTATTATCCCATGCATGGATCCTCCATGGAGTGTGGCACTTGTATTATCCCATGCATGTATCCTCCATGGAGTATGGCACTAGTATTACACCATGCATGAAGCCTCCATGGAGTGTGGCACTAGTATTATCACATGCATGGAGCCTCCATGGAGTGTGGCACTAGTATTATCCCATGCATGGATCCTCCATGGAGTGTGGCACTAGTATTATCCCATGCATGGAGCCTCCATTGAGTATGCCATGCATGGATCCCCCATGGAGTATGGCACTAGTATTATCCCATGCATGGAGCCTCCATGGAGTGTGGCACTAGTATTATCCCATGCATGGAGACTCCATGGAGTATGGCAGTAGTATTATCCATAGCATGGAGCCTCCATGGAGTATGGCACTAGTATTACCCCATGCATGGAGCCTCCATGGAGTATGGCACTAGTTATATCCATAGCATGGAGCCTCCATGGAGTATGGCACTAGTATTACCCCATGCATGGAGCCTCCATGGAGTATGGCACTAGTATTACCCCATGCATGGAGCCTCCATGGAATATGGCACTAGTATTACCCCATGCGTGGAGCCTCCATGTAGTACGGCACTAGTATAACCCCATGCATGGATCCTCCTTGGAGAATGGCACTAGTATTACCCCATGCATGGAGCCTCCATGGAGTATGGCACTAGTATTACCCCGTGCATGGAGCCTCCATGGAGTGTGGCACTAGAATTATCCCAGCCATGGAGCCTCCATGGAGTGTGGCACTTGTATTATCCCATGCATGAATCCTCCATGGAGTATGGCACTAGTATTATCCTATACATGGTGCCTCCATGGAATTTGGCACTAGTATTACCCCATGCATGGATCCTCCATGGAGTGTGGCACTAGTATTATCCCATGCATGGAGCCTCCATTTAGTATGCCATGCATGGATCCCCCATGGAGTATGGCACTAGTATTATCCCATGCATGGAGCCTCCATGGAGTGTGGCACTAGTATTATCCCATGCATGGAGCCTCCATGGAGTATGGCAGTAGTATTATGCCATGGATGGATCCACCATGGAGTATGGCACTAGTATTATCCCATGCATGGAGCCTCCATGGAGTATGGCACTAGTATTACCCCATGCATGGAGCCTCCATTGAGTATGGCACTAGTATTATCTCATGCATGGTGCCTCCATGGAATATGGCACTAGTATTACCCCATGCATGGAACCTCCATGGAGTGTAGCACTAGTATTATCCCATGCACAGAGCCTCCATGGAGTATGGCACCAGTATTATCCCATGCATGGAGCCTCCATGGAGTATGGCACTAGTATAATCCCATGCATGGATCCTCGTTTGAGTATGGCACTTGTATTATCCATAGAATGGAGCCTCCATGGAGTATGGCACTAGTATTACCCCATGCATGGAGCCTCCATGGAGTATGGCACTAGTATTACCCCATGCATGGAGCCTCCATGCCATATGGCACAAGTGTTACCCCATGCATGGAGCCTTCATGGAGTATGGCACTAGTATAACCCATTGCATGGATCCTCCTTGGAGTATGGCACGAGTATTACCCCATGCATGGAGCCTCCATGGAGTATGGCACTAGTATTACCCCATGGATGGAGCCTTCATGGAGTATGGCACTAGTATTATCCCATGCATGTAGCCTCCATTGAGTATGCCATGCATGGATCCCCCATGGAGTTTGGCACTAGTATTACCCCATGCATGGAACCTCCATGGAGTGTAGCACTAGTATTATCCCATGCACAGAGCCTCCATGGAGTATGGCACCAGTATTATCCCATGCATGGAGCCTCCATGGAGTATGGCACTAGTATAATCCCATGCATGGATCCTCGTTTGAGTATGGCACTTGTATTATCCATAGAATGGAGCCTCCATGGAGTATGGCACTAGTATTACCCCATGCATGGAGCCTCCATGGAGTATGGCACTAGTATTACCCCATGCATGGAGCCTCCATGCCATATGGCACAAGTGTTACCCCATGCATGGAGCCTTCATGGAGTATGGCACTAGTATAACCCATTGCATGGATCCTCCTTGGAGTATGGCACGAGTATTACCCCATGCATGGAGCCTCCATGGAGTATGGCACTAGTATTACCCCATGGATGGAGCCTTCATGGAGTATGGCACTAGTATTACCCCATGCACGGAGCCTCCATGGAGTATGGCACTAGTATAACCCCATGCATGGATCCTCCTTGAAGTATGGCACTAGTATTATCCCTAGCATGGAGCCTCCATGGAGTATGGCACTAGTATTACCCCATGCATGGAGCCTCCATGGAGTATGGCACTAGTATTACCCCATGCATGGAGCCTCCATGGAGTATGGCACTAGTATTATCCCATGCATGGAGCCTCCATGGAGCATGGCACTAATATTACCCCATGCATGGAGCCTCCATGGATTATGGCACTATTTTTACCCCATGCATAGATCCACTTTGGAGTATGGCACTAGTAGTATCCCATGCATGGATACTCCTTGGAGTGTGGCACTAGTATTATCCCATGCATGGAGCCTCCCTGGAGTATGGTACTAATATTACCCCATGCATGGAGCCTCCATGGAGTATGGCACTAATATTACCCCATGCATGGAGCCTCCAAGGAGTGTTGCACTAGCATTAACCCATGCATGAATCCTCCATGAAGTATGGCACTAGTATAACCGCATGCATGGATCCTCCTTGGAGTATGGCACTAGTGTTATCCTATGCATGGAGCCTCCATTGAGTATGGCACTAGTATTATTCCATGCACGGAGCCCACATGGAGTATGGCACTAGTATTACCCCATGCATGGAGCCTCCATGGAGTGTGGCACCTTTATTACCCCATGCATGGAGCCTCCATGGAGTATGGCACTAGTATTACCCCATTCATGGTTCCTCCTTGGAGTATGGCACTAATATTATCCCATGCACGGAGCCTCCAAGGAGTATGGCACTAGTAAAACCCCATGCATGGATCCTCCTTGGAGTATGGCACTAGTATTATCCCTAGCATGGAGCGTCCATGCAGTATGGCACTAGTATTACCCCATGCATGGCGCCTCCATGGAGTATGGCACTAGTATTACCCCATGCATGGAGCCTCCATGGAGTATGGCAATAGTATTATCCCATGCATGGAGCCTCCATGGAGTATGGCACTAGTATTACCCCATGCATGGAGCCTCCATGTAGTATGGCACTAGTATTACCCTATGCATAGATCCTCGTGGAGTATGGCACTAGTAGTATCCCATGCATGGATCCTCCTTGGAGTGTGGCAATAGTATTATCCCATGCATGGAGCCTCCATGGAGTATGGCACTAGTATTACCCCATGCATGGAGCCTCCATGGAGTATGGCACTAGTATTACCCCGTGCATGGAGGCTCCATGAAGTGTGGCACTAGTATTACCCCATGCATGGAGGCTCCATGAAGTGTGGCACTAGTATTATCCCATGCATGGATCCTCCATGGAGTGTGGCACTTGTATTATCCCATGCATGTATCCCCCATGGAGTATGGCACTAGTATTACACCATGCATGAAGCCTCCATGGAGTGTGGCACTAGTATTATCACATGCATGGAGCCTCCATGGAGTGTGGCACTGGTATTATCCCATGCATGGATCCTCCATGGAGTGTGGCACTAGTATTATCCCATGCATGGAGCCTCCATTGAGTATGCCATGAATGGATCCCCCATGGAGTATGGCACTAGTATTATCCCATGCATGGAGCCTCCATGGAGTGTGGCACTAGTATTATCCCATGCATGGAGCCTCCATGGAGTATGGCAGTAGTATTATGCCATGGATGGATCCCCCATGGAGTATGGCACCAGTATTATCCCATGCATTGAGCCTCCATGGAGTATGGCACTAGTATTACCCCATGCATGGAGCCTCCATTGAGTATGGCACTAGTATTATCTCATGCATGGTGCCTCCATGGAATATGGCACTAGTATTATCCCATGCATGGAGCCTCCATGGAGTGTGGCACTAGTATTATCCCATGCATGGATCCTCCATGGAGTATGGCACTAGTATTATCCCATGCATGTAGCCTCCATTGAGTATGCCATGCATGGATCCCCCATGGAGTTTGGCACTAGTATTACCCCATGCATGGAACCTCCATGGAGTGTAGCACTAGTATTATCCCATGCACAGAGCCTCCATGGAGTATGGCACCAGTATTATCCCATGCATGGAGCCTCCATGGAGTATGGCACTAGTATAATCCCATGCATGGATCCTCGTTTGAGTATGGCACTTGTATTATCCATAGAATGGAGCCTCCATGGAGTATGGCACTAGTATTACCCCATGCATGGAGCCTCCATGGAGTATGGCACTAGTATTACCCCATGCATGGAGCCTCCATGCCATATGGCACAAGTGTTACCCCATGCATGGAGCCTTCATGGAGTATGGCACTAGTATTATCCCATGCATGGAGCCTCCATGGAGTGTGGCACTAGTATTATCCCATGCATGGATCCTCCATGGAGTATGGCACTAGTGTTATCCTATGCATGGAGCCTCCATTGAGTATGGCACTAGTATTATTCCATGCACGGAGCCCACATGGAGTATGGCACTAGTATTACCCCATGCATGGAGCCTCCATGGAGTGTGGCACTAGTATTACCCCATGCATGGAGCCTCCATGGAGTATGGCACTAGTATTACCCCATTCATGGTTCCTCCTTGGAGTATGGCACTAATATTATCCCATGCACGGAGCCTCCAAGGAGTATGGCACTAGTAAAACCCCATGCATGGATCCTCCTTGGAGTATGGCACTAGTATTATCCCTAGCATGGAGCGTCCATGCAGTATGGCACTAGTATTACCCCATGCATGGCGCCTCCATGGAGTATGGCACTAGTATTACCCCATGCATGGAGCCTCCATGGAGTATGGCAATAGTATTATCCCATGCATGGAGCCTCCATGGAGTATGGCACTAGTATTACCCCATGCATGGAGCCTCCATGGAGTATGGCACTAGTATTACCCTATGCATAGATCCTCGTGGAGTATGGCACTAGTAGTATCCCATGCATGGATCCTCCTTGGAGTGTGGCAATAGTATTATCCCATGCATGGAGCCTCCATGGAGTATGGCACTAGTATTACCCCATGCATGGAGCCTCCATGGAGTATGGCACTAGTATTACCCCGTGCATGGAGGCTCCATGAAGTGTGGCACTAGTATTACCCCGTGCATGGAGGCTCCATGAAGTGTGGCACTAGTATTATCCCATGCATGGATCCTCCATGGAGTGTGGCACTTGTATTATCCCATGCATGTATCCCCCATGGAGTATGGCACTAGTATTACACCATGCATGAAGCCTCCATGGAGTGTGGCACTAGTATTATCACATGCATGGAGCCTCCATGGAGTGTGGCACTAGTATTATCCCATGCATGGATCCTCCATGGAGTGTGGCACTAGTATTATCCCATGCATGGAGCCTCCATTGAGTATGCCATGCATGGATCCCCCATGGAGTATGGCACTAGTATTATCCCATGCATGGAGCCTCCATGGAGTGTGGCACTAGTATTATCCCATGCATGGAGCCTCCATGGAGTATGGCAGTAGTATTATGCCATGGATGGATCCCCCATGGAGTATGGCACCAGTATTATCCCATGCATTGAGCCTCCATGGAGTATGGCACTAGTATTACCCCATGCATGGAGCCTCCATTGAGTATGGCACTAGTATTATCTCATGCATGGTGCCTCCATGGAATATGGCACTAGTATTATCCCATGCATGGAGCCTCCATGGAGTGTGGCACTAGTATTATCCCATGCATGGATCCTCCATGGAGTATGGCACTAGTATTATCCCATGCATGTAGCCTCCATTGAGTATGCCATGCATGGATCCCGCATGGAGTATGGCACTAGTATTACCCCATGCATGGAACCTCCATGGAGTGTAGCACTAGTATTATCCCATGCACAGAGCCTCCATGGAGTATGGCACCAGTATTATCCCATGCATGGAGCCTCCATGGAGTATGGCACTAGTATAATCCCATGCATGGATCCTCGTTTGAGTATGGCACTTGTATTATCCATAGAATGGAGCCTCCATGGAGTGTGGCACTAGTATTACCCCATGCATGGAGCCTCCATGGAGTATGGCACTAGTATTACCCCATGCATGGAGCCTCGATGCCATATGGCACAAGTGTTACCCCATGCATGGAGCCTTCATGGAGTATGGCACTAGTATAACCCATTGCATGCATCCTCCTTGGAGTATGGCACGAGTATTACCCCATGCATGGAGCCTCCATGGAGTATGGCACTAGTATTACCCCATGGATGGAGCCTTCATGGAGTATGGCACTAGTATAACCCCATGCATGGATCCTCCTTGAAGTATGGCACTAGTATTATCCCTAGCATGGAGCCTCCATGGAATATGGTAGTAGTATTACCCCATGCATGGAGCCTCCATGGAGTATGGCACTAGTATTATCCCATGCATGGAGCCTCCATGGAGCATGGCACTAATATTACCCCATGCATAGATCCACTTTGGAGTATGGCACTAGTAGTATCCCATGCATGGATACTCCTTGGAGTGTGGCACTAGTATTATCCCATGCATGGAGCCTCCCTCGAGTATGTTACTAATATTACCCCATGCATGGAGCCTCCATGGAGTATTGCACTAATATTACCCCATGCATGGAGCCTCCAAGGAGTGTGGCACTAGCATTAACCCATGCATGAAGCCTCCATGAAGTATGGCACTAGCATAACCCCATGCATGGATCCTCCTTGGAGTATGGCACTAGTGTTATCCTATGCATGGAGCCTCCATTGAGTATGGCACTAGTATTATTCCATGCACGGAGCCCACATGGAGTATGGCACTAGTATTACCCCATGCATGGAGCCTCCATGGAGTGTGGCACTAGTATTACCCCATGCATGGAGCCTCCATGGAGTATGGCACTAGTATTACCCCATTCATGGTTCCTCCTTGGAGTATGGCACTAATATTATCCCATGCACGTAGCCTCCAAGGAGTATGGCACTAGTAAAACCCCATGCATGGATCCTCCTTGGAGTATGGCACTAGTATTATCTCTAGCATGGAGCCTCCATGCAGTATGGCACTAGTATTACCCCATGCATGGCGCCTCCATGGAGTATGGCACTAGTATTACCCCATGCATGGAGCCTCCATGGAGTATGGCACTAGTATTACCCCATGCATGGAGCCTCCATGGAGTATGGCACTAGTATTACCCTATGCATAGATCCTCGTGGAGTATGGCACTAGTAGTATCCCATGCATGGATCCTCCTTGGAGTGTGGCAATAGTATTATCCCATGCATGGAGCCTCCATGGAGTATGTCACTAGTATTATCCCATGCATGGAACCTCCATGGAGTGTAGCACTAGTATTATCCCATGCACAGAGCCTCCATGGAGTATGGCACCAGTATTATCCCATGCATGGAGCCTCCATGGAGTATGGCACTAGTATAATCCCATGCATGGATCCTCGTTTGAGTATGGCACTTGTATTATCCATAGAATGGAGCCTCCATGGAGTGTGGCACTAGTATTACCCCATGCATGGAGCCTCCATGGAGTATGGCACTAGTATTACCCCATGCATGGAGCCTCGATGCCATATGGCACAAGTGTTACCCCATGCATGGAGCCTTCATGGAGTATGGCACTAGTATAACCCATTGCATGCATCCTCCTTGGAGTATGGCACGAGTATTACCCCATGCATGGAGCCTCCATGGAGTATGGCACTAGTATTACCCCATGGATGGAGCCTTCATGGAGTATGGCACTAGTATAACCCCATGCATGGATCCTCCTTGAAGTATGGCACTAGTATTATCCCTAGCATGGAGCCTCCATGGAATATGGTAGTAGTATTACCCCATGCATGGAGCCTCCATGGAGTATGGCACTAGTATTATCCCATGCATGGAGCCTCCATGGAGCATGGCACTAATATTACCCCATGCATAGATCCACTTTGGAGTATGGCACTAGTAGTATCCCATGCATGGATACTCCTTGGAGTGTGGCACTAGTATTATCCCATGCATGGAGCCTCCCTCGAGTATGTTACTAATATTACCCCATGCATGGAGCCTCCATGGAGTATTGCACTAATATTACCCCATGCATGGAGCCTCCAAGGAGTGTGGCACTAGCATTAACCCATGCATGAAGCCTCCATGAAGTATGGCACTAGCATAACCCCATGCATGGATCCTCCTTGGAGTATGGCACTAGTGTTATCCCATGCATGGAGCCTCCATTGAGTATGGCACTAGTATTATTCCATGCACGGAGCCCACATGGAGTATGGCACTAGTATTACCCCATGCATGGAGCCTCCATGGAGTGTGGCACTAGTATTACCCCATGCATGGAGCCTCCATGGAGTATGGCACTAGTATTACCCCATTCATGGTTCCTCCTTGGAGTATGGCACTAATATTATCCCATGCACGTAGCCTCCAAGGAGTATGGCACTAGTAAAACCCCATGCATGGATCCTCCTTGGAGTATGGCACTAGTATTATCTCTAGCATGGAGCCTCCATGCAGTATGGCACTAGTATTACCCCATGCATGGCGCCTCCATGGAGTATGGCACTAGTATTACCCCATGCATGGAGCCTCCATGGAGTATGGCACTAGTATTACCCCATGCATGGAGCCTCCATGGAGTATGGCACTAGTATTACCCTATGCATAGATCCTCGTGGAGTATGGCACTAGTAGTATCCCATGCATGGATCCTCCTTGGAGTGTGGCAATAGTATTATCCCATGCATGGAGCCTCCATGGAGTATGGCACTAGTATTACACCATGCATGAAGCCTCCATGGAGTATGGCACTAGTCTAACCCCATGCATGGATCCTCGGAGTATGCACTAGTTATATCCATAGCATGGAGCCTCCATGGAGTATGGCACTAGTATTACCCCATGCATGGAGCCTCCATGGAATATGGCACTAGTATTACCCCATGCATGGAGCCTCCATGGAGTATGGCACTAGTATTACCCCATGCATGGAGCCTCCATGGAATATGGCACTAGTATTACCCCATGCGTGGAGCCTCCATGTAGTACGGCACTAGTATAACCCCATGCATGGATCCTCCTTGGAGAATGGCACTAGTATTATCCCTAGCATGGAGCCTCCATGGAGCATGGCACTAGTATTACCCCATGCATGGAGCCTCCATGGATTGTGGCACTAGTATTATCACATGCACAGAGCCTCCATGGAGTATGGCACTAGTCTAACCCCGTGCATGGATCCTCGGAGTATGGCACTAGTTATATCCATAGCATAGAGCCTCCATGGAGTATGGCACTTGTATTACCCCATGCATGGAGCCTCCATGGAGTATGGCACTAGTATTACCCCATGCATGGAGCCTCCATGGAATATGGCACTAGTATTACCCCATGCGTGGAGCCTCCATGTAGTACAGCACTAGTATAACCCCATGCATGGATCCTCCTTGGAGAATGGCACTAGTATTACCCCATGCATGGAGTTTCCATGGAGTGTGGCACTAGTATTATCCCAGCCATGGAGCCTCCATGGAGTGTGGCACTTGTATTATCCCATGCATGAATCCTCCATGGAGTATGGCACTAGTATTATCCTATGCATGGAGCCTCCATGGAATTTGGCACTAATATTACGCCATGCATGGAGCCTCCATGGAGTGTGGCACTAGTATTATCCCATGCATGGATCATCCATGGAGTGTGGCACTAGTATTATCCCATGCATGGAGCCTCCATTGAGTATGCCATGCATGGATCCCCCATGGAGTATGGCACTAGTATTATCCCATGCATGGAGCCTCCATGGAGTGTGGCACTAGTATTATCCCATGCATGGAGCCTCCATGGAGTATGGCAGTAGTATTATGCCATGGATGGATCCCCCATGGAGTATGGCACTAGTATTATCCCATGCATGGAGCCTCCATGGAGTATGGCACTAGTATTACCCCATGCATGGAGCCTCCATTGAGTATGGCACTAGTATTATCTCATGCATGGTGCCTCCATGGAATATGGCACTAGTATTATCCCATGCATGGAGCCTCCATGGAGTGTGGCACTAGTATTATCCCATGCATGGATCCTCCATAGAGTATGGCACTAGTATTATCCCATGCATGTAGCCTCCATTGAGTATGCCATGCATGGATCCCCCATGGAGTATGGCACTAGTATTACCCCATGCATGGAACCTCCATGGAGTGTAGCACTAGTATTATCCCATGCACAGAGCTTCCATGGAGTATGGCACCAGTATTATCCCATGCATGGAGCCTCCATGGAGTATGGCACTAGTATAATCCCATGCATGGATCCTCGTTTGAGTATGGCACTTGTATTATCCATAGAATGGAGCCTCCATGGAGTATGGCACTAGTATTACCCCATGCATGGAGCCTCCATGGAGTATGGCACTAGTATTACCCCATGCATGGAGCCTCCATGCCATATGGCACAAGTGTTACCCCATGCATGGAGCCTTCATGGAGTATCGCACTAGTATAACCCATTGCATGGATCCTCCTTGGAGTATGGCACGAGTATTACCCCATGCATGGAGC
The DNA here is from genome assembly GCA_963921515.1 of Calotriton arnoldi. NCBI lineage: Eukaryota > Metazoa > Chordata > Amphibia > Caudata > Salamandridae > Calotriton > Calotriton arnoldi. The sequence continues at coordinate 2,291,386 of CAWUFW010002199.1, forward strand.
CTCCATGGAGTATGGCACTAGTATTACCCCATGGATGGAGCCTTCATGGAGTATGGCACTAGTATTACCCCATGCACGGAGCCTCCATGGAGTATGGCACTAGTATAACCCCATGCATGGATCCTCCTTGAAGTATGGCACTAGTATTATCCCTAGCATGGAGCCTCCATGGAGTATGGCACTAGTATTACCCCATGCATGGAGCCTCCATGGAGTATGGCACTAGTATTATCCCATGCATGGAGCCTCCATGGAGCATGGCACAAATATTACCCCATGCATGGAGCCTCCATGGATTATGGCACTATTATTACCCCATGCATAGATCCACTTTGGAGTATGGCACTAGTAGTATCCCATGCATGGATACTCCTTAGAGTGTGGCACTAGTAATATCCCATGCATGGAGCCTCCCTGGAGTATGGTACTAATATTACCCCATGCATGGAGCCTCCATGGAGTATGGCACTAATATTACCCCATGCATGGAGCCTCCAAGGAGTGTGGCACTAGCATTAACCCATGCATGAATCCTCCATGAAGTATGGCACTAGTATAACCCCATGCATGGATCCTCCTTGGAGTATGGCACTAGTGTTATCCTATGTATGGAGCCTCCATTGAGTATGGCACTAGTATTATTCCATTCACAGAGCCCACATGGAGTATGGCACTAGTATTACCCCATGCATGAAGCCTCCATGGAGTGTGGCACTAGTGTTACCCCATGCATGGAGCCTCCATGGAGTATGGCACTAATATTATCCCTAGCATGGAGCTTCCATGCAGTATGGCACTAGTATTACCCCATGCATGGCGCCTCCATGGAGTATGGCACTAGTATTACCCCATGCATGGAGCCTCCATGGAGTATGGCACTAGTATTACCCCATGCATGGAGCCTCCATGGAGTATGGCACTAGTATTACCCTATGCATAGATCCTCGTGGAGTATGGCACTAGTAGTATCCCATGCATGGATCCTCCTTGGAGTGTGGCAATAGTATTATCCCATGCATGGAGCCTCCATGGAGTATGGCACTAGTATTACCCCATGCATGGAGCCTCCATGGAGTATGGCATGAGTATTACCCCATGCATGGAGGCTCCATGAAGTGTGGCACTAGTATTATCCCATGCATGGATCCTCCATGGAGTGTGGCACTTGTATTATCCCATGCATGTATCCCCCATGGAGTATGGCACTAGTATTACACCATGCATGAAGCCTCCATGGAGTGTGGCACTAGTATTATCACATGCACAGAGCCTCCATGGAGTATGGCACTAGTCTAACCCCATGCATGGATCCTCGGAGTATGGCACAAGTTATATCCATAGCATGGAGCCTCCATGGAGTATGGCACTAGTATTAACCCATGCATGGAGCCTCCATGGAGTATGGCACTAGTAGTACCCCATGCGTGGAGCCTCCATGTAGTACGGCACTAGTATAACCCCATGCATGGATCCTCCTTGGAGAATGGCACTAGTATTACGCCATGCATGGAGCCTCCATGGAGTATGGCACTAGTATTACCGCATGCATGGAGCCTCCATGGAGTATGGCACTAGTATTACCCCATGCATGGAGCCTCCATGGAGAATGGCACTAGTATAACCCCATGCATTGATCAACCTTGGAGTATGGCACTAGTAGTATCCCTAGCATGGAGCCTCCATGGAGTATGGCACTTGTATTACCCCATGCATGGAGCCTCCATGGAGTATGGCACTAGTATTACCCCATGCATGGAGGCTCCATGGAGCATGGCACTAGTATTACCCCACATGGAGCTTCAATGGATTATGGCACTAGTATTACCCCATGCATAGATCCTCATCGGAGTATGGCACTAGTAGTATCCCATGCATGGATCCTCCTTGGAGTGTGGCACTAGTATTATCCCATGCATGGAGCCTCCATGGAGTATGGTACTAGTATTACCCCATGCATGGAGCCTCCATGGAGTATGGCACTAATATTACCCCATGCATGGAGCCTCCAAGGAGCGTGGCATTAGTATTATCCCATGCATGGATCCTCCATGGAGTATGGCACTAGTATAACCCATGCATGGATCCTCCTTGGAGTATGGCACTAGTATTACCCCATGCATAGATCTTCATTGGAGTATGGCACTAATAGTATCCCATGCATGGAACCTCCTTGGAGTATGGCACTAGTATTATCCCTAGCATGGAGCCTCCATGGAGTGTGGCACTAGTATTATCCCATGCATGGATCCTCCTTGGAGTATGGCACTAGTATTACCCCATGCATGGATCCTCCATGGAGTGTGGCACTGGTATTACCCCATGCATGGAGCCTCCATGGAGTGTGGCACTAGTATTATCCCATGCATGGATCCTCCATGGAGTATGACACTAGTATTATCCCATGCATGGAGCCTCCATGGAGTATGGCACTAGTATTACCCCATCCATGGAGCCTCCATGGAGTGTGGCACTAGTATTATCCCAGCCATGGAGTGTGGCACTTGTATTATCCCATGCATGAATCCTCCATGGAGTATGGCACTAGTATTATCCTATGCATGGAGCCTCCATGGAATTTGGCACTAGTATTACCCCATGCATGGAGCCTCCATGGAGTGTGGCACTAGTATTATCCCATGCATGGATCCTCCATGGAGTGTGGCACTATTATTATCCCATGCATGGAGCCTCCATTGAGTATGCCATGCATGGATCCCCCATGGAGTATGGCACTAGTATTATCCCATGCATGGAGCCTCCATGGAGTGTGGCACTAGTATTATCCCATGCATGGATCCTCCATGGAGTATGGCAGTAGTATTATGCCATGGATGGATCCCCCATGGAGTATGGCACTAGTATTATCCCATGCATGGAGCCTCCATGGAGTATGGCACTAGTATTACCCCATGCATGGAGCCTCCATTGAGTATGGCACTAGTATTATCTCATGCATGGTGCCTCCATGGAATATGGCACTAGTATTATCTCATGCATGGAGCCTCCATGGAGTGTGGCACTAGTATTATCCCATGCATGGATCCTCCATGGAGTATGGCACTAGTATTATCCCATGCATGTAGCCTCCATTGAGTATGCCATGCATGGATCCCCCATGTAGTGTAGCACTAGTATTATCCCATGCTCGGAGCCTCCATGGAGTATGGCACCAGTATTATCCCATGCATGGAGCCTCCATGAAGTGTGGCACTAGTATTATCCCATGCATGGATCCCCAATGGAGTATGGCGCTAGTATTACCCCATGCATGGAGCCTCCATGGAGTGTGGCACTAGTATTATCCCATGAATATAGCCTCCATGGAGTATGGCACTAGTATTACCCCATGAATGGAGCCTCCATGGAGTATGGCACTAGTATTACCCCATGCATGGAGCCTCCATGGAGTATGGCACTAGTATTACCCCATGCATGGAACCTCCATGGAGTGTAGCACTAGTATTATCCCATGCACGGAGCCTCCATGGAGTATGGCACCAGTATTATCCCATGCATGGAGCCTCCATGAAGTGTAGCACTAGTATTATCCCATGCATGGATCCCCCATGGAGTATGGCGCTAGTATTACCCCATGCATGGAGCCTCCATGGAGTGCGGCACTAGTATTATCCCATGCATGGATGCCCCATGGAGTATGGCACTAGTATTATCCCATGCACGGAGCCTCCATGGAGTATGGCACTAGTATTACCCCATGAATGGAGCCTCCATGGAGTATGGCACTAGTATCATCCCATGCATGGAGCCTCCATGGAGTATGGCACTATTATTACCCCATGCATGGAGCCTCCATTGAGTATGGCAGTAGTATAATCCCATGCATGGATCCCCCATGGAGTATGGCACTAGTATTACCCCATGAATGGAGCCTCCATGGAGTGTGGCACTAGTATTATCCCATGCATGGAGCCTCCATGGACGGTGGCACTAGTATTATCCCATGCATGGAGCCTCCATGGAGTGTGGCACTAGTATTACCCCATGCATGGAGCCTCCTTGGAGTGTGGCACTAGTATGATCCCATACATGGAGCCTCCATGGAGTGTGGCACTAGTATTAATCAATGCATGGATCCTCCATGGAGTGTGGCACTAGTATTATCCCATGCATGGAGCCTCCGTGGAGTGTGGCACTAGTATTATCCCATGCATGGAGCCTCCATGGAGTATGGCACTAGTATTACCCCATGAATGGAGCCTCCATGGAGTGTGGCACTAGTATTACCTCATGAATGGAGCTTCCATGGAGTGTGGCACTAGTATTATCCCATGCATGGAGCCTCCATGGACGGTGGCACTAGTATTATCCCATGCATGGAGCATCCATGGAGTGTGGCACTAGTATTACCCCATGCCTGGAGCCTCAATGGAGTATGGCACTAGTATTACCCCATGCATAGATCCTCGTTGGAGTATGACACTAGTAGTATCCCATTCATGGATCCTCCATGCAGTATGACACTAGTATTACCCCATGCATGGAGCCTCCATGGAGTATGGCACTAGTATTACCCCATGCATGGTGCCTCCATGGAATATGGCACTAGTATTACCCCATGCATGGAGCCTCCACGGAATATGGCACTAGAATTACACCATGTATAGCTACTCATTGGAGTATGGCACTAGTAGTATCCCATGCATAGATCCTCCTTGAAGTGTGGCACTAGTATTATCCCATGCATGGAGCCTCCATGGAGTATGGCACTAGTATTACCCCATGAATGGAGCCTCCATGGAATATGGCACTAGTATTACCCCTTGCATGGAGCCTCCATGGAGTGGTGCACTAGTATTATCCCATGCATGTATCCTCCATGGAGTTTGGCACTAGTATTACGCCAGGCATGAAGCCTCCATGAAGTGTGGCACTAGTATTATCACATGCACGGAGCCTCCATGGAGTATGGCACTAGTATAATCCCATGCATGGATCCTCGTTTGAGTATGGCACTTGTATTATCCATAGAATGGAGCCTCCATGGAGTATGGCACTAGTATTACCCCATGCATGGAGCCTCCATTGAGTATGGCACTAGTATTACCCCATGCATGGAGCCTCCATGCAATATGACACAAGTGTTACCCCGTGCATGGAGCCTTCATGGAGTATGGCACTAGTATAACCCATTGCATGGATCCTCCTTGGAGTATGGCACGAGTATTACCCCATGCATAGAGCCTCCATGGAGTATGGCACTAGTATTACCCCATGCATGGAGCTTTCATGAAGTATGGCACTAGTATTACCCCATGCACAGAGCCTCCATGGAGTATGGCACAAGTATAACCCCGTGCATGGATCCTCCTTGAAATATGGCACTAGTATTATCCCTAGCATGGAGCCTCCATGGAGTATGGCACTAGTATTACCCCATGCATTGAGCCTCCATGGAGTATGGCACTAGTATTACCCCATGCATGGAGCCTCCGTGGAGCATGGCACTAGTATTACCCCATGCATTGAGCCTCCATGGATTATGACACTTTTATTATCCCATGCATAGATCCACTTTGGAGTATGGCACTAGTAGTATCCCATGCATGGATCCTTCTTGGAGTGTGGCACTAGTATTATCCCATGCATGGAGCCTCCCTGGAGTATGGTACTAATATTACCCCATGCATGGAGCCTCCATGGAGTATGGCACTAATATTACACCATGCATGGAGCCTCCAAGGAGTGTGGCACTAGTATTAACCCATGCATGAGTCCTCCATGAAGTATGGCACTAGTATAACCCCATGCATGGATCCTCCTTGGAGTATGGCACTAGTATTACCCCATGCATGGATCCACATTGGAGTATGGCACTAGTATTACCCCATGCATGGATCCTCCATGGAGTATGGCACAAGTATTACCCCATGCATGGAGCCTCCATGGAGTGTGGCACTAGTATTATCCCATGCATGGATCCTCCATGGAGTGTGGCACTAGTATTATCCCATGCATGGAGCCTCCATGGAGTATGGCAGTAGTATTACTCCACGCATGGAGCCTCCATGGAGTATGGCACTAGTATTATCCCATGCATGGATCCCCCATGGAGTATGGCACTAGTATTACCCCATGCATGGATCCTCCATGGAGTGTGGCACTAGTATTATCCCATGCATGGAGCCTCTATGGAGTGTGGCACTAGTATTATCCCATGCATGGATCCTCCATGGTGTATGGCACTAGTGTTATCCTATGCATGGAGCCTCCATTGAGTATGGCACTAGTATTATTCCATGTACGGATCCACCATGGAGTATGGCACTAGTATTATCCCTAGCATGGAGCCTCCATGGAGTGTGGCACAAGTATTATCCCATGCATGGATCCTCCTTGGAGTATGGCACTAGTATTACCCCATGCATGGATCCTCCATGGAGTGTGGCACTGGTATTATCCCATTCATGGATCCTCCATGGTGTATGGCACTAGTATTATCCCATGCATGGATCCTCCATGGAGTATGGCACTAGTATTATCCCATGCATGGAGCCTCCATGGAGTATGGCACTAGTATTATCCCATGCATGGAGCCTCCATGGAGTATGGCACTAGTATTACCCCATGCATGGATCCACATTGGAGTATGGCACTAGTATTACCCCATGCATGGATCCTCCATGGAGTATGGCACAAGTATTACCCCATGCATGGAGCCTCCATGGAGTGTGGCACTAGTATTATCCCATGCATGGATCCTCCATGGAGTGTGGCACTAGTATTATCACATGCATGGAGCCTCCATGGTGTATGGCACTAGTGTTATCCCATGCATGGAGCCTCCATGGAGTATGGCACTAGTATTACCCCATGCATGGAGCCTCTATGGAGTGTGGCACTAGTTTTATCCCATGCATGGATCCTCCATGGTGTATGACACTAGTGTTATCCTATGCATGGAGCCTCCATTGAGTATGGCACTAGTATTATTCCATGTACGGATCCCCCATGGAGTATGGCACTAGTATTATCCCTAGCATGGAGCCTCCATGGAGTGTGGCACAAGTATTATCCCATGCATGGATCCTCCTTGGAGTATGGCACTAGTATTACCCCATGCATGGATCCTCCATGGAGTGTGGCACTGGTATTACCCCATGCATGGAGCCTCCATGGAGTGTGGCACTAGTATTATCCCATGCATGGATCCTCCATGGAGTATGGCACTAGTATTATCCCATGCATGGAGCCTCCATGGAGTATGGCACTAGTATTACCCCATGCATGCAGCCTCCATGGAGTGTGGCACTAGTATTATCCCAGCCATGGAGCCTCCATGGAGTGTGGCACTTGTATTATCCCATGCATGAATCCTCCATGGAGTATGGCACTAGTATTATCCTATGCATGGAGCCTCCATGGAATTTGGCACTAGTATTACCCCATGCATGGAGCCTCCATGGAGTGTGGCACTAGTATTATCCCATGCATGGATCCTCCATTGAGTATGGCACTAGTATTATCCCATGCATGTAGCCTCCATTGATTATGCCATGCATGGATCCCCCATGGAGTATGGCACTAGTATTACCCCATGCATGGAACCTCCATGTAGTGTAGCACTAGTATTATCCCATGCTCGGAGCCTCCATGGAGTATGGCACTAGTATTATCCCATGCATGGATCCCCCATGGAGTATGGCGCTAGTATTACCCCATGCATGGAGCCTCCATGGAGTGCGGCACTAGTATTATCCCATGCATGGATGCCCCATGGAGTATGGCACTAGTATTATCCCATGCACGGAGCCTCCATGGAGTATGGCACTAGTATTACCCCATGCATGGAGCCTCCATGGAGTATGGCAATAGTATTATCCCATGCATGGAGCCTCCATGGAGTATGGCACTAGTATTACCCGATGCATGGAGCCTCCATGGAGTATGGCACTAGTATTACCCTATGCATAGATCCTCGTGGAGTATGGCACTAGTAGTATCCCATGCATGGATCCTCCTTGGAGTGTGGCAATAGTATTATCCCATGCATGGAGCCTCCATGGAGTATGGCACTAGTATTACCCCATGCATGGAGCCTCCATGGAGTATGGCACTAGTATTACCCCGTGCATGGAGGCTCCATGAAGTGTGGCACTAGTATTACCCCGTGCATGGAGGCTCCATGAAGTGTGGCACTAGTATTATCCCATGCATGGATCCTCCATGGAGTGTGGCACTTGTATTATCCCATGCATGTATCCCCCATGGAGTATGGCACTAGTATTACACCATGCATGAAGCCTCCATGGAGTGTGGCACTAGTATTATCACATGCATGGAGCCTCCATGGAGTGTGGCACTAGTATTATCCCATGCATGGATCCTCCATGGAGTCTGGCACTAGTATTATCCCATGCATGGAGCCTCCATTGAGTATGCCATGCATGGATCCCCCATGGAGTATGGCACTAGTATTATCCCATGCATGGAGCCTCCATGGAGTGTGGCACTAGTATTATCCCATGCATGGAGCCTCCATGGAGTATGGCAGTAGTATTATGCCATGGATGGATCCCCCATGGAGTATGGCACCAGTATTATCCCATGCATTGAGCCTCCATGGAGTATGGCACTAGTATTACCCCATGCATGGAGCCTCCATGCCATATGGCACAAGTGTTACCCCATGCATGGAGCCTTCATGGAGTATGGCACTAGTATAACCCATTGCATGGATCCTCCTTGGAGTATGGCACGAGTATTACCCCATGCATGGAGCCTCCATGGAGTATGGCACTAGTATTACCCCATGGATGGAGCCTTCATGGAGTATGGCACTAGTATTACCCCATGCACGGAGCCTCCATGGAGTATGGCACTAGTATAACCCCATGCATGGATCCTCCTTGAAGTATGGCACTAGTATTATCCCTCGCATGGAGCCTCCATGGAGTATGGCACTAGTATTACCCCATGCATGGAGCCTCCATGGAGTATGGCACTAGTATTATCCCATGCATGGAGCCTCCATGGAGCATGGCACTAATATTACCCCATGCATGGAGCCTCCATGGATTATGGCACAATTATTACCCCATGCATAGATCCACTTTGGAGTATGCCACTAGTAGTATCCCATGCATGGATACTCCTTGGAGTGTGGCACTAGTATTATCCCATGCATGGAGCCTCCCTGGAGTATGGTACTAATATTACCCCATGCATGGAGCCTCCATGGCGTATGGCACTAATATTACCCCATGCATGGAGCCTCCAAGGAGTGTGGCACTAGCATTAACCCATGCATTAATCCTCCATGAAGTATGGCACTAGTATAACCGCATGCATGGATCCTCCTTGGAGTATGGCACTAGTGTTATCCTATGCATGGAGCCTCCATTGAGTATGGCACTAGTATTATTCCATGCACGGAGCCCACATGGAGTATGGCACTAGGATTACCCCATGCATGGAGCCTCCATGGAGTATGGCACTAATATTATCCCATGCACGGAGCCTCCAAGGAGTATGGCACTAGTAAAACCCCATGCATGGATCCTCCTTGGAGTATGGCACTAGTATTATCCCTAGCATGGAGCGTCCATGCAGTATGGCACTAGTATTACCCCATGCATGGCGCCTCCATGGAGTATGGCACTAGTATTACCCCATGCATGGAGCCTCCATGGAGTATGGCAATAGTATTATCCCATGCATGGAGCCTCCATGGAGTATGGCACTAGTATTACCCCATGCATGGATCCTCCATGGAGTATGGCACTAGTATTACCCTATGCATAGATCCTCGGTGAGTATGGCACTAGTAGTATCCCATGCATGGATCCTCCTTGGAGTGTGGCAATAGTATTATCCCATGCATGGAGCCTCCATGGAGTATGGCACTAGTATTACCCCATGCATGGAGCCTCCATGAAGTGTGGCACTAGTATTATCCCATGCATGGATCCTCCATGGAGTGTGGCACTTGTATTATCCCATGCATGTATCCCCCATGGAGTATGGCACTAGTATTACACCATGCATGAAGCCTCCATGGAGTGTGGCACTAGTATTATCACATGCATGGAGCCTCCATGGAGTGTGGCACTAGTATTATCCCATGCATGGATCCTCCATGGAGTGTGGCACTAGTATTATCCCATGCATGGAGCCTCCATTGAGTATGCCATGCATGGATCCCCCATGGAGTATGGGACTAGTATTATCCCATGCATGGAGCCTCCATGGAGTGTGGCACTAGTATTATCCCATGCATGGAGCCTCCATGGAGTATGGCAGTAGTATTATGCCATGGATGGATCCCCCATGGAGTATGGCACTAGTATTATCCATAGCATGGAGCCTCCATGCAGTATGGCACTAGTATTACCCCATGCATGGAGCCTCCTTGGAGAATGGCACTAGTATTACCCCATGCATGGAGCCTCCATGGAGTATGGCACTAGTATTACCCCGTGCATGGAGCCTCCATGGAGTGTGGCACTAGAATTATCCCAGCCATGGAGCCTCCATGGAGTGTGGCACTTGTATTATCCCATGCATGAATCCTCCATGGAGTATGGCACTAGTATTATCCTATACATGGTGCCTCCATGGAATTTGGCACTAGTATTACCCCATGCATGGAGCCTCCATGGAGTGTGGCACTAGTATTATCCCATGCATGGATCCTCCATGGAGTGTGGCACTAGTATTATCCCATGCATGGAGCCTCCATTTAGTATGCCATGCATGGATCCCCCATGGAGTATGGCACTAGTATTATCCCATGCATGGAGCCTCCATGGAGTGTGGCACTAGTATTATCCCATCCATGGAGCCTCCATGGAGTATGGCAGTAGTATTATGCCATGGATGTATCCCCCATGGAGTATGGCACTAGTATTATCCCATGCATGGAGCCTCCATGGAGTATGGCACTAGTATTACCCCATGCGTGGAGCCTCCATTGAGTATGGCACTAGTATTATCTCATGCATGGTGCCTCCATGGAATATGGCACTAGTATTATCCCATGCGTGGAGCCTCCATGGAGTGTGTCACTAGTATTATCCCATGCATGGATCCTCCATGGAGTATGGCACTAGTATTATCCCATGCATGTAGCCTCCATTGAGTATGCCATGCATGGATCCCCCATGGAGTTTGGCACTAGTATTACCCCATGCATGGAACCTCCATGGAGTGTAGCACTAGTATTATCCCATGCACAGAGCCTCCATGGAGTATGGCACCAGTATTATCCCATGCATGGAGCCTCCATGGAGTATGGCACTAGTATAATCCCATGCATGGATCCTCGTTTGAGTATGGCACTTGTATTATCCATAGAATGGAGCCTCCATGGAGTATGGCACTAGTATTACCCCATGCATGGAGCCTCCATGGAGTATGGCACTAGTATTACCCCATGCATGGAGCCTCCATGCCATATGGCACAAGTGTTACCCCATGCATGGAGCCTTCATGGAGTATGGCACTAATATAACCCATTGCATGGATCCTCCTTGGAGTATGGCACGAGTATTACCCCATGCATGGAGCCTCCATGGAGTATGGCACTAGTATTACCCCATGGATGGAGCCTTCATGGAGTATGGCACTAGTATTACCCCATGCACGGAGCCTCCATGGAGTATGGCACTAGTATAACCCCATGCATGGATCCTCCTTGAAGTATGGCACTAGTATTATCCCTAGCATGGAGCCTCCATGGAGTATGGCACTAGTATTACCCCATGCATGGAGCCTCCATGGAGTATGGCACTAACCCTGGGCATAATACTTTGCTACGCTCACGAAGCATGCAAAGTTTGTGCTACTACGCACTACGCAAATTGCACGTAGCAGAGTGAATAACTGTACTAATAAACGTAGCGTAGCAGGAGTATAATAAACTCCTTCAAATGCTTTGATAAAGCAATTTTTTATGCTAAAAAGCATATAACCAATTCACAAAAATGAATGTTGACAATAAAATATCAAGCAATGAGAGAGGTGATGATTTTGGAGTCCCCCTAACCTAGGGGAGGACCAAGCAGATGCCTTGAACACAAAAAGCATATCATGTGAACGATTCAATGGTGGTCCCTTCCTCCTAGGACCACTCCAAGCACAGTTATGGGCAAAATATAATCCCACCAGAGCCTGCAAAGCATATGGACGAGATTAGCAGTGGGCAGTGAATATTATAGTGTCCAATATCAAAATAATTCTACAAGAGCTGCAGTTCAACTAGTCGTCACTGGGTGTCGTCCCTCAAGAGTGAAATGCAAAAGTATTGAAAACCTTTCATGAAGCTTTTGCATTTGACTCGTGAGGGACGACACCCAGTGACGACTAGTTGAACTGCAGCTCTTTGTAGAATTATTTTGATATTGGACACTATAATATTCACTGCCCACTGCTAATCTCGTCCCATAATGCTTTGCAGGGCCTTTGGTTGGGATTGTATTTTTGCCCATAACTGTGCTTGGGGTGGTCCTAAGAGGATGGGACCACCACCTAATCATTCAATAAGATGTGCTTTTTGTTTTCAAGACATCTGCTTGGTTCTCTCCCTAAGTTAGCGAGGATACCAAAATCATCACCTCTCTCACTGCTTTTTGTTTTCACTTTAGTGAAATGACTATATGCAATTTTAGCATATAAAGACAGAGATATTTATTTTATCTTAACTTGCACTGTACAAGTTTGCTTTTGGTAATTATTGTACAGTGCAGTGAGTCAAGCACACAGCTAGCACTACGCCCAGGCTTAATAATAATAACAAACTCCTTCAAATGCTTTGATAAAGCAATTTTTTATGCTAAAAAGCATATAACCAATTCACAAAAATGAATTTTGACATATCAAGCAATGAGAGAGGTGATGATTTTGGAGTCCCCCCAACCTAGGGGAGGATCAAGCAGATGCCTTGAACACAAAAAGCATATCATGTGAACGATTCAATGGTGGTCCCTTCCTCCTAGGACCACCCCAAGCACAGTTATGGGCAAAAATACAATCCCAACCATAGTGTCCTGCAAAGCATTATGGGACTGAGATTAGCAGTGGGCAGTGAATATTATAGTGTCCAATATCAAAATAATTCTACAAAGAGTTGCAGTTCAACTAGTCGTCACTGGGTGTCGTCCCTCACGGAGTCAAATGCAAAAGCTTCATGAAAGGTTTTCAATACTTTTGCATTTCACTCTTGAGGGACGACACCCAGTGACGACTAGTTGAACTGCAGCTCTTGTAGAATTATTTTGATATTGGACACTATAATATTCACTGCCCACTGCTAATCTCGTCCCATAATGCTTTGCAGGGCCTTTGGTTGGGATTGTATTTTTGCCCATAACTGTGCTTGGGGTGGTCCTAGGAGGAATCGTTCAATAAGATGTGCTTTTTGTTTTCAAGACATCTGCTTGGTTGTTGGTTCTCTCCCTAAGTTAGTGAGGATACCAAAATCATCACCTCTCTCACTGCTTGTTAACTTTTTGTTTTCACTTTAGTGAAATGACTATATGCATTTTTAGCATATAAAGACAGAGATATTTATTTTATCTTAACTTGCACTGTACAAGTTTGCTTTTGGTAATTATTGTACAGTGCAGTTAAGCACACAGCTACGCACTACGCAATTTGCATAGCTACGTGTAGTTGAAGCTGTACTTCACGTAGCTACGTGAAGTGCTACTACGCAAACTACGCCCGGGCTTATATGGCACTAGTATTATCCCATGCATGGAGCCTCCATGGAGCATGGCACTAATATTACCCCATGCATGGAGCCTCCATGGATTATGGCACTATTATTACCCCATGCATAGATCCACTTTGGAGTATGGCACTAGTAGTATCCCATGCATGGATACTCCTTGGAGTGTGGCACTAGTATTATCCCATGCATGGAGCCTCCCTGGAGTATGGTACTAATATTACCCCATGCATGGAGCCTCCATGGAGTATGGCACTAATATTACCCCATGCATGGAGCCTCCAAGGAGTGTGGCACTAGCATTAACCCATGCATGAATCCTCCATGAAGTATGGCACTAGTATAACCGCATGCATGGATCCTCCTTGGAGTATGGCACTAGTGTTATCCTATGCATGGAGCCTCCATTGAGTATGGCACTAGTATTATTCCATGCACGGAGCCCACATGGAGTATGGCACTAGTATTACCCCATGCATGGAGCCTCCATGGAATGTGGCACTAGTATTACCCCATGCATGGAGCCTCCATGGAGTATGGCACTAGTATTACCCCATTCATGGTTCCTCCTTGGAGTATGGCACTAATATTATCCCATGCATGGAGCCTCCAAGGAGTATGGCACTAGTAAAACCCCATGCATGGATCCTCCTTGGAGTATGGCACTAGTATTATCCCTAGCATGGAGCGTCCATGCAGTATGGCACTAGTATTACCCCATGCATGGCGCCTCCATGGAGTATGGCACTAGTATTACCCCATGCATGGAGCCTCCATGGAGTATGGCAATAGTATTATCCCATGCATGGAGCCTCCATGGAGTATGGCACTAGTATTACCCGATGCATGGAGCCTCCATGGAGTATGGCACTAGTATTACCCTATGCATAGATCCTCGTGGAGTATGGCACTAGTAGTATCCCATGCATGGATCCTCCTTGGAGTGTGGCAATAGTATTATCCCATGCATGGAGCCTCCATGGAGTATGGCACTAGTATTATCCCATGCATGGAGCCTCCATGGAGTATGGCACTAGTATTACCCCGTGCATGGAGGCTCCATGAAGTGTGGCACTAGTATTACCCCGTGCATGGAGGCTCCATGAAGTGTGGCACTAGTATTATCCCATGCATGGATCCTCCATGGAGTGTGGCACTTGTATTATCCCATGCATGTATCCCCCATGGAGTATGGCACTAGTATTACACCATGCATGAAGCCTCCATGGAGTGTGGCACTAGTATTATCACATGCATGGAGCCTCCATGGAGTGTGGCACTAGTATTATCCCATGCATGGATCCTCCATGGAGTCTGGCACTAGTATTATCCCATGCATGGAGCCTCCATTGAGTATGCCATGCATGGATCCCCCATGGAGTATGGCACTAGTATTATCCCATGCATGGAGCCTCCATGGAGTGTGGCACTAGTATTATCCCATGCATGGAGCCTCCATGGAGTTTGGCAGTAGTATTATGCCATGGATGGATCCCCCATGGAGTATGGCACCAGTATTATCCCATGCATTGAGCCTCCATGGAGTATGGCACTAGTATTACCCCATGCATGGAGCCTCCATTGAGTATGGCACTAGTATTATCCCATGCATGGATCCTCCTTGGAGTGTGGCAATAGTATTATCCCATGCATGGAGCCTCCATGGAGTATGGCACTAGTATTACCCCATGCATGGAGCCTCCATGGAGTATGGCACTAGTATTACCCCGTGCATGGATGCTCCATGAAGTGTGGCACTAGTATTACCCCGTGCATGGAGGCTCCATGAAGTGTGGCACTAGTATTATCCCATGCATGGATCCTCCATGGAGTGTGGCACTTGTATTATCCCATGCATGTATCCCCCATGGAGTATGGCACTAGTATTACACCATGCATGAAGCCTCCATGGAGTGTGGCACTAGTATTATCACATGCATGGAGCCTCCATGGAGTGTGGCACTAGTATTATCCCATGCATGGATCCTCCATGGAGTGTGGCACTAGTATTATCCCATGCATGGAGCCTCCATTGAGTATGCCATGCATGGATCCCCCATGGAGTATGGCACTAGTATTATCCCATGCATGGAGCCTCCATGGAGTGTGGCACTAGTATTATCCCATGCATGGAGACTCCATGGAGTATGGCAGTAGTATTATCCATAGCATGGAGCCTCCATGGAGTATGGCACTAGTATTACCCCATGCATGGAGCCTCCATGGAGTATGGCACTAGTTATATCCATAGCATGGAGCCTCCATGGAGTATGGCACTAGTATTACCCCATGCATGGAGCCTCCATGGAGTATGGCACTAGTATTACCCCATGCATGGAGCCTCCATGGAATATGGCACTAGTATTACCCCATGCGTGGAGCCTCCATGTAGTACGGCACTAGTATAACCCCATGCATGGATCCTCCTTGGAGAATGGCACTAGTATTACCCCATGCATGGAGCCTCCATGGAGTATGGCACTAGTATTACCCCGTGCATGGAGCCTCCATGGAGTGTGGCACTAGAATTATCCCAGCCATGGAGCCTCCATGGAGTGTGGCACTTGTATTATCCCATGCATGAATCCTCCATGGAGTATGGCACTAGTATTATCCTATACATGGTGCCTCCATGGAATTTGGCACTAGTATTACCCCATGCATGGATCCTCCATGGAGTGTGGCACTAGTATTATCCCATGCATGGAGCCTCCATTTAGTATGCCATGCATGGATCCCCCATGGAGTATGGCACTAGTATTATCCCATGCATGGAGCCTCCATGGAGTGTGGCACTAGTATTATCCCATGCATGGAGCCTCCATGGAGTATGGCAGTAGTATTATGCCATGGATGGATCCCCCATGGAGTATGGCACTAGTATTATCCCATGCATGGAGCCTCCATGGAGTATGGCACTAGTATTACCCCATGCATGGAGCCTCCATTGAGTATGGCACTAGTATTATCTCATGCATGGTGCCTCCATGGAATATGGCACTAGTATTATCCCATGCATGGAGCCTCCATGGAGTGTGTCACTAGTATTATCCCATGCATGGATCCTCCATGGAGTATGGCACTAGTATTATCCCATGCATGTAGCCTCCATTGAGTATGCCATGCATGGATCCCCCATGGAGTTTGGCACTAGTATTACCCCATGCATGGAACCTCCATGGAGTGTAGCACTAGTATTATCCCATGCACAGAGCCTCCATGGAGTATGGCACCAGTATTATCCCATGCATGGAGCCTCCATGGAGTATGGCACTAGTATAATCCCATGCATGGATCCTCGTTTGAGTATGGCACTTGTATTATCCATAGAATGGAGCCTCCATGGAGTATGGCACTAGTATTACCCCATGCATGGAGCCTCCATGGAGTATGGCACTAGTATTACCCCATGCATGGAGCCTCCATGCCATATGGCACAAGTGTTACCCCATGCATGGAGCCTTCATGGAGTATGGCACTAGTATAACCCATTGCATGGATCCTCCTTGGAGTATGGCACGAGTATTACCCCATGCATGGAGCCTCCATGGAGTATGGCACTAGTATTACCCCATGGATGGAGCCTTCATGGAGTATGGCACTAGTATTATCCCATGCATGTAGCCTCCATTGAGTATGCCATGCATGGATCCCCCATGGAGTTTGGCACTAGTATTACCCCATGCATGGAACCTCCATGGAGTGTAGCACTAGTATTATCCCATGCACAGAGCCTCCATGGAGTATGGCACCAGTATTATCCCATGCATGGAGCCTCCATGGAGTATGGCACTAGTATAATCCCATGCATGGATCCTCGTTTGAGTATGGCACTTGTATTATCCATAGAATGGAGCCTCCATGGAGTATGGCACTAGTATTACCCCATGCATGGAGCCTCCATGGAGTATGGCACTAGTATTACCCCATGCATGGAGCCTCCATGCCATATGGCACAAGTGTTACCCCATGCATGGAGCCTTCATGGAGTATGGCACTAGTATAACCCATTGCATGGATCCTCCTTGGAGTATGGCACGAGTATTACCCCATGCATGGAGCCTCCATGGAGTATGGCACTAGTATTACCCCATGGATGGAGCCTTCATGGAGTATGGCACTAGTATTACCCCATGCACGGAGCCTCCATGGAGTATGGCACTAGTATAACCCCATGCATGGATCCTCCTTGAAGTATGGCACTAGTATTATCCCTAGCATGGAGCCTCCATGGAGTATGGCACTAGTATTACCCCATGCATGGAGCCTCCATGGAGTATGGCACTAGTATTACCCCATGCATGGAGCCTCCATGGAGTATGGCACTAGTATTATCCCATGCATGGAGCCTCCATGGAGCATGGCACTAATATTACCCCATGCATGGAGCCTCCATGGATTATGGCACTATTATTACCCCATGCATAGATCCACTTTGGAGTATGGCACTAGTAGTATCCCATGCATGGATACTCCTTGGAGTGTGGCACTAGTATTATCCCATGCATGGAGCCTCCCTGGAGTATGGTACTAATATTACCCCATGCATGGAGCCTCCATGGAGTATGGCACTAATATTACCCCATGCATGGAGCCTCCAAGGAGTGTTGCACTAGCATTAACCCATGCATGAATCCTCCATGAAGTATGGCACTAGTATAACCGCATGCATGGATCCTCCTTGGAGTATGGCACTAGTGTTATCCTATGCATGGAGCCTCCATTGAGTATGGCACTAGTATTATTCCATGCACGGAGCCCACATGGAGTATGGCACTAGTATTACCCCATGCATGGAGCCTCCATGGAGTGTGGCACCTTTATTACCCCATGCATGGAGCCTCCATGGAGTATGGCACTAGTATTACCCCATTCATGGTTCCTCCTTGGAGTATGGCACTAATATTATCCCATGCACGGAGCTTCCAAGGAGTATGGCACTAGTAAAACCCCATGCATGGATCCTCCTTGGAGTATGGCACTAGTATTATCCCTAGCATGGAGCGTCCATGCAGTATGGCACTAGTATTACCCCATGCATGGCGCCTCCATGGAGTATGGCACTAGTATTACCCCATGCATGGAGCATCCATGGAGTATGGCAATAGTATTATCCCATGCATGGAGCCTCCATGGAGTATGGCACTAGTATTACCCCATGCATGGAGCCTCCATGGAGTATGGCACTAGTATTACCCCGTGCATGGAGGCTCCATGAAGTGTGGCACTAGTATTACCCCATGCATGGAGGCTCCATGAAGTGTGGCACTAGTATTATCCCATGCATGGATCCTCCATGGAGTGTGGCACTTGTATTATCCCATGCATGTATCCCCCATGGAGTATGGCACTAGTATTACACCATGCATGAAGCCTCCATGGAGTGTGGCACTAGTATTATCACATGCATGGAGCCTCCATGGAGTGTGGCACTGGTATTATCCCATGCATGGATCCTCCATGGAGTGTGGCACTAGTATTATCCCATGCATGGAGCCTCCATTGAGTATGCCATGCATGGATCCCCCATGGAGTATGGCACTAGTATTATCCCATGCATGGAGCCTCCATGGAGTGTGGCACTAGTATTATCCCATGCATGGAGCCTCCATGGAGTATGGCAGTAGTATTATGCCATGGATGGATCCCCCATGGAGTATGGCACCAGTATTATCCCATGCATTGAGCCTCCATGGAGTATGGCACTAGTATTACCCCATGCATGGAGCCTCCATTGAGTATGGCACTAGTATTATCTCATGCATGGTGCCTCCATGGAATATGGCACTAGTATTATCCCATGCATGGAGCCTCCATGGAGTGTGGCACTAGTATTATCCCATGCATGGATCCTCCATGGAGTATGGCACTAGTATTATCCCATGCATGTAGCCTCCATTGAGTATGCCATGCATGGATCCCCCATGGAGTTTGGCACTAGTATTATCCCATGCATGGAACCTCCATGGAGTGTAGCACTAGTATTATCCCATGCACAGAGCCTCCATGGAGTATGGCACCAGTATTATCCCATGCATGGAGCCTCCATGGAGTATGGCACTAGTATAATCCCATGCATGGATCCTCGTTTGAGTATGGCACTTGTATTATCCATAGAATGGAGCCTCCATGGAGTATGGCACTAGTATTACCCCATGCATGGAGCCTCCATGGAGTATGGCACTAGTATTACCCCATGCATGGAGCCTCCATGCCATATGGCACAAGTGTTACCCCATGCATGGAGCCTTCATGGAGTATGGCACTAGTATTATCCCATGCATGGAGCCTCCATGGAGTGTGGCACTAGTATTATCCCATGCATGGATCCTCCATGGAGTATGGCACTAGTGTTATCCTATGCATGGAGCCTCCATTGAGTATGGCACTAGTATTATTCCATGTACGGAGCCCACATGGAGTATGGCACTAGTATTACCCCATGCATGGAGCCTCCATGGAGTGTGGCACTAGTATTACCCCATGCATGGAGCCTCCATGGAGTATGGCACTAGTATTACCCCATTCATGGTTCCTCCTTGGAGTATGGCACTAATATTATCCCATGCACGGAGCCTCCAAGGAGTATGGCACTAGTAAAACCCCATGCATGGATCCTCCTTGGAGTATGGCACTAGTATTATCCCTAGCATGGAGCGTCCATGCAGTATGGCACTAGTATTACCCCATGCATGGCGCCTCCATGGAGTATGGCACTAGTATTACCCCATGCATGGAGCCTCCATGGAGTATGGCAATAGTATTATCCCATGCATGGAGCCTCCATGGAGTATGGCACTAGTATTACCCCATGCATGGAGCCTCCATGGAGTATGGCACTAGTATTACCCTATGCATAGATCCTCGTGGAGTATGGCACTAGTAGTATCCCATGCATGGATCCTCCTTGGAGTGTGGCAATAGTATTATCCCATGCATGGAGCCTCCATGGAGTATGGCACTAGTATTACCCCATGCATGGAGCCTCCATGGAGTATGGCACTAGTATTACCCCGTGCATGGAGGCTCCATGAAGTGTGGCACTAGTATTACCCCGTGCATGGAGGCTCCATGAAGTGTGGCACTAGTATTATCCCATGCATGGATCCTCCATGGAGTGTGGCACTTGTATTATCCCATGCATGTATCCCCCATGGAGTATGGCACTAGTATTACACCATGCATGAAGCCTCCATGGAGTGTGGCACTAGTATTATCACATGCATGGAGCCTCCATGGAGTGTGGCACTAGTATTATCCCATGCATGGATCCTCCATGGAGTGTGGCACTAGTATTATCCCATGCATGGAGCCTCCATTGAGTATGCCATGCATGGATCCCCCATGGAGTATGGCACTAGTATTATCCCATGCATGGAGCCTCCATGGAGTGTGGCACTAGTATTATCCCATGCATGGAGCCTCCATGGAGTATGGCAGTAGTATTATGCCATGGATGGATCCCCCATGGAGTATGGCACCAGTATTATCCCATGCATTGAGCCTCCATGGAGTATGGCTCTAGTATTACCCCATGCATGGAGCCTCCATTGAGTATGGCACTAGTATTATCTCATGCATGGTGCCTCCATGGAATATGGCACTAGTATTATCCCATGCATGGAGCCTCCATGGAGTGTGGCACTAGTATTATCCCATGCATGGATCCTCCATGGAGTATGGCACTAGTATTATCCCATGCATGTAGCCTCCATTGAGTATGCCATGCATGGATCCCGCATGGAGTATGGCACTAGTATTACCCCATGCATGGAACCTCCATGGAGTGTAGCACTAGTATTATCCCATGCACAGAGCCTCCATGGAGTATGGCACCAGTATTATCCCATGCATGGAGCCTCCATGGAGTATGGCACTAGTATAATCCCATGCATGGATCCTCGTTTGAGTATGGCACTTGTATTATCCATAGAATGGAGCCTCCATGGAGTGTGGCACTAGTATTACCCCATGCATGGAGCCTCCATGGAGTATGGCACTAGTATTACCCCATGCATGGAGCCTCGATGCCATATGGCACAAGTGTTACCCCATGCATGGAGCCTTCATGGAGTATGGCACTAGTATAACCCATTGCATGCATCCTCCTTGGAGTATGGCACGAGTATTACCCCATGCCTGGAGCCTCCATGGAGTATGGCACTAGTATTACCCCATGGATGGAGCCTTCATGGAGTATGGCACTAGTATAACCCCATGCATGGATCCTCCTTGAAGTATGGCACTAGTATTATCCCTAGCATGGAGCCTCCATGGAATATGGTAGTAGTATTACCCCATGCATGGAGCCTCCATGGAGTATGGCACTAGTATTATCCCATGCATGGAGCCTCCATGGAGCATGGCACTAATATTACCCCATGCATAGATCCACTTTGGAGTATGGCACTAGTAGTATCCCATGCATGGATACTCCTTGGAGTGTGGCACTAGTATTATCCCATGCATGGAGCCTCCCTCGAGTATGTTACTAATATTACCCCATGCATGGAGCCTCCATGGAGTATTGCACTAATATTACCCCATGCATGGAGCCTCCAAGGAGTGTGGCACTAGCATTAACCCATGCATGAAGCCTCCATGAAGTATGGCACTAGCATAACCCCATGCATGGATCCTCCTTGGAGTATGGCACTAGTGTTATCCTATGCATGGAGCCTCCATTGAGTATGGCACTAGTATTATTCCATGCACGGAGCCCACATGGAGTATGGCACTAGTATTACCCCATGCATGGAGCCTCCATGGAGTGTGGCACTAGTATTACCCCATGCATGGAGCCTCCATGGAGTATGGCACTAGTATTACCCCATTCATGGTTCCTCCTTGGAGTATGGCACTAATATTATCCCATGCACGTAGCCTCCAAGGAGTATGGCACTAGTAAAACCCCATGCATGGATCCTCCTTGGAGTATGGCACTAGTATTATCTCTAGCATGGAGCCTCCATGCAGTATGGCACTAGTATTACCCCATGCATGGCGCCTCCATGGAGTATGGCACTAGTATTACCCCATGCATGGAGCCTCCATGGAGTATGGCACTAGTATTACCCCATGCATGGAGCCTCCATGGAGTATGGCACTAGTATTACCCTATGCATAGATCCTCGTGAGTATGGCACTAGTAGTATCCCATGCATGGATCCTCCTTGGAGTGTGGCAATAGTATTATCCCATGCATGGAGCCTCCATGGAGTATGGCACTAGTATTATCCCATGCATGGAGCCTCCATGGAGTATGGCACTAGTATTACCCCGTGCATGGAGGCTCCATGAAGTGTGGCACTAGTATTATCCATGCATGGATCCTCCATGGAGTGTGGCACTTGTATTATCCCATGCATGTATCCCCCATGGAGTATGGCACTAGTATTACACCATGCATGAAGCCTCCATGGAGTATGGCACTAGTCTAACCCCATGCATGGATCCTCGGAGTATGCACTAGTTATATCCATAGCATGGAGCCTCCATGGAGTATGGCACTAGTATTACCCCATGCATGGAGCCTCCATGGAATATGGCACTAGTATTACCCCATGCATGGAGCCTCCATGGAGTATGGCACTAGTATTACCCCATGCATGGAGCCTCCATGGAATATGGCACTAGTATTACCCCATGCGTGGAGCCTCCATGTAGTACGGCACTAGTATAACCCCATGCATGGATCCTCCTTGGAGAATGGCACTAGTATTATCCCTAGCATGGAGCCTCCATGGAGCATGGCACTAGTATTACCCCATGCATGGAGCCTCCATGGAATATGGCACTAGTATTACCCCATGCGTGGAGCCTCCATGTAGTACAGCACTAGTATAACCCCATGCATGGATCCTCCTTGGAGAATGGCACTAGTATTACCCCATGCATGGAGCCTCCATGGAGTGTGGCACTAGTATTATCCCAGCCATGGAGCCTCCATGGAGTGTGGCACTTGTATTATCCCATGCATGAATCCTCCATGGAGTATGGCACTAGTATTATCCTATGCATGGAGCCTCCATGGAATTTGGCACTAATATTACCCCATGCATGGAGCCTCCATGGAGTGTGGCACTAGTATTATCCCATGCATGGATCATCCATGGAGTATGGCACTAGTATTATCTCATGCAATGTGCCTCCATGGAATATGGCACTAGTATTATCCCATGCATGGAGCCTCCATGGAGTGTGGCACTAGTATTATCCCATGCATGGATCCTCCATAGAGTATGGCACTAGTATTATCCCATGCATGTAGCCTCCATTGAGTATGCCATGCATGGATCCCCCATGGAGTATGGCACTAGTATTACCCCATGCATGGAACCTCCATGGAGTGTAGCACTAGTATTATCCCATGCACAGAGCTTCCATGGAGTATGGCACCAGTATTATCCCATGCATGGAGCCTCCATGGAGTATGGCACTAGTATAATCCCATGCATGGATCCTCGTTTGAGTATGGCACTTGTATTATCCATAGAATGGAGCCTCCATGGAGTATGGCACTAGTATGACCCCATGCATGGAGCCTCCATGGAGTATGGCACTAGTATTACCCCATGCATGGAGCCTCCATGCCATATGGCACAAGTGTTACCCCATGCATGGAGCCTTCATGGAGTATCGCACTAGTATAACCCATTGCATGGATCCTCCTTGGAGTATGGCATGAGTATTACCCCATGCATGGAGCCTCCATGGAGTATGGCACTAGTATTACCCCATGGATGGAGCCTTCATGGAGTATGGCACTAGTATTACCCCATGCACGGAGCCTCCATGGAGTATGGCACTAGTATAACCCCATGCATGGATCCTCCTTGAAGTATGGCACTAGTATTATCCCTAGCATGGAGCCTCCATGGAGTATGGCACTAGTATTACCCCATGCATGGAGCCTCCATGGAGTATGGCACTAGTATTATCCCATGCATGGAGCCTCCATGGAGCATGGCACAAATATTACCCCATGCATGGAGCCTCCATGGATTATGGCACTATTATTACCCCATGCATAGATCCACTTTGGAGTATGGCACTAGTAGTATCCCATGCATGGATACTCCTTAGAGTGTGGCACTAGTAATATCCCATGCATGGAGCCTCCCTGGAGTATGGTACTAATATTACCCCATGCATGGAGCCTCCATGGAGTATGGCACTAATATTACCCCATGCATGGAGCCTCCAAGGAGTGTGGCACTAGCATTAACCCATGCATGAATCCTCCATGAAGTATGGCACTAGTATAACCCCATGCATGGATCCTCCTTGGAGTATGGCACTAGTGTTATCCTATGTATGGAGCCTCCATTGAGTATGGCACTAGTATTATTCCATTCACAGAGCCCACATGGAGTATGGCACTAGTATTACCCCATGCATGAAGCCTCCATGGAGTGTGGCACTAGTGTTACCCCATGCATGGAGCCTCCATGGAGTATGACACTAATATTATCCCTAGCATGGAGCTTCCATGCAGTATGGCACTAGTATTACCCCTTGCATGGCGCCTCCATGGAGTATGGCACTAGTATTACCCCATGCATGGAGCCTCCATGGAGTATGGCACTAGTATTACCCCATGCATGGAGCCTCCATGGAGTATGGCACTAGTATTACCCTATGCATAGATCCTCGTGGAGTATGGCACTAGTAGTATCCCATGCATGGATCCTCCTTGGAGTGTGGCAATAGTATTATCCCATGCATGGAGCCTCCATGGAGTATGGCACTAGTATTACCCCATGCATGGAGCCTCCATGGAGTATGGCACTAGTATTACCCCATGCATGGAGGCTCCATGAAGTGTGGCACTAGTATTATCCCATGCATGGATCCTCCATGGAGTGTGGCACTTGTATTATCCCATGCATGTATCCCCCATGGAGTATGGCACTAGTATTACACCATGCATGAAGCCTCCATGGAGTGTGGCACTAGTATTATCACATGCACAGAGCCTCCATGGAGTATGGCACTAGTCTAACCCCATGCATGGATCCTCGGAGTATGGCACAAGTTATATCCATAGCATGGAGCCTCCATGGAGTATGGCACTAGTATTAACCCATGCATGGAGCCTCCATGGAGTATGGCACTAGTAGTACCCCATGCGTGGAGCCTCCATGTAGTACGGCACTAGTATAACCCCATGCATGGATCCTCCTTGGAGAATGGCACTAGTATTACGCCATGCATGGAGCCTCCATGGAGTATGGCACTAGTATTACCCCATGCATGGAGCCTCCATGGAGTATGGCACTAGTATTACCCCATGCATGGAGCCTCCATGGAGAATGGCACTAGTATAACCCCATGCATTGATCAACCTTGGAGTATGGCACTAGTAGTATCCCTAGCATGGAGCCTCCATGGAGTATGGCACTTGTATTACCCCATGCATGGAGCCTCCATGGAGTATGGCACTAGTATTACCCCATGCATGGAGGCTCCATGGAGCATGGCACTAGTATTACCCCACATGGAGCTTCAATGGATTATGGCACTAGTATTACCCCATGCATAGATCCTCATTGGAGTATGGCACTAGTAGTATCCCATGCATGGATCCTCCTTGGAGTGTGGCACTAGTATTATCCCATGCATGGAGCCTCCATGGAGTATGGTACTAGTATTACCCCATGCATGGAGCCTCCATGGAGTATGGCACTAATATTACCCCATGCATGGAGCCTCCAAGGAGCGTGGCATTAGTATTATCCCATGCATGGATCCTCCATGGAGTATGGCACTAGTATAACCCATGCATGGATCCTCCTTGGAGTATGGCACTAGTATTACCCCATGCATAGATCTTCATTGGAGTATGGCACTAATAGTATCCCATGCATGGAACCTCCTTGGAGTATGGCACTAGTATTATCCCTAGCATGGAGCCTCCATGGAGTGTGGCACTAGTATTATCCCATGCATGGATCCTCCTTGGAGTATGGCACTAGTATTACCCCATGCATGGATCCTCCATGGAGTGTGGCACTGGTATTACCCCATGCATGGAGCCTCCATAGAGTGTGGCACTAGTATTATCCCATGCATGGATCCTCCATGGAGTATGACACTAGTATTATCCCATGCATGGAGCCTCCATGGAGTATGGCACTAGTATTACCCCATCCATGGAGCCTCCATGGAGTGTGGCACTAGTATTATCCCAGCCATGGAGTGTGGCACTTGTATTATCCCATGCATGAATCCTCCATGGAGTATGGCACTAGTATTATCCTATGCATGGAGCCTCCATGGAATTTGGCACTAGTATTACCCCATGCATGGAGCCTCCATGGAGTGTGGCACTAGTATTATCCCATGCATGGATCCTCCATGGAGTGTGGCACTATTATTATCCCATGCATGGAGCCTCCATTGAGTATGCCATGCATGGATCCCCCATGGAGTATGGCACTAGTATTATCCCATGCATGGAGCCTCCATGGAGTGTGGCACTAGTATTATCCCATGCATGGATCCTCCATGGAGTATGGCAGTAGTATTATGCCATGGATGGATCCCCCATGGAGTATGGCACTAGTATTATCCCATGCATGGAGCCTCCATGGAGTATGGCACTAGTATTACCCCATGCATGGAGCCTCCATTGAGTATGGCACTAGTATTATCTCATGCATGGTGCCTCCATGGAATATGGCACTAGTATTATCTCATGCATGGAGCCTGCATGGAGTGTGGCACTAGTATTATCCCATGCATGGATCCTCCATGGAGTATGGCACTAGTATTATCCCATGCATGTAGCCTCCATTGAGTATGCCATGCATGGATCCCCCATGTAGTGTAGCACTAGTATTATCCCATGCTCGGAGCCTCCATGGAGTATGGCACCAGTATTATCCCATGCATGGAGCCTCCATGAAGTGTGGCACTAGTATTATCCCATGCATGGATCCCCAATGGAGTATGGCGCTAGTATTACCCCATGCATGGAGCCTCCATGGAGTGTGGCACTAGTATTATCCCATGAATATAGCCTCCATGGAGTATGGCACTAGTATTACCCCATGAATGGAGCCTCCATGGAGTATGGCACTAGTATTACCCCATGCATGGAGCCTCCATGGAGTATGGCACTAGTATTACCCCATGCATGGAACCTCCATGGAGTGTAGCACTAGTATTATCCCATGCACGGAGCCTCCATGGAGTATGGCACCAGTATTATCCCATGCATGGAGCCTCCATGAAGTGTAGCACTAGTATTATCCCATGCATGGATCCCCCATGGAGTATGGCGCTAGTATTACCCCATGCATGGAGCCTCCATGGAGTGCGGCACTAGTATTATCCCATGCATGGATGCCCCATGGAGTATGGCACTAGTATTATCCCATGCACGGAGCCTCCATGGAGTATGGCACTAGTATTACCCCATGAATGGAGCCTCCATGGAGTATGGCACTAGTATCATCCCATGCATGGAGCCTCCATGGAGTATGGCACTATTATTACCCCATGCATGGAGCCTCCATTGAGTATGTCAGTAGTATAATCCCATGCATGGATCCCCCATGGAGTATGGCACTAGTATTACCCCATGAATGGAGCCTCCATGGAGTGTGGCACTAGTATTATCCCATGCATGGAGCCTCCATGGACGGTGGCACTAGTATTATCCCATGCATGGAGCCTCCATGGAGTGTGGCACTAGTATTACCCCATGCATGGAGCCTCCTTGGAGTGTGGCACTAGTATGATCCCATACATGGAGCCTCCATGGAGTGTGGCACTAGTATTAATCAATGCATGGATCCTCCATGGAGTATGGCACTAGTATTATCCCATGCATGGAGCCTCCGTGGAGTGTGGCACTAGTATTATCCCATGCATGGAGCCTCCATGGAGTATGGCACTAGTATTACCCCATGAATGGAGCCTCCATGGAGTGTGGCACTAGTATTACCTCATGAATGGAGCTTCCATGGAGTGTGGCACTAGTATTATCCCATGCATGGAGCCTCCATGGACGGTGGCACTAGTATTATCCCATGCATGGAGCATCCATGGAGTGTGGCACTAGTATTACCCCATGCCTGGAGCCTCAATGGAGTATGGCACTAGTATTACCCCATGCATAGATCCTCGTTGGAGTATGACACTAGTAGTATCCCATTCATGGATCCTCCATGCAGTATGACACTAGTATTACCCCATGCATGGAGCCTCCATGGAGTATGGCACTAGTATTACCCCATGCATGGTGCCTCCATGGAATATGGCACTAGTATTACCCCATGCATGGAGCCTCCACGGAATATGGCACTAGAATTACACCATGTATAGCTACTCATTGGAGTATGGCACTAGTAGTATCCCATGCATAGATCCTCCTTGAAGTGTGGCACTAGTATTATCCCATGCATGGAGCCTCCATGGAGTATGGCACTAGTATTACCCCATGTATGGAGCCTCCATGGAATATGGCACTAGTATTACCCCTTGCATGGAGCCTCCATGGAGTGGTGCACTAGTATTATCCCATGCATGTATCCTCCATGGAGTTTGGCACTAGTATTACGCCAGGCATGAAGCCTCCATGGAGTGTGGCACTAGTATTATCACATGCACGGAGCCTCCATGGAGTATGGCACTAGTATAATCCCATGCATGGATCCTCGTTTGAGTATGGCACTTGTATTATCCAGGGAATGGAGCCTCCATGGAGTATGGCACTAGTATTACCCCATGCATGGAGCCTCCATTGAGTATGGCACTAGTATTACCCCATGCATGGAGCCTCCATGCAATATGACACAAGTGTTACCCCGTGCATGGAGCCTTCATGGAGTATGGCACTAGTATAACCCATTGCATGGATCCTCCTTGGAGTATGGCACGAGTATTACCCCATGCATAGAGCCTCCATGGAGTATGGCACTAGTATTACCCCATGCATGGAGCTTTCATGAAGTATGGCACTAGTATTACCCCATGCACAGAGCCTCCATGGAGTATGGCACAAGTATAACCCCGTGCATGGATCCTCCTTGAAATATGGCACTAGTATTATCCCTAGCATGGAGCCTCCATGGAGTATGGCACTAGTATTACCCCATGCATTGAGCCTCCATGGAGTATGGCACTAGTATTACCCCATGCATGGAGCCTCCGTGGAGCATGGCACTAGTATTACCCCATGCATTGAGCCTCCATGGATTATGACACTTTTATTATCCCATGCATAGATCCACTTTGGAGTATGGCACTAGTAGTATCCCATGCATGGATCCTTCTTGGAGTGTGGCACTAGTATTATCCCATGCATGGAGCCTCCCTGGAGTATGGTACTAATATTAAGCCCGGGCGTAGTTTGCGTAGTAGCACTTCACGTAGCTACGTGAAGTACAGCTTCAACTACACGTAGCTATGCAAATTGCGTAGTGCGTAGCTGTGTGCTTGACTGCACTGTACAATAATTACCAAAAGCAAACTTGTACAGTGCAAGTTAAGATAAAATAAATATCTCTGTCTTTATATGCTAAAAATGCATATAGTCATTTCACTAAAGTGAAAACAAAAAGTTAACAAGCAGTGAGAGAGGTGATGATTTTGGTATCCTCACTAACTTAGGGAGAGAACCAACAACCAAGCAGATGTCTTGAAAACAAAAAGCACATCTTATTGAACGATTCCTCCTAGGACCACTCCAAGCACAGTTATGGGCAAAAATACAATCCCAACCAAAGGCCCTGCAAAGCATTATGGGACGAGATTAGCAGTGGGCAGTGAATATTATAGTGTCCAATATCAAAATAATTCTACAAAGAGCTGCAGTTCAACTAGTCGTCACTGGGTGTCGTCCCTCAAGAGTGAAATGCAAAAGTATTGAAAACCTTTCATGAAGCTTTTGCATTTGACTCGTGAGGGACGACACCCAGTGACGACTAGTTGAACTGCAACTCTTTGTAGAATTATTTTGATATTGGACACTATAATATTCACTGCCCACTGCTAATCTCGTCCCATAATGCTTTGCAGGGCCTTTGGTTGGGATTGTATTTTTGCCCATAACTGTGCTTGGGGTGGTCCTAGGAGGAAGGGACCACCATTGAATCGTTCACATGATATGCTTTTTGTGTTCAAGGCATCTGCTTGGTCCTCCCCCTAGGTTAGGGGGACTCCAAAATCATCACCTCTCTCATTGCTTGATATGTCAAAATTCATTTTTGTGAATTGGTTATATGCTTTTTAGCATAAAAAATTGCTTTATCAAAGCATTTGAAGGAGTTTGTTATTATTATTAAGCCTGGGCGTAGTGCTAGCTGTGTGCTTGACTCACTGCACTGTACAATAATTACCAAAAGCAAACTTGTACAGTGCAAGTTAAGATAAAATAAATATCTCTGTCTTTATATGCTAAAATTGCATATAGTCATTTCACTAAAGTGAAAACAAAAAGCAGTGAGAGAGGTGATGATTTTGGTATCCTCGCTAACTTAGGGAGAGAACCAAGCAGATGTCTTGAAAACAAAAAGCACATCTTATTGAATGATTAGGTGGTGGTCCCATCCTCTTAGGACCACCTCAAGCACAGTTATGGGCAAAAATACAATCCCAACCAAAGGCCCTGCAAAGCATTATGGGACGAGATTAGCAGTGGGCAGTGAATATTATAGTGTCCAATATCAAAATAATTCTACAAAGAGCTGCAGTTCAACTAGTCGTCACTGGGTGTCGTCCCTCACGAGTCAAATGCAAAAGCTTCATGAAAGGTTTTCAATACTTTTGCATTTCACTCTTGAGGGACGACACCCAGTGACGACTAGTTGAACTGCAGCTCTTTGTAGAATTATTTTGATATTGGACACTATAATATTCACTGCCCACTGCTAATCTCGTCCCATAATGCTTTGCAGGGCCTTTGGTTGGGATTGTATTTTGCCCATAACTGTGCTTGGGGTGGTCCTAGGAGGAAGGGACCACCATTGAATCGTTCACATGATATGCTTTTTGTGTTCAAGGCATCTGCTTGGTCCTCCCCTAGGTTAGGGGGACTCCAAAATCATCACCTCTCTCATTGCTTGATATTTTATTGTCAACATTCATTTTTGTGAATTGGTTATATGCTTTTTAGCATAAAAAATTGCTTTATCAAAGCATTTGAAGGAGTTTATTATACTCCTGCTATGCTACGTTTATTAGTACAGTTATTCACTCTGCTACGTGCAATTTGCGTAGTGCGTAGTAGCACAAACTTTGCATGCTTCGTGAGCGTAGCAAAGTATTATGCCCAGGGTTAACTAATATTACCCCATGCATGGAGCCTCCATGGAGTATGGCACTAATATTACACCATGCATGGAGCCTCCAAGGAGTGTGGCACTAGTATTAACCCATGCATGAGTCCTCCATGAAGTATGGCACTAGTATAACCCCATGCATGGATCCTCCTTGGAGTATGGCACTAGTATTACCCCATGCATGGATCCACATTGGAGTATGGCACTAGTATTACCCCATGCATGGATCCTCCATGGAGTATGGCACAAGTATTACCCCATGCATGGAGCCTCCATGGAGTGTGGCACTAGTATTATCCCATGCATGGATCCTCCATGGAGTGTGGCACTAGTATTATCCCATGCATGGAGCCTCCATGGAGTATGGCAGTAGTATTACTCCACGCATGGAGCCTCCATGGAGTATGGCACTAGTATTATCCCATGCATGGATCCCCCATGGAGTATGGCACTAGTATTACCCCATGCATGGATCCTCCATGGAGTGTGGCACTAGTATTATCCCATGCATGGAGCCTCTATGGAGTGTGGCACTAGTATTATCCCATGCATGGATCCTCCATGGTGTATGGCACTAGTGTTATCCTATGCATGGAGCCTCCATTGAGTATGGCACTAGTATTATTCCATGTACGGATCCACCATGGAGTATGGCACTAGTATTATCCCTAGCATGGAGCCTCCATGGAGTGTGGCACAAGTATTATCCCATGCATGGATCCTCCTTGGAGTATGGCACTAGTATTACCCCATGCATGGATCCTCCATGGAGTGTGGCACTGGTATTATCCCATGCATGGATCCTCCATGGTGTATGGCACTAGTATTATCCCATGCATGGATCCTCCATGGAGTATGGCACTAGTATTATCCCATGCATGGAGCCTCCATGGAGTATGGCACTAGTATTATCCCATGCATGGAGCCTCCATGGAGTATGGCACTAGTATTACCCCATGCATGGATCCACATTGGAGTATGGCACTAGTATTACCCCATGCATGGATCCTCCATGGAGTATGGCACAAGTATTACCCCATGCATGGAGCCTCCATGGAGTGTGGCACTAGTATTATCCCATGCATGGATCCTCCATGGAGTGTGGCACTAGTATTATCACATGCATGGAGCCTCCATGGTGTATGGCACTAGTGTTATCCCATGCATGGAGCCTCCATGGAGTATGGCACTAGTATTACCCCATGCATGGAGCCTCTATGGAGTGTGGCACTAGTTTTATCCCATGCATGGATCCTCCATGGTGTATGGCACTAGTGTTATCCTATGCATGGAGCCTCCATTGAGTATGGCACTAGTATTATTCCATGTACGGATCCCCCATGGAGTATGGCACTAGTATTATCCCTAGCATGGAGCCTCCATGGAGTGTGGCACAAGTATTATCCCATGCATGGATCCTCCTTGGAGTATGGCACTAGTATTACCCCATGCATGGATCCTCCATGGAGTGTGGCACTGGTATTACCCCATGCATGGAGCCTCCATGGAGTGTGGCACTAGTATTATCCCATGCATGGATCCTCCATGGAGTATGGCACTAGTATTATCCCATGCATGGAGCCTCCATGGAGTATGGCACTAGTATTACCCCATGCATGCAGCCTCCATGGAGTGTGGCACTAGTATTATCCCAGCCATGGAGCCTCCTTGGAGTGTGGCACTTGTATTATCCCATGCATGAATCCTCCATGGAGTATGGCACTAGTATTATCCTATGCATGGAGCCTCCATGGAATTTGGCACTAGTATTACCCCATGCATGGAGCCTCCATGGAGTGTGGCACTAGTATTATCCCATGCATGGATCCTCCATTGAGTATGGCACTAGTATTATCCCATGCATGTAGCCTCCATTGATTATGCCATGCATGGATCCCCCATGGAGTATGGCACTAGTATTACCCCATGCATGGAACCTCCATGTAGTGTAGCACTAGTATTATCCCATGCTCGGAGCCTCCATGGAGTATGGCACTAGTATTATCCCATGCATGGATCCCCCATGGAGTATGGCGCTAGTATTACCCCATGCATGGAGCCTCCATGGAGTGCGGCACTAGTATTATCCCATGCATGGATGCCCCATGGAGTATGGCACTAGTATTATCCCATGCACGGAGCCTCCATGGAGTATGGCACTAGTATTACCCCATGAATGGAGCCTCCATGGAGTATGGCACTAGTATCATCCCATGCATGGAGCCTCCATGGAGTATGGCACTATTATTACCCCATGCATGGAGCCTCCATTGAGTATGTCAGTAGTATTATCCCATGCATGGATCCCCCATGGAGTATGGCACTAGTATTATCCCATGAATGGAGCCTCCATGGAGTGTGGCACTAGTATTATCCCATGCATGGAGCCTCCATGGACGGTGGCACTAGTATTATCCCATGCATGGAGCCTCCTTGGAGTGTGGCACTAGTATGATCCCATGCATGGAGCCTCCATGGAGTGTGGCACTAGTATTAATCAATGCATGGATCCTCCATGGAGTATGGCACTAGTATTATCCCATGCATGGAGCCTCCATGGAGTGTGGCACTAGTATTATCCCATGCATGGAGCCTCCATGGAGTATGGCACTAGTATTACCCCATGAATGGAGCCTCCATGGAGTGTGGCACTAGTATTACCTCATGAATGGAGCCTCCATGGAGTGTGGCACTAGTATTATCCCATGCATGGAGCCTCCATGGACGGTGGCACTAGTATTATCCCATGCATGGAGCATACATGGAGTGTGGCACTAGTATTACCCCATGCCTGGAGCCTCAATGGAGTATGGCACTAGTATTACCCCATGCATAGATCCTCGTTGGAGTATGGCACTAGTAGTATCCCATTCATGGATCCTCCTTGGAGTATGGCACTAGTGTTATCCCATGCACAGAGCCTCCTTGGAGTATGGCACTAGTATTATCCCTAGCATGGAGCCTCCATGCAGTATGACACTAGTATTACCCCATGCATGGAGCCTCCATGGAGTATGGCACTAGTATTACCCCATGCATGGTGCCTCCATGGAATATGGCACTAGTATTACCCCATGCATGGAGCCTCCACGGAGTATGGCACTAGAATTACACCATGTATAGATACTCATTGGAGTATGGCACTAGTAGTATCCCATGCATAGATCCTCCTTGAAGTGTGGTACTAGTATTATCCCATGCATGGAGCCTCCATGGAGTATGGCACTAGTATTACCCCATGTATGGAGCCTCCATGGAGTGGTGCACTAGTATTATCCCATGCATGTATCCTCCATGGAGTTTGGCACTAGTATTATCCCATGCATGGATCCTCCATGGAGTATGGCACTAGTATTAACCCATGCATGTATCCCCCATGGAGTATGGCACTAGTATTACGCCAGGCATGAAGCCTCCATGGAGTGTGGCACTAGTATTATCACATGCACGGAGCCTCCATGGAGTATGGCACTAGTATAATCCCATGCATGGATCCTCGTTTGAGTATGGCACTTGTATTATCCATAGAATGGAGCCTCCATGGAGTATGGCACTAGTATTACCCCATGCATGGAGCCTCCATGGAGTATGGCACTAGTATTACCCCATGCATGGAGCCTCCATGCAATATGGCACAAGTGTTACCCCATGCATGGAGCCTTCATGGAGTATGGCACTAGTATAACCCATTGCATGGATCCTCCTTGGAGTATGGCACGAGTATTACCCCATGCATAGAGCCTCCATGGAGTATGGCACTAGTATTACCCCATGCATGGAGCTTTCATGAAGTATGGCACTATTATTACCCCATGCACAGAGCCTCCATGGAGTATGGCACTAGTATAACCCCGTGCATGGATCCTCCTTGAAGTATGGCCCTAGTATTATCCCTAGCATGGAGCCTCCATGGAGTATGGCACTAGTATTACCCCATGCATGGAGCCTCCATGGAGTATGGCACTAGTATTACCCCATGCATGGAGCCTCCATGGAGCATGGCACTAGTATTACCCCATGCATGGAGCCTCCATGGATTATGGCACTTTTATTATCCCATGCATAGATCCACTTTGGAGTATGGCACTAGTAGTATCCCATGCATGGATCCTCCTTGGAGTGTGACACTAGTATTATCCCATGCATGGAGCCTCCCTGGAGTATGGTACTAATATTACCCCATGCATGGAGCCTCCAAGGAGTGTGGCACTAGTATTAACCCATGCATGAATCCTCCATGAAGTATGGCACTAGTATAACCCCATGCATGGATCCTCCTTGGAGTATGGCACTAGTATTACCCCATGCATGGATCCTCCATGGAGTGTGGCACTAGTTTTATCCCATGCATGGAGCCTCCATGGAGTATGGCAGTAGTATTACTCCACGCATGGAGCCTCCATGGAGTATGGCACTAGTATTATCCCATGCATGGATCCCCCATGGAGTATGGCACTAGTATTACCCCATGCATGGAGCCTCCATGGAGTGTGGCACTAGTATTATCCCAAGCATGGAGCCTCCATGGAGTATGGCACTAGTATTACCCCATTCATGGTTCCTCCATGGAGTATGGCAGTAGTATTACTCCACGCATGGAGCCTCCATGGAGTATGGCACTAGTATTATCCCATGCATGGATCCCCCATGGAGTATGGCACTAGTATTACCCCATGCATGGAGCCTCCATGGAGTGTGGCACTAGTATTACCCCATGCATGGAGCCTCCATGGAGTATGGCACTAGTATTACCCCATTCATGGTTCCTCCTTGGAGTATGGCACTAATATTATCCCATGCACTTAGCCTCCATGGAGTATGGCACTAGTAAAACCCCATTCATGGATCCTCCTTGGAGTATGGCACTAGTATTATCCCAAGCATGGAGCCTCCATGGAGTATGGCACTAGTATTACCCCATGCATGGAGCCTACATGGAGTGTGGCACTTGTATTATCCCATGCATGGAGCCTCTATGGAGTGTGGCACTAGTATTATCCCATGCATGGATCCTCCATGGTGTATGGCACTAGTGTTATCCTATGCATGGAGCCTCCATTGAGTATGGCACTAGTATTATTCCATGTACGGATCCCCCATGGAGTATGGCACTAGTATTACCCCATGCATGGAGCCTCCATGGATTATGGCACTAGTATTACCCCATTCATGGTTCCTCCTTGGAGTATGGCACTAATATTATCCCATGCACTGAGCCTCCATGGAGAATGGCACTAGTAAAACCCCATTCATGGATCCTCCTTGGAGTGTGGCACTAGTATTATCCCATGCATGGATCCACCTTGGAGTATGGCACTAGTATTACCCCATGCATGGATCCTCCTTGGAGTGTGGCACTAGCATTATCCCATGCATGGAGCCTCCATGGAGTATGGCAGTAGTATTACTCCACGCATGGAGCCTCCATGGAGTATGGCACTAGTATTATCCCATGCATGGATCCCCCATGGAGTATGGCACTAGTATTACCCCATGCATGGAGCCTCCATGGAGTGTGGCACTAGTATTATCCCATGCATGGAGCCTCCATGGAGTATGGCACTAGTATTACCCCATGCATGGAGCCTACATGGAGTGTGGCACTTGTATTATCCCATGCATGGAGCCTCTATGGAGTGTGGCACTAGTATTATCCCATGCATGGATCCTCCATGGTGTATGGCACTAGTGTTATCCTATGCATGGAGCCTCCATTGAGTATGGCACTAGTATTATTCCATGTACGGATCCCCCATGGAGTATGGCACTAGTATTACCCCATGCATGGAGCCTCCATGGAGTATGGCACTAGTATTACCCCATTCATGGTTCCTCCTTGGAGTATGGCACTAATATTATCCCATGCACTGAGCCTCCATGGAGTATGGCACTAGTAAAACCCCATTCATGGATCCTCCTTGGAGTATGGCACTAGTATTATCCCTAGCATGGAGCCTCCATGGAGTATGGCACTAGTATTACCCCATGCAAGGAGCCTCCATGGAATATGGCACTAGTATTACCCCATGCGTGGAGCCTCCATGGAGTACGGCACTAGTATAACCCCATGCATGGATCCTCCTTGGAGAATGGCACTAGTATAACCCCATGCATTGATCTTCCTTGGAGTATGGCACTAGTATTACCCTATGCATGGAGCCTCCATGGAGAATGGCACTAGTATAACCCCATGCATTGATCCTCCTTGGAGTATGGCACTAGTATTATCCCTAGCATGGAGCCTCCATGGAGTATGGCACTAGTATTACCCCATGCGTGGAGCCTCCATGGAGTATGGCACTAGTATTACCCCATGCATGGAGCCTCCATGGAGTGTGGCACTAGTATTACCCCATGCATGGAGCCTCCATGGAGTATGGCACTAGTATTACCCCATGCATGGAGCCTCCATGGAGTGTGGCACTAGTATTATCCCATGCATGGAGCCTCCATGGAATGTGGCACTAGTATTATCTCATGCATGGTGCCTCTATGGAGTATGGCACTAGTATTATCCCATGCATGAGCCTCCATGGAGTGTGGCACTAGTATTATCCCATGCATGGATCCCCCATGGAGTATGGCGCTAGTATTATCCCATGCACGGAGCCTCCATGGAGTATGGCACTAGTATTACCCCATGAATGGAGCCTCCATGGAGTATGGCACTAGTATTACCCCATGAATGGAGCCTCCATGGAGTATGGCACTAGTATTACCCCATGCATAGATCCTCGTTGGAGTATGGCACTAGTACTATCCCATGCATGGATCCTCCTTGGAGTGTGGCACTAGTATTAATCCATGCATGGATCCTCCATGGAGTATGGCACTAGTATTATCCCATGCATGGAGCCTCCATGGAGTGTGGCACTAGTATTATCCCATGCATGGAGCCTCCATGGAGTATGGCACTAGTATTACCCCATGAATGGAGCCTCCATGGAGTGTGGCACTAGTATTACCCCATGAATGGAGCCTCCATGGAGTGTGGCACTAGTATTATCCCATGCATGGAGCCTCCATGGACGGTGGCACTAGTATTATCCCATGCATGGAGCCTCCTTGGAGTGTGGCACTAGTATGATCCCATGCATGGAGCCTCCATGGAGTGTGGCACTAGTATTATCCCATGCATGGATCCTCCATGGAGTATGGCACTAGTATTATCCCATGCATGGAGCCTCCATTAAGTATGCCATGCATGGATCCTCCATGGAGTATGGCACTAGTATTACCCCATGCATGGAGCCTCCATGGAGTGTGGCACTAGTATTATCCCATGCACGGAGCCTCCATGGAGTATGGCACTAGTATAACCCCATGCATTTATCCTCCATGGAATATGACACTAGTAGTAGATTGCTTTTGTTTTGTCTCCAGTACCTATTTATCTCCTTGTCTGTATGCAGTGGTGTAGCTAGACCATTTGGCCCCCATGTCAGTACCTGCGTTTGCTGCCCGCGGGCGCAGCATGTAAGAGCAGGGCGTGCTGGCGATTCCCACGATGGCTACAGATAAGAGGGGGGGAGTGCTGGGATCAGCCCCTGCCTCCCCTTGCTACGCCACTGTTTGTATGTATATAGAACATGCTATCATGTTGGTAGAGCAAAGGCACACCTGCTAAAACCATGAGGCTTCAGCAAAGAGGAAACTGGCAAATAAAATGACACTAGTAGTTCTTTCTTGCCTTCGATGTTTATGTGTCTATGACTCTATTTTTGTTGTTTTTTATTAAATAAATGTCTTGGTATAAAAGCACCCACAAACCTGAAGAGTAAGGGACTCATTTAGAGTATGGCAGGAGTAACTACCTCTGTCACCCTGTCCGGACTACTGCCCGCCATGTTTGCATGTCTCCACTGTCCGTGCAGAAGTGGTTTTGCCATTAGAGGAGCGACCATCACAGCGGCTCCTCTGAAGGCGCTGAGAGGTTTCTGAGCAGCTGCCATGTTTTCGCAGCAGCTCAGCAAATTTGTAAAAAGTGCATCAAAACATCTGGGCTAAATAGGGTGGATGATCCGATGCAACTACACTGATGACCCAAGTCTGTCGGGCGATTGGTATAAGGTGTTTGCCAGCAGAGTCAGTGAGGGCACCGCCATCAGAAACATGACAGGTTGCCTGGCTCTAAATAGAACGGATGAACCCTGGGCTTGGCGGACAGGATACGTTACCACTTTTGTGGCTGAGTCCCCTGTCCATCAAAACTACACTGCATTGCACAGACGAACCGGAAGTTGACATGAGTCAAGACATTTTTATCTGCCATCAATATCTATTTCCAGAAATACATGTATGATTTAATCACAGGGTGAGCAGGAAGACAGATTTAAAGCCTAAGTGGAGTCCATTATGTGGCCACAGTGATGAGCAGATGAAGTTGTAACATAAACACAACAAATGAACATCAAACAAAACGTCATTATCCTCATAGGAAGCATAACTCTACGGTAACCCTGAGCATAATACTTTGCTACGCTCACGGAACATGCAAAGTTTGTATTACTACGCACTACGCAAATTGCACGTAGCAGAGTAAAAAACTCTGCTAATCGACGTAGCGTAGCAGCAGTATATTAAATACATACAAATGCTTTGTTAAAACAATTTTCGATGCTAAAAAGCATATAACAAATTCACAAAAGTGAACTTTGACAATGAAAATATCAAGCAATGAGAGAGGTGATGATTTTGGGTCTCCCCTAACCTAGGGGAGGACCAGCAGATGCCTTGAACACAAAAAGCATATCATGTGAACGATTCAGTGGTGGTCCCTTCCTCCTAGGACCACTCGAAGCACAGTTATGGGCAAAAATACAATCCCAACCAAAGGCCCTGCAAAGCATTATGGGACGAGATTAGCAGTGGGCAGTGAATATTATAGTGTCCAATATCAAAATAATTCTACAAAGAGCTGCAGTTCAACTAGTCGTTACTAGATGTCCCTCACGAGTCAAATGCAAAAGCATTGAAATTATTAATACATCAAGCTGCAGTTCCACTAGTCGTTACTAGATGTCCCTCACGAGTCAAATGCAAAAGCATTGAAACCCTTTCATGAAGCTTTTGCATTTGACTCGTGAGGGACATCTAGTAACGACTAGTGGAACTGCAGCTCTTTGTAGAATTATTTTGATATTGGATACTATAATATTCACTACCCACTGCTAATCTCGTCCCATAATGCTTTGCAGGGCCTTTGGTTGGGATTGTATTTTTGCCAATAACTGTGCTTGGGGTGGTCCTAAGAGGATGGGACCACCACTGAATCGTTCAAAAGATGTGCTTTTTGTTTTCAAGGCATCTGCTTGGTTCTCTCCCTAGGTTAGGGAGGATACCAAAATCATCACCTCTCTCACTGCTTGTTATTTTCTTGATTTCACTTTTGTGAAATGCTATATGCATTTTAGCATATAAAGACAGAGATACTTATTTTATTTTAACTTTCACTGTGCAAGATGCCTTTGGCAAGTATTGTACAGTGCAGTCAAGCACACAGCTATGCACTACGCAATTTGCATAGCTACGTGTAGTTCAAAATGTACTTCACGTAGCTACGTGAAGTGCTACTACGCAAACTACGCTCAGGGTTATTCTACGGACTCAGTTGACCATTTTGGTGGTTAATTTGGGACTTTCTGTTGCTGCAAGGAGGGCGTGAGTCTTTGAAAAGAATGGGTTTAGAGACAGGAGACATCAGAAGTCTTCACTGTGCACATTGCATGCTGCTCTCTCTTCACAGTGTCATTATTAGACATAGAGATAAGGGGACTCATAGATACCCCATGTAGGAAGCTGGCTCTCTATATAGTGTACTAAAAAGAAGTACACTGTGCAGAGAGTCCACTGAATCCCCAATAGGTAAGCAGAATTAAAAGCAGATAGTTATAATCCTTTTTTGTGGTAGTGTGTGTGAGAAGTTGGCCTGGCATATGCTGTCCACTAGTTATAGTGGGCACCTTGCACCAGTCCAAACGACCCTTATTGATGATAGGTTTAAAGACAACCTTTATTGAAAGCTATCCTAGTGGTAGCTATGGAGAGCAGCCTTCAGGCTAAGTCTTGAAGGAGTGTAAAGCATCTTGGTTTACCAGATTATAACCTCTTGAATGACCAAATGAAAGGAGAACCACACAAGGTATATATATAAAATATATGTATTTATTTCTAAACACTAACTACTAATCTCTTTATGAGATTAGAGTCCAAGATACACAATATCAGAGTATTAAAACGACAGTAAATAGCACAATATTCAATGGACCCGAGGGGGGGACCAAACCATATATTAAGAAAGTGGTATAAGAACCACGACTTGACTAGACACAGTGCCTAGAGCACGTAGAATCGCTGGGACCCCAAGGAACCACCCAAGGTAGTGACACAGGAGACCCACGGGGGACGTGTGCAGTGTGAGAACACAGCCGCGAGCGCCGTAGGATTCTATGAGGAAAGTCGCAGT
The DNA here is from genome assembly GCA_963921515.1 of Calotriton arnoldi. NCBI lineage: Eukaryota > Metazoa > Chordata > Amphibia > Caudata > Salamandridae > Calotriton > Calotriton arnoldi. Next base: position 2,333,828 of record CAWUFW010002199.1, read on the forward strand.
TGGAATTTTAAAGCAAAAGGACACTTAGGAGAGGACTTTCAGCAAACCCCTTTAAACTTAAGAGGTTCTAGGGCCAACACCCACAGGAGCACCGTAGTACTCAAGTTACCTCACCCAGGGAAGCCGGGTGCATAGGTGTCAAAGGGTGTCGGGAATCGTCGTTGATTTCAATGGCGATCTGCTGCAAAGTGCTGCTGCCGTGAAGAAGAAAAGTGTCCGGGGTGATCCAAGCCTGGATCGAAGATGTGAAGAACCTGAAAGCAGAGGGGACAGAGTCTGGGTCACTAGCCAGTGACCAGGAGCGGAGCAATCGAATGCCCACCGATGGGTGCTTCAGGTGCGAAGAGGTGAAGCTTGACTCTGCAGCCATGGGGTCCCAGAGATGTCAAGGATGACCAGGAGCCGGATTCGAGCTGTCCCACAAAGGATGTCGAGTGCTAGGGTGTCGGTGCTCGGATTGAACACAACAAGCCTTGGCAACAGCAACCCATGCAGGAAGAGAAAAGATGCTTCTGTGCAGACCACCAAGGTCCTGGGGACTCCCCAAGCGATGGAGAGTCAGGGCACGCCTGGAGCAACCAGGGAAGCCCAATAAAAGTTAGAGTTGCCTTCTTTGGGACCCACAGGTCAACGGACCAGGAATCGCGAAGGGACCTTGAGAGGAATAACGAAATGGCGGCCCACGGAACACTCGTTAAGTGTAGGCCAACAATCTTCAGTGCAATTACTGCTCGGGGTCAGGGCTCCAAGTAACCCAAAGATCAGCCTCAGGGATCGCCGGAAAGCTGATGCTTCTGCAATTGGACACGGTGTCCAGGGGTTCGGGTTGCACGGTCTCCATGAGGGATACGGGCCTCAGACTTGCTGTGGGCACAGATCGACCTCAGAGACCTCGGGAACCCACCTCCTGTGTGGCAATATTCTTCAGAGTCCGCAGGAGCTTTGGAGATACCAACCGGTCAGTTGCGTTAAAGGTGCCTGCCTTGCAGGGGAGTAACTCCTTTACTCCAAGGGAGATTCTTCAGTCATCCAGCATAGTGTAGATCATCGAAGTACTTGGTTTCTGTGTCAGAGTTTAGTCCAGGTGTAATCTAAAGTCCTGTAGTCAGGGGTTCCTACTTTATACCCAAGGAAGGGGTGGGACAAACTCTGGGGACCCACCTATGGGAGGGTCAGGAAAGAGGGGTGGCTACACCCATTTCCTTTGTCCAGTTTCGCGCCAGAGCAGGGGCTGGTAGCCCCTGCAACCGGTTTGAGCTGGACTATGCACAGGGACACCTAAATGTGCCCCCAGTGCAGACTTCAAAGCACTCTTGGAGTGCACCCACCCAGCCCCAATACACTAAAGCCTGTCTGGGAGGTGGTCACACCTCCCTGTGACAGGAAACCTATTGTCCAGGCCTCCCCTGCTGGAGTTTCGTCCAGCAGCAGGAGGGCAGACTTGTGTCTGTGGCTGCAGCATCCATTTTGTGATGCCAGAGTTCTGTTAAGCTGGTACCGGATGTACCGGTGGTGCCATGTTTCTCCCTCTAGTAGGGTGGAATCATACCTCCCACTCCAGTTACTGGGGTGGAGGTATGATTCCAAGGTGTTTGACACCAAACACGACATGTTTCCATGCAGCCATTCTCCAGTTAGCATTTACCGTGAGGTCATAATGCACTTAAGAGTATATGGTCTGGCTGCATCACAAACAACCCCGGAATCAAGATTCCGAAAGCTGCAGAGGGGCTCTGCTCATGCAGGAGCACCCTCTCACATGAAACCCAGCACCCTGCCTTCAGGATTGTTAAGGCCTGCCATAGGGGTGACTGATGGGTTTACATGTGCAGTGATATGGAGAGATATAGGGAACCTATATCTCAGTATGGGTTGCATACACCAACTTACACAGGCTGCTGTAGCAGACCTGTTGTGTCATTTTGGATGGCCTCTCAGGGGTGGCATAATACATGCTGCAGCCCCTGGGAGGCCTCTGGGGTACCTATGCCATGGGTACATAGTATACCATATACTAGGGACTTATAAGGGTACCCCAGAATCCAATCTGGAGTGTACCTAAAGTACATGCAATCAATTTAAGGGGAAAGCAGATAGGCTGGGGTCCTGAATAGTAGGATCCCAGCCAAACTAAGTCGAAAACCAGCAAAACACCAGGAAAAAAGTGGGGGCAACCATGCAGTCAGATTCCACCTTCCTAACGTGTGGGTGAGAAGTTAGGCTTATCAGAAGGTAGTGTTAACTATTTGTTGTACTCACAGAGGCAATAAATAAGACACACACTCAAAAATAAATCCAAGACCAATTTATAATAATAAAGTCAATTTTTATGTAATTTTTAAGACCAAGAACACAGTTCTAATGTAAGTACTTTCGGAGTTACAATTTTTCAAAATTTGGAAAATACATCACTTTTGTGCGCAATTACGCACCATAGGAAACAATGGGGAAAAGTAGAAACATTTATATTAAATCAGGCAATGCTTTCACAACGTTTACCTTCTCGTTTTAGGTTGATGTCAGGACAAGGTCCATAGTTCCAGCAGGAGAAGTTTGGAAGCACCCTGGATTGGCCGGTGCAGAGTGCTGAGGGTCTTGGAAGCTGGTGCGCTAACTTAAAAACAAAGAGAGGGGCCCCACAACTCAAAGGGACAGGGCACCAAAAGGACTGAAAAGTCAAATCTATATATTTCCCTTTGGAACCACTACATACAATGAATCAGGCTGACACTCACATCTACATATATAGATGTTAATTTGGAAAAATACATAGACAACATACAGCAAGAGTATAAATTCTCTGTCCAAGTGTGGTTCTATATTCCACACATTTAACCCAAAACACAGCGTAGACGCGTTTCGGTGGATGAACTTGATACGACCACCTTCTTCAGGACAAAAACATGAATAAATCTTCTCCTTATGTTTATATTATATAGCGTTCCGGTGCAAGGCACTCGGTGACATGCCGTATTCCAATTAGGCCACCAGTTTGATGATGCCACCACGTATCTATCAAAATTACAAAGGTATGTATAGTATCTATGTTCTGTAGGTAAATAACGCTCCACCCTGGGGTATTCATTTCTCAGTGGTGGCGTCCCTACTTATTATTAGCCAACGTGCCCTATATTCCGTTGAACTAAGTTGCCGGATCAGAGGACCGTGCAGGACCATCGGGTCTCGTTACAAGTGAGCCGTGATATATGACTGTTGCGGGTATATAAAGACAAAAAGTAAGAAAAGAAACGTAAATGGAGTAGGAAAGGAAAATGCCCACAATGGAATATAGGGCACGTTGGCTAATAATAATGGCATCATCAAACTGGTGGCCTAATTGGAATACGGCACGTCACCGAGTGCCTTGCACTGGAACGCTATATAATATAAACATAAGGAGAAGATTTATTCATGTTTTTGTCCTGAAGAAGGAGGTCATATCAAGTTCATCCACCGAAACGTGCCGACGCTGTGTTTTGGATTAAATTTGTGGAATATAGAACCACACTTGGAAAGAGAATTTATACTCTTGCTGTGGGTTGTCTATGTATTTTTCCAAATTAACATCTATATGACAAATGTGATTGTCTTGTAATAGTCTTTTCCGGGGTTTATATTGGTTAAGTATAGATTTCATGATTTTTTTATGTATTATGATGTATTTTATTGTAGATTCCTGAATGTATTATGATGTGTTCTACTGTATGTTTTTATTGAAAGTCTTGATTTTTTATTAAATAGAACATAAGTGTTCTTACATCCAGAGTAAGTGTGCTCCCTTGGGTGATATGTATGTAGATATGAGGGTCAGCCTGATTCATTGTATGTAGTGGTTCCAAAGGGAGATATATACTTTTGACTTTTCAGCTGGTGCGCTAAGACGGAGAGGGCCACTTGAAAACACATTACACAGGCGGACTTACAGGTAACTCCAGTGGGCCTCATTGGCGGGAGGAGGTCACAAAGGTCTGGGGACCTCGGGAGCACAGCTGGATAGTGGATGCTGGGGCCGGTGGGACCGTTTGCACACCAAACAGGTCAGCCGGGCAACGTGCTTCTTGAGGTCCTCGCGGTCAGGATCAGGCGACTTGGAGAGGCGATCTCGGGACAGCTGGGCAACTCAGGAAGTGTATCTCGACATGCCTCAATGGGTGCTTGCTTCTGGTGCTTCGGGAGTCCAGGGTGCATTCTTCTTCTAGGTTTTTACCATTCGGGGTCCGGTACCCTGGGTATTGGTACGCCGCAGCTCCTGGAATGTCCTGGTGCCTCCAATCTTGGTGGAGAGGCAGATATGACCCTCCGGAGCAGTTGTACCTCTTCTTGAATTGGTGCTGCGTCGAGGTCATTGGGGATCAGCAAGTCGACAAACCGGACTTCATGGGATCGGTGCCTGCGGTGTGCAGGGAATTGATACCTTCACTCAAAAGGAGCTTCTTTGTGATTTCTTGAAGGGTAGGGGTGCTCTGGGGTTCTTGAAATCCCTTCAGGTTTCAGGACAACACAGCAGCAGCAATCGTCGAGTGCTAGGAGCAGCAGGCAGGGTTTGGCACCTTTTACTTCAGCAGCATGGCTTCAGTTCTCGTGCAGCAGGCCTTCTTTTTCCTGGTCTTCTTTTGTCTGTCAAAGCTGACGTTCAGGTCTCAGGGTGCCACCTAAATACTGAATTTAGGAGTGTTACAAGGGGAGACATGTAGTAGCCAATAGACTACTTACCTTTAGGGTGTCTACACCCTTTAGTGACCCCTTCCATTGGGAAGGGGCACTACCCTAGCCCTGATCAGAGGTTTCTCCACCATTCCAAGATGGTGGAAATTCAGGAGAGGGGTTCACCTTGCATAACCCACCCTAGGTGTGGTGTAGGCTAAGTGGGAACCCTCCTCCTCATCTAACAAATGTTCTCACCTTTCCTCCCACCAAAAGTGGAGCAGGAAAGGGGGCATGGCCTCCCCCACTATCTGGAGTTACCTGGGTTGGATTTCAATGGTGACATTGCCTTTGAAGCTTCCCTCACTGGAAGACCATCCTGTCCTGGGGGAGGTGTGAAGCACCTCCGTCCAGAGCAGGCTTTGTCTCTGTCCTCTGACAGCACTGGCTCTCATCCCATCCTCCAGGTCCTGGGAGGCAGCGTCAGAAGAAGACACCCTAGGAGCAGCACGCAGGATGTACTAACTTACCTCCCTTTATTCCCGAAGGAGCAGCAAATGACTCCTTAATAAGATGTAGGCACAACCTATACTTATAACAATGCTGTACCTTGAGAAAAATGAACGCAAGTGATAAAGAAGGGTAAGTGAATCCACCTACCTATCACGAGCGACCCAATTAAACATCCGCTCCCACCTTGGTCCTGAAGAAAGCCCACTGACCCATTGAGGGCAACAGTGGGCTGAAGTATGATGACCTCTCACGATCACACACCAGGTGCAGTGGACCGCTAATATATCCACCCAGCACCTACAGTTTCTTTAATGTTACCCCTTCCTGATTAATATACAGGATCGGAGGTAATTTTAACATTCACTTCTTTCTGCAGCTTTCACGTACTCATCACGACTGTCACAAACCAGATGGTCTCCCTCCAGGTGGAGGACTGTAGATCGCCTGGAGAACTGGAAACTCAGACAGAAATGAGACCCAATGATGACCTAACTCATCTTACGTTCTAGGCAGAGAATCAAGATTTACTGCCACTGAAGTTAGAGTGAATGAGGGTTGTTGAATACAACTTGCAGATTCTGAGGAACAAAGATTCATTCTCCTCTGATTCATATTATTACCCCATGGAAGCTGAATGAATCTCTGCTCCTCTCTCCCTCTACATGATCAATAAAATCTCATCCTGTTGAGGTCAGAAACATGACTTGTGGTGGTAGACTGACAAAAACCAGTCAGGAACCACACCAGTGCTTGGTAGGTTTTCAGGGGGCCCTCTAAAAGGGTCTCCAGTGTAAATTTATTGTTAAATCCATCACTGGCATCAGTGAGGATTTATTTAGACAAAACGTTTGGTACCAAACATCCCAGAAATCAGTGAAGCCATCATGCAGCTAGGAAACTCGTGTTGACAAGTATCCAACGCATGTACTCTTTATGGCTTCCCTGTTCACTTACAACATCCCAGAATAGACTAGGCACTATAGGGGCATATCTTCTCATTCAGGTATGGCCACACATAGAATGTAGTGCACCCTGCCTTAGGGCTAAAGGCCTGCAGTAGGGGTGACTTACCTATACCTTATGCAGTGAACAGGGGGCATGTCACACAGGGCTCTGTGCCATGTCGACTCTTCGGGTTTCGTGTACCCAGACATTCATAGACTTGGTGAGGGGTCTCTGGGGTGGCACAGCCAGTGCTGCAGCCCCAGGGGACCCTCTTCAGTACCAATGCCCTTGGTATCAGGGTTACCACTTACTAGGGACTTACAGTGGTAGCTGAAGTTGTGCCAATCATGGTACAGTGTTTGCAAAAGACATCTGGCACTGGAAACCTGGTTAGCAGGGACCCAGTGCACTTTTAGTTCAAAATCACATCAGGCATCAGGCAAAATGTGGGGGCTAACCATGCACAAAGAGGCACTTTCCTACACCCCATCCAGCAGAAGAGGTGGGGAAGCCATGGTGGCCCCCTTCAAAAGGCCTGGGAAAGGCAACTGGGAATGCATTTTTTTGTATTAGTTTATTGGTGACAAATTACAAAAGCATTCATGAGCACGGAAAGTAGCTCTACAGGAGTATGTTTTTATGTACTCCTACATGCCTTTGTGAGTCGGCCCAGAACTGTTCAACTCCTTATTAGTAAAAGAGCACATAGGCAGTCTATACTATTTAAACATGTATGGCCCCTGAACATCCGCATCAGTAAAAGAGCACATAGGGCAGTCTATGCTATTTAAACATGTATGGCCCTTAACATCTTTATTAGTAAAAGAGCACATAGTGCAGTCTATACTATTTAAACATGTATGGCCCCTGAACATCTTTATTAGTAAAAGAGCACATAGTGCAATCTATACTATTTAAACATGTATGGCCCCTGAACATCTATATTAGTAAAAGAGCACATAGTGCAGTCTATACTATTTAAACATGTATGGCCCCTAAACATCTTTATTAGTAAAAGAGCACATAGTGCAATCTATTCTATTTAAACATGTATGGCCCCTGAACATCCATATTAGTAAATGAGCAAATAGGGCAGTCTATACTATTTAAACATGTATGGCCCCTGAACATCCTTATGAGTAATAGAGCACATAGTGCAATCTATACTATTTAAACATGTATGGCCCCTGAACATCCTTATGAGTAAAAGAGCACATAGTGCAGTCTATACTATTTAAACATGTATGGCCCCTGAACATCCTTATGAGTAAAAGAGCACATAGGGCAGTCTATACTATTTAAACATGTATGGCCCTGAACATCCTTATCAGTAAAAGAGCACATAGAGCAGTCTATACTATTTAAACATGTATGGCCCCTGAACATCCTTATGAGTAAAAGAGCACATAGGGCAGTCTATACTATTTAAACATGTATGGCCCCTGAACATCCTTATGAGTAAAAGAGCACATAGGGCAGTCTATACTATTTAAACATGTATGGCCCTGAACATCCTTATCAGTAAAAGAGCACATAGAGCAGTCTATACTATTTAAACATGTATGGCCCCTGAACATCCTTATGAGTAAAAGAGCACATAGGACAGTCTATACCATTTAAACATGTATGGCCCTTGAACATCCTTATCAGTAAAAGAGCACATAGGGCAGTCTATACTATTTAAACATGTATGGCCCCTGAACATCCATATCAGTGAAAGAGCACATAGGGCAGTCTATACTATTTAAACATGTATGGCCCCTGAACATCCATATTAGTAAAAGAGCACATAGGGCAGTCTATAATATTTAAACATGTATGGCCACTGAACATCCATATTAGTAAAAGAGCACATAGGGCAGTCTATACTATTTAAACATATATAGCCCCTGAAAATCCGTATGAGTAAAAGAGCACATAAGGAAGTCTATACTATTTAAACATGTATGGCCACTGAACATCTGTATGAGTAAAAGAGCACATAGGGAAGTCTATACTATTTAAACATGTATGGCCCCTGAACAATCTTATGAGTAAAAGAGCACATAGGCAGTCTATATTATTTAAACATGTATGGCCCCTGAACATCCGTATGAGTAAAAGAGCACTTAGGCAGTCTATATTATTTAAACATGTATGGCCCCTGAACATCCTAATGAGTAAAAGAGCACATAGGGCAGTCTATACTATTTAAACATGAATGGCCCCTGAACATCCTTATGAGTAAAAGAGCACATAGGGCAATCTATACTATTTAAACATGTATGGCCCCTGAACATCCTTATCAGTATCAGAGCACATAGGGCAGTCTATACTATTTAAACATGTATGGCCCCTGAACATCCTTATGAGTAAAAGAGCACATAGGACAGTCTATACTATTTAAAAATGTATGGCCCCTGAACATCCTTATGAGTAAAAGAGCACATAGGGCAGTCTATACTATTTAAACATGTATGGCCCCTGAACATCCTTATGAGTAAAAGAGCACATAGGGCAGTCTATACTATTTAAACATGTATGGCCCCTGAACATCCTTATGAGTAAAAGAGCACATAGGGCAGTCTATACTAAACATGTATGGCCCCTGAACATCGATATCAGTAAAAGAGCACATAGGGCAGTCTATACTATTTAAACATGTATGGCCCCTGAACATCCTTATCAGTAAAAGAGCACATGGAGCAATCTATACTATTTAAACATGTATGGCCCCTGAACATCCTTATGAGTAAAAGAGCACATAGGGCAGTCTATGCTATTTAAACATGTATGGCCCCTGAACATCCTTATGAGTAAAAGAGCACATAGGGCAGTCTATACTAAACATGTATGGCCCCTGAACATCGATATCAGTAAAAGAGCACATAGGGCAGTCTATACTATTTAAACATGTGTGGCCCCTGAACATCCTTATCAGTAAAAGAGCACATAGAGCAATCTATACTATTTAAACATGTATGGCCCCTGAAGATCCTTATGAGTAAAAGAGCACATAGGCAGTCTATACTATTTAAACATGTATGGCCCCTGAACATCCGCATCAGTAAAAGAGCACATAGGGCATCTATGCTATTTAAACATGTATGGCCCCTGAACATCCGTATGAGTAAAAGAGCACTTAGGCAGTCTATATTATTTAAACATGTATGGCCCCTGAACATCCTTATGAGTAAAAGAGCACATAGGGCAGTCTATACTATTTAAACATGTATGGCCCCTAAACATCATTATGAGTAAAAGAGCACATAGGGCAGTCTATACTATTTAAACATGCATGGCCCCTGAACATCCATATCAGTAAAAGAGCACATAGGGCAGTCTATACTAAACATGTATGGCCCCTGAACATCGATATCAGTAAAAGAGCACATAGGCAGTCTATGCTATTTAAACATGTATGGCCCCTGAACATCCTTATCAGTAAAAGAGCACATAGAGCAATCTATACTATTTAAACATGTATGGCCCCTGAACATCCTTATGAGTAAAAGAGCACATAGGGTAGTCTATGCTACTTAAACATGTATGGCCCCTGAACATCCTTATGAGTAAAAGAGCACATAGGGCAATCTATACTATTTAAACATGTATGGCCCCTGAAGATCCTTATGAGTAAAAGAGCACATAGGGCAGTCTATACTATTTAAACATGTATGGTCCCTGAACATCCTTATGAGTAAAAGAGCACATAGGCAGTCTATACAATTTAAACATGTATGGCCCCTGAACATCCTTATCAGTAAAAGAGCACATGGAGCAATCTATACTATTTAAACATGTATGGCCCCTGAACATCCTTATGAGTAAAAGAGCACATAGGGCAGTCTATGCTATTTAAACATGTATGGCCCCTGAACATCCTTATGAGTAAAAGAGCACATAGGGCAGTCTATACTAAACATGTATGGCCCCTGAACATCGATATCAGTAAAAGAGCACATAGGGCAGTCTATACTATTTAAACATGTGTGGCCCCTGAACATCCTTATCAGTAAAAGAGCACATAGAGCAATCTATACTATTTAAACATGTATGGCCCCTGAAGATCCTTATGAGTAAAAGAGCACATAGGCAGTCTATACTATTTAAACATGTATGGCCCCTGAACATCCGCATCAGTAAAAGAGCACATAGGGCAGTCTATGCTATTTAAACATGTATGGCCCCTGAACATCCGTATGAGTAAAAGAGCACTTAGGCAGTCTATATTATTTAAACATGTATGGCCCCTGAACATCCTTATGAGTAAAAGAGCACATAGGGCAGTCTATACTATTTAAACATGTATGGCCCCTAAACATCATTATGAGTAAAAGAGCACATAGGGCAGTCTATACTATTTAAACATGCATGGCCCCTGAACATCCATATCAGTAAAAGAGCACATAGGGCAGTCTATACTAAACATGTATGGCCCCTGAACATCGATATCAGTAAAAGAGCACATAGGCAGTCTATGCTATTTAAACATGTATGGCCCCTGAACATCCTTATCAGTAAAAGAGCACATAGAGCAATCTATACTATTTAAACATGTATGGCCCCTGAACATCCTTATGAGTAAAAGAGCACATAGGGTAGTCTATGCTACTTAAACATGTATGGCCCCTGAACATCCTTATGAGTAAAAGAGCACATAGGGCAATCTATACTATTTAAACATGTATGGCCCCTGAAGATCCTTATGAGTAAAAGAGCACATAGGGCAGTCTATACTATTTAAACATGTATGGTCCCTGAACATCCTTATGAGTAAAAGAGCACATAGGCAGTCTATACAATTTAAACATGTATGGCCCCTGAACATCCTTATCAGTAACAGAGCACATAGGGCAGTCTATACTATTTAAACATGTATGGCCCCTGAACATCCTTATGAGTAAAAGAGCACATAGGACAGTCTATACTATTTAAACATGTATGGCCCCTGAACATCCTTATGAGTAAAAGAGCACATAGGGCAGTCTATACTATTTAAACATGTATGGCCCCTGAACATCCTTATGAGTAAAAGAGCACTTAGGGCAGTCTATACTATTTAAACATGTATGGCCCCTGAACATCCTTATGAGTAAAAGAGCACATAGGGCAGTCTATACTAAACATGTATGGCCCCTGAACATCGATATCAGTAAAAGAGCACATAGGGCAGTCTATACTATTTAAACATGTATGGCCCCTGAACATCCTTATCAGTAAAAGAGCACATAGAGCAATCTATACTATTTAAACATGTATGGCCCCTGAACATCCATATGAGTAAAAGAGCACATAGGGCAGTCTATACTATTTAAACATGTATGGCCCCTGAACATCCTTATCAGTAACAGAGCACATAGGGCAGTCTATACTATTTAAACATGTATGGCCCCTGAAGATCCTTATGAGTAAAAGAGCACATAGGCAGTCTATACTATTTAAACATGTATTGCCCCTGAACTTCCTTATGAGTAAAACAGCACATAGGGCAGTCTATAATATTTAAACATGTATGGCCCTGAACATCCTTATCAGTAAAAGAGCACATAGAGCAGTCTATACTATTTAAACATGTATGGCCCCTGAACACCCTTATGAGTAAAAGAGCACATAGGACAGTCTATACTATTTAAACATGTATGGCCCCTGAACATCCTTATGAGTAAAAGAGCACATAGGTAACCCTGGGCATAATACTTTGCTACGCTCACGAAGCATGCAAAGTTTGTGCTAATACGCACTACGCAAATTGCACGTAGCAGAGTGAATAACTGTGCTTATCAACGTAGCGTAGCAGGAGTATAATAAACTACTTCAAATGCTTTGATAAAGCAATTTTTTATGCTAAAAAGCATATAACCAATTCACAAAAATGAATTTTGACAATAAAATATCAAGCAATGAGAGAGGTGATGATTTTGGAGTCCCCTAACCTAGGGGAGGACTAAGCAGATGCCTTGAACACAAAAAGCATATCATGTGAACGATTCAATGGTGGTCCCTTCCTCCTAGGACCACCCCAAGCACAGTTATGGGCAAAAATACAATCCCAACCAAAGGCCCTGCAAAGCATTATGGGACGAGATTAGCAGTGGGCAGTGAATATTATAGTGTCCAATATCAAAATAATTCTACAAAGAGCTGCAGTTCAACTAGTCGTTACTAGGTGTCCCTCACGAGTCAAATGCAAAAGCATTGAAATTATTAATACATCAAGCTGCAGTTCCACTAGTCGTTACAAGATGTCCCTCACGAGTCAAATGCAAAAGTATTGAAAACCTTTCATGAAGCTTTTGCATTTGACTCGTGAGGGACACCTAGTAATGACTAGTGGAACTGCAGCTCTTTGTAGAATTATTTTGATATTGGATGCTATAATATTCACTGTCCACTGCTAATCTCGTCCCATAATGCTTTGCAGGGCCTTTGGTTGGGATTGTATTTTTGCCAATAACTGTGCTTGGGGTGGTCCTAAGAGGATGGGACCACCAACGAATCGTTCAATAAGATGTGCTTTTTGTTTTCAAGACATCTGATTGGTTCTCTCCCTAAGTTAGCGAGGATACCAAAATCATCACCTCTCTCACTGCTTGTTAACTTTTTGTTTTCACTTTAGAGAAATGACTATATGCATTTTTAGTATATTAAGACAGAGATATTTATTTTATTTTAACTTGTACTGTACAAGATGCTTTTGGTAATTATTGTACAGTGCAGTCAAGCACACAGCTACGCACTACGCAATTTGCATAGTTACGTGTAGTTGAAGCTGTACTTCACGTAGCTACGTGAAGTGCTACTACGCAAACTACGCCCAGGCTTACACATAGGACAGTCTATACCATTTAAACATGTATGGCCCTTGAACATCCTTATCAGTAAAATAGCACATAGGGCAGTCTATACTATTTAAACATGTATGGCCCCTGAACATCCATATCAGTAAAAGAGCACATAGGGCAGTCTATACTATTTAAACATGTACGGCCCTTGAACATCCTTATGAGTAAAATAGCACATAAGGAAGTCTATACTATTTAAACATGTATGGCCACTGAACATCCGTATGAGTAAAAGAGCACATATGGAAGTCTATACTATTTAAACATGTATGGCCCCTGAACATCCTTATGAGTAAAAGAGCACATAGGAAGTCTATATTATTTAAACATGTATGGCCCCTGAACATCCGTATGAGTAAAAGAGCACTTAGGCAGTCTATATTATTTATACATGTATGGCCCCTGAACATCCTTATGAGTAAAAGAGCACATAGGGCAATCTATACTATTTAAACATGTATGGCCCCTGAAGATCCTTATGAGTAAAAGAGCACATAGGGCAGTCTATACTATTTAAACATGTATGGCCCCTGAACATCCTTATGAGTAAAAGAGCACATAGGCAGTCTATACTATTTAAACATGTATGGCCCCTGAACATCCTTATCAGTATCAGAGCACATAGGGCAGTCTATACTATTTAAACATGTATGGCCCCTGAACATCCTTATGAGTAAAAGAGCACATAGGACAGTCTATACTATTTAAAAATGTATGGCCCCTGAACATCCTTATGAGTAAAAGAGCACATAGGGCAGTCTATACTATTTAAACATGTATGGCCCCTGAACATCCTTATGAGTAAAAGAGCACATAGGGCAGTCTATACTATTTAAACATGTATGGCCCCTGAACATCCTTATGAGTAAAAGAGCACATAGGGCAGTCTATACTAAACATGTATGGCCCCTGAACATCGATATCAGTAAAAGAGCACATAGGGTAGTCTATACTATTTAAACATGTATGGCCCCTGAACATCCTTATCAGTAAAAGAGCACATGGAGCAATCTATACTATTTAAACATGTATGGCCCCTGAACATCCTTATGAGTAAAAGAGCACATAGGGCAGTCTATGCTATTTAAACATGTATGGCCCCTGAACATCCTTATGAGTAAAAGAGCACATAGGGCAGTCTATACTAAACATGTATGGCCCCTGAACATCGATATCAGTAAAAGAGCACATAGGGCAGTCTATACTATTTAAACATGTGTGGCCCCTGAACATCCTTATCAGTAAAAGAGCACATAGAGCAATCTATACTATTTAAACATGTATGGCCCCTGAAGATCCTTATGAGTAAAAGAGCACATAGGCAGTCTATACTATTTAAACATGTATGGCCCCTGAACATCCGCATCAGTAAAAGAGCACATAGGGCAGTCTATGCTATTTAAACATGTATGGCCCCTGAACATCCGTATGAGTAAAAGAGCACTTAGGCAGTCTATATTATTTAAACATGTATGGCCCCTGAACATCCTTATGAGTAAAAGAGCACATAGGGCAGTCTATACTATTTAAACATGTATGGCCCCTAAACATCATTATGAGTAAAAGAGCACATAGGGCAGTCTATACTATTTAAACATGCATGGCCCCTGAACATCCATATCAGTAAAAGAGCACATAGGGCAGTCTATACTAAACATGTATGGCCCCTGAACATCGATATCAGTAAAAGAGCACATAGGCAGTCTATGCTATTTAAACATGTATGGCCCCTGAACATCCTTATCAGTAAAAGAGCACATAGAGCAATCTATACTATTTAAACATGTATGGCCCCTGAACATCCTTATGAGTAAAAGAGCACATAGGGTAGTCTATGCTACTTAAACATGTATGGCCCCTGAACATCCTTATGAGTAAAAGAGCACATAGGACAGTCTATACTATTTAAACATGTATGGCCCCTGAACATCCTTATGAGTAAAAGAGCACATAGGGCAGTCTATACTATTTAAACATGTATGGCCCCTGAACATCCTTATGAGTAAAAGAGCACTTAGGGCAGTCTATACTATTTAAACATGTATGGCCCCTGAACATCCTTATGAGTAAAAGAGCACATAGGGCAGTCTATACTAAACATGTATGGCCCCTGAACATCGATATCAGTAAAAGAGCACATAGGGCAGTCTATACTATTTAAACATGTATGGCCCCTGAACATCCTTATGAGTAAAAGAGCACATAGGGCAGTCTATACTATTTAAACATGTATGGCCCCTGAACATCCTTATGAGTAAAAGAGCACATAGGGCAGTCTATACTATTTAAACATGTATGGCCCCTGAACATCCTTATCAGTAAAAGAGCACATAGGGCAGTCTATACTATTTAAACATGTATGGCCCTGAACATCCTTATGAGTAAAAGAGCACATAGGCAGTCTATACTATACATGTAGCCTGAACCTATAGTAAAAGAGCACATAGGCAGTCTATACTTAAACATGTATGGCCTGACATCCTTATCAGTAAAAGAGCACATAGGGCAGTCTATACTATTTAAACATGTATGGCCCCTGAACATCCTTATGAGTAAAAGAGCACATAGGGCAGTCTATACTATTTAAACATGTATGGCCCCTGAACATCCTTATGAGTAAAAGAGCACATAGGGCAGTCTATACTATTTAAACATGTATGGCCCCTGAACATCCTTATGAGTAAAAGAGCACATAGGGCAGTCTATACTATTTAAACATGTATGGCCCCTGAACATCCTTATCAGTAAAAGAGCACATAGGGCAGTCTATACTATTTAAACATGTATGGCCCCTGAACATCCTTATCAGTAAAAGAGCACATAGAGCAATCTATACTATTTAAACATGTATGGCCCCTGAACATCCTTATGAGTAAAAGAGCACATAGGGCAGTCTATACTATTTAAACATGTATGGCCCCTGAACATCCTTATCAGTAACAGAGCACATAGGGCAGTCTATACTATTTAAACATGTATGGCCCCTGAAGATCCTTATGAGTAAAAGAGCACATAGGCAGTCTATACTATTTAAACATGTATTGCCCCTGAACTTCCTTATGAGTAAAAGAGCACATAGGGCAGTCTATAATATTTAAACATGTATGGCCCTGAACATCCTTATCAGTAAAAGAGCACATAGAGCAGTCTATACTATTTAAACATGTATGGCCCCTGAACATCCTTATGAGTAAAAGAGCACATAGGACAGTCTATACCATTTAAACATGTATGGCCCTTGAACATCCTTATCAGTAAAAGAGCACATAGGTAACCCTGGGCATAATACTTTGCTACGCTCACGAAGCATGCAAAGTTTGTGCTAATACGCACTACGCAAATTGCACGTAGCAGAGTAAATAACTGTGCTTATCAACGTAGCGTAGCAGGAGTATAATAAACTACTTCAAATGCTTTGATAAAGCAATTTTTTATGCTAAAAAGCATATAACCAATTCACAAAAAATGAACTTTGACAATAAAATATCAAGCAATGAGAGAGTGATGATTTTGGAGTCCCCCTAACCTAGGGGAGGACTAAGCAGATGCCTTGAACACAAAAAGCATATCATGTGAACGATTCAATGGTGGTCCCTTCCTCCTAGGACCACCCCAAGCACAGTTATGGGCAAAAATACAATCCCAACCAAAGGCCCTGCAAAGCATTATGGGACGAGATTAGCAGTGGGCAGTGAATATTATAGTGTCCAATATCAAAATAATTCTACAAAGAGCTGCAGTTCAACTAGTCGTTACTAGGTGTCCCTCACGAGTCAAATGCAAAAGCATTGAAATTATTAATACATCAAGCTGCAGTTCCACTAGTCGTTACAAGATGTCCCTCACGCAGTCAAATGCAAAAGTATTGAAAACCTTTCATGAAGCTTTTGCATTTGACTCGTGAGGGACACCTAGTAACGACTAGTGGAACTGCAGCTCTTTGTAGAATTATTTTGATATTGGATGCTATAATATTCACTGCCCACTGCTAATCTCGTCCCATAATGCTTTGCAGGGCCTTTGGTTGGGATTGTATTTTTGCCAATAACTGTGCTTGGGGTGGTCCTAAGAGGATGGGACCACCACCGAATCGTTCAATAAGATGTGATTTTTGTTTTCAAGACATCTGCTTGGTTCTCTCCCTAAGTTAGCGAGGATACCAAAATCATCACCTCTCTCACTGCATGTTAACTTTTTGTTTTCATTTTAGAGAAATGACTCTGTGCATTTTTAGCATATTAAGACAGAGATATTTATTTTATTTTAACTTGTACTGTACAAGATGCTTTTGGTAATTATTGTACAGTGCAGTCAAGCACACAGCTACGCACTACGCAATTTGAATAGCTACGTGTAGTTGAAGCTGTACTTCACGTAGCTACGTGAAGTGCTACTACGCAAACTACGCCCAGGCTTACACATAGGACAGTCTATACCATTTAAACATGTATGGCCCTTGAACATCCTTATCAGTAAAATAGCACATAGGGCAGTCTATACTATTTAAACATGTATGGCCCCTGAACATCCATATCAGTAAAAGAGCACATAGGGCAGTCTATACTATTTAAACATGTACGGCCCTTGAACATCCTTATGAGTAAAATAGCACATAAGGAAGTCTATACTATTTAAACATGTATGGCCACTGAACATCCGTATGAGTAAAAGAGCACATATGGAAGTCTATACTATTTAAACATGTATGGCCCCTGAACATCCTTATGAGTAAAAGAGCACATAGGAAGTCTATATTATTTAAACATGTATGGCCCCTGAACATCCGTATGAGTAAAAGAGCACTTAGGCAGTCTATATTATTTATACATGTATGGCCCCTGAACATCCTTATGAGTAAAAGAGCACATAGGGCAGTCTATATTATTTAAACATGTATGGCCCCTGAACATCCGTATGAGTAAAAGAGCACATAGGGTAGCCTATGCTATTTAAACATGTATGGCCCCTGAACATCCTTATGAGTAAAAGAGCACATAGGGCAATCTATACTATTTAAACATGTATGGCCCCTGAAGATCCTTATGAGTAAAAGAGCACATAGGGCAGTCTATACTATTTAAACATGTATGGCCCCTGAACATCCTTATGAGTAAAAGAGCACATAGGCAGTCTATACTATTTAAACATGTATGGCCCCTGAACATCCTTATCAGTATCAGAGCACATAGGGCAGTCTATACTATTTAAACATGTATGGCCCCTGAACATCCTTATGAGTAAAAGAGCACATAGGACAGTCTATACTATTTAAAAATGTATGGCCCCTGAACATCCTTATGAGTAAAAGAGCACATAGGGCAGTCTATACTATTTAAACATGTATGGCCCCTGAACATCCTTATGAGTAAAAGAGCACATAGGGCAGTCTATACTAAACATGTATGGCCCCTGAACATCCTTATGAGTAAAAGAGCACATAGGGCAGTCTATACTAAACATGTATGGCCCCTGAACATCGATATCAGTAAAAGAGCACATAGGGCAGTCTATACTATTTAAACATGTATGGCCCCTGAACATCCTTATGAGTAAAAGAGCACATAGGGCAGTCTATACTAAACATGTATGGCCCCTGAACATCCTTATGAGTAAAAGAGCACATAGGGCAGTCTATACTAAACATGTATGGCCCCTGAACATCGATATCAGTAAAAGAGCACATAGGGCAGTCTATACTATTTAAACATGTATGGCCCCTGAACATCCTTATCAGTAAAAGAGCACATAGAGTAATCTATACTATTTAAACATGTATGGCCCCTGAACATCCTTATGAGTAAAAGAGCACATAGGACAGTCTATACTATTTAAACATGTATGTCCCCTGAACTTCCTTATGAGTAAAAGAGCACATAGGGCAGTCTATACTATTTAAACATGTATGGCCCCTGAAGATCCTTATGAGTAAAAGAGCACATAGGCAGTCTATACTATTTAAACATGTATGGCCCCTGAACATCCGCATCAGTAAAAGAGCACATAGGGCAGTCTATACTAAACATGTATGGCCCCTGAACATCGATATCAGTAAAAGAGCACATAGGGCAGTCTATACTATTTAAACATTTATGGCCCCTGAACATCCTTATCAGTAAAAGAGCACATAGAGCAATCTATACTATTTAAACATGTATGGCCCCTGAACATCCTTATGAGTAAAAGAGCACATAGGGCAGTCTATACTATTTAAACATGTACGGCCCTTGAACATCCTTATCAGTAACAGAGCACATAGGGCAGTCTATACTATTTAAACATGTATGGCCCCTGAAGATCCTTATGAGTAAAAGAGCACATAGGCAGTCTATACTATTTAAACATGTATTGCCCCTGAACTTCCTTATGAGTAAAAGAGCACATAGGGCAGTCTATAATATTTAAACATGTATGGCCCTGAACATCCTTATCAGTAAAAGAGCACATAGGACAGTCTATACCATTTAAACATGTATGGCCCTTGAACATCCTTATCAGTAAAAGAGCACATAGGGCAGTCTATACTATTTAAACATGTATGGCCCCTGAACATCCATATCAGTAAAAGAGAACATAGGGCAGTCTATACTATTTAAACATGTATGGCCCCTGAACATCCATATTAGTAAAAGAGCACATAGGGCAGTCTATACTATTTAAACATGTATGGCCCCTGAAAATCCGTATGAGTAAAATAGCACATAAGGAAGTCTATACTATTTAAACATGTATGGCCACTGAACATCCGTATGAGTAAAAGAGCACATATGGAAGTCTATACTATTTAAACATGTATGGCCCATAGGGCAGTCTATACTATTTAAACATGTATGGCCCCTAAACATCATTATGAGTAAAAGAGCACATAGGGCAGTCTATACTATTTAAACATGCATGGCCCCTGAACATCCATATCAGTAAAAGAGCACATAGGGCAGTCTATACTAAACATGTATGGCCCCTGAACATCGATATCAGTAAAAGAGCACATAGGCAGTCTATGCTATTTAAACATGTATGGCCCCTGAACATCCTTATCAGTAAAAGAGCACATAGAGCAATCTATACTATTTAAACATGTATGGCCCCTGAACATCCTTATGAGTAAAAGAGCACATAGGGTAGTCTATGCTACTTAAACATGTATGGCCCCTGAACATCCTTATGAGTAAAAGAGCACATAGGGCAATCTATACTATTTAAACATGTATGGCCCCTGAAGATCCTTATGAGTAAAAGAGCACATAGGGCAGTCTATACTATTTAAACATGTATGGTCCCTGAACATCCTTATGAGTAAAAGAGCACATAGGGCAGTCTATACTATTTAAACATGTACGGCCCCTGAACATCCATATTAGTAAAAGAGCACATAGGGCAGTCTATACTATTTAAACATGTATGGCCCCTGAAAATCCGTATGAGTAAAATAGCACATAAGGAAGTCTATACTATTTAAACATGTATGGCCACTGAACATCCGTATGAGTAAAAGAGCACATATGGAAGTCTATACTATTTAAACATGTATGGCCCATAGGGCAGTCTATACTATTTAAACATGTATGGCCCCTAAACATCATTATGAGTAAAAGAGCACATAGGGCAGTCTATACTATTTAAACATGCATGGCCCCTGAACATCCATATCAGTAAAAGAGCACATAGGGCAGTCTATACTAAACATGTATGGCCCCTGAACATCGATATCAGTAAAAGAGCACATAGGCAGTCTATGCTATTTAAACATGTATGGCCCCTGAACATCCTTATCAGTAAAAGAGCACATAGAGCAATCTATACTATTTAAACATGTATGGCCCCTGAACATCCTTATGAGTAAAAGAGCACATAGGGTAGTCTATGCTACTTAAACATGTATGGCCCCTGAACATCCTTATGAGTAAAAGAGCACATAGGGCAATCTATACTATTTAAACATGTATGGCCCCTGAAGATCCTTATGAGTAAAAGAGCACATAGGGCAGTCTATACTATTTAAACATGTATGGTCCCTGAACATCCTTATGAGTAAAAGAGCACATAGGCAGTCTATACAATTTAAACATGTATGGCCCCTGAACATCCTTATCAGTAACAGAGCACATAGGGCAGTCTATACTATTTAAACATGTATGGCCCCTGAACATCCTTATGAGTAAAAGAGCACATAGGACAGTCTATACTATTTAAACATGTATGGCCCCTGAACATCCTTATGAGTAAAAGAGCACATAGGGCAGTCTATACTATTTAAACATGTATGGCCCCTGAACATCCTTATGAGTAAAAGAGCACTTAGGGCAGTCTATACTATTTAAACATGTATGGCCCCTGAACATCCTTATGAGTAAAAGAGCACATAGGGCAGTCTATACTAAACATGTATGGCCCCTGAACATCGATATCAGTAAAAGAGCACATAGGGCAGTCTATACTATTTAAACATGTATGGCCCCTGAACATCCTTATCAGTAAAAGAGCACATAGAGCAATCTATACTATTTAAACATGTATGGCCCCTGAACATCCTTATGAGTAAAAGAGCACATAGGGCAGTCTATACTATTTAAACATGTATGGCCCCTGAACATCCTTATGAGTAAAAGAGCACATAGGCAGTCTATACTATTTAAACATGTATTGACCCTGAACTTCCTTATGAGTAAAAGAGCACATAGGGCAGTCTATAATATTTAAACATGGATGGCCCTGAACATCGTTATCAGTAAAAGAGCACATAGAGCAGTCTATACTATTTAAACATGTATGGCCCCTGAACATCCTTATGAGTAAAAGAGCACATAGGATAGTCTATACTATTTAAACATGTATGGCCCCTGAACATCCTTATGATTAAAAGAACACATAGGTAACCCTGGGCATAATACTTTGCTACGCTCACGAATGCACGTAGCAGAGTGAATAACTGTGCTTATCAACGTAACGTAGCGTAGCAGGAGTATAATAAACTACTTTAAATGCTTTGATAAAGCAATTTTTATGCTAAAAAGCATATAACCAATTCACAAAAATGAATTTTGACAATAAAATATCAAGCAATGAGAGAGGTGATGATTTTGGAGTCCCCCTAACCTAGGGGAGGACTAAGCAGATGCCTTGAACACAAAAAGCATATCATGTGAACGATTCAATGGTGGTCCCTTCCTCCTAGGACCACCCCAAGCACAGTTATGGGCAAAAATACAATCCCAACCAAAGGCCCTGCAAAGCATTATGGGACGAGATTAGCAGTGGGCAGTGAATATTATAGTGTCCAATATCAAAATAATTCTACAAAGAGCTGCAGTTCAACTAGTCGTTACTAGGTGTCCCTCACGAGTCAAATGCAAAAGCATTGAAATTATTAATACATCAAGCTGCAGTTCCACTAGTCGTTACAAGATGTCCCTCACGAGTCAAATGCAAAAGTATTGAAAACATTTCATGAAGCTTTTGCATTTGACTCGTGAGGGACACCTAGTAACGACTTAGTGGAACTGCAGCTCTTTGTAGAATTATTTTGATATTGGATGCTATAATATTCACTGCCCACTGCTAATCTCGTCCCATAATGCTTTGCAGGGCCTTTGGTTGGGATTGTATTTTTGCCAATAACTGTGCTTGGGGTGGTCCTAAGAGGATGGGACCACCACCGAATCGTTCAATAAGATGTGCTTTTTGTTTTCAAGACATCTGCTTGGTTCTCTCCCTAAGTTAGCGAGGATACCAAAATCATCACCTCTCTCACTGCTTGTTAACTTTTGTTTTCACTTTAGAGAAATGACTATATGCATTTTTAGCATATTAAGACAGAGATATTTATTTTATCTTAACTTGTACTGTACAAGATGCTTTTGGTAATTATTGTACAGTGCAGTCAAGCACACAGCTACGCACTACGCAATTTGAATAGCTATGTGTAGTTGAAGCTGTACTTCACGTAGCTACGTGAAGTGCTACTATGCAAACTACGCCCAGGCTTAC